>VZRJ01007105.1:2111364-2133340 GCA_013397565.1 Ptilonorhynchus violaceus
GCCTCACCGCGAGGTGCCTGCCACGACCGACCTCTAAAGGGATGGAAGCACCCGAGAGTCGTCAGTGGTCGTAGTGGAAAAGAACGACAAAAGTCAGAGGGTCTGTAAACAATCAGAAAGTTTTACTAGTAAATTACACACTTGGCATGGAAATTGGTATGTTAGTCCCTGACTTACTGTATAAACACACTGCAATGGGTTTTGGATAAAGGGGTTAAGATGAAAAGGAAGAGAGAAAAGGGGGCGAGGGGGGAGGGGGGGGAGGAAGGAGGCAGAGAGAGAGAGAAAGAAAGAAAGAAATAGAAAAAGAGCAGAAAAGAGAGAAAAAGTGATCACCAGTCCTGCCTCCAGTGTCAGTCCAGCTCAGGGGATGTCAGTCCTGGTTTCTGCGTTGATCCAGCTGATAATCCTGGTTTCAGCGTCAATCCAGCTGCGTCAGTCCAGCTGAAGAGATGTCCAGGGTCCTGGGGGTGCCTCCGGGCCTCTGCAGGTGCCAACGGACCCTGTGGATGTAACACACAAGTAGCTATCAGTCATCGTGGAACAAGCAGGACCTCAGGCCATCTCTTCAAGGCTTTCTTGGCTGAGGCACGAGAAACTGGAGACATCATGAGCAGGCATTCATACCTGCAAGGTATCCAGGCTCCCTTGCACACCAATCTGCTATTCAGAAATGTGCTTTTGCTTCCCAACTGCTGCTTTAAACAACAGACTGGGTTGTGGGGTTTTTTTGAAGTCTCCTAGAACATTTTTTACATCAGAAGAGGGACTTATTTCTACATATGTAACTACCTGTTCTCCCATGATTGTGCTCAGTTGCTACTCTACTGTGACTGTCACTGGATGTTGTTCATATGCAAAGTCTGAGACAGGGCAAGCCTTACTTTA
Source organism: Ptilonorhynchus violaceus (assembly GCA_013397565.1). Lineage (NCBI taxonomy): Eukaryota > Metazoa > Chordata > Aves > Passeriformes > Ptilonorhynchidae > Ptilonorhynchus > Ptilonorhynchus violaceus. Next base: position 2,112,253 of record VZRJ01007105.1, read on the forward strand.
CAAATGGCAAATATTATACAGTGAGAGTGTGTTAATGTTAGTCATTTAGTTTGAAAGTGTCCATTTTCAGACAACATACTGTGTCCACAGGTATGGACTGGGTAACTGGCAAGGGTGCTTGTCCTTGCTGCAGCCATCTAAGAACTCAAAATCCACTGTCAGGTAATGGTGACCCTTGGGATGACTATTAAGCAGAACTAGCAGTTTATAACAGGGTTTTGGTACTGTAATAGCATAGCTGTTGAATATTCATGTATTTTATACTATATTGCAAAATTAATATTAAAAATAATAATAAAAGCTTTGATCTTCTTTTTAAACCTTGCTTTCTCATATTCTGTGTCTGTGTTTTAGAGGGAATATGGAAAAATATTTAAGTTTAAATTTTCTTTGTTTCTTAAAATCAAGACCTTCAGAAAAAGTAGAGACAAAAGATCAGAACATTTCTCTGAATCACAGGGATGTGCTTGTATTCCTTTTCCTCACACTTGAATCGGTTTGATGAGGTGTCAAACTGGAACATGGAAGAACCTGTGCTCCAATGACAACATTAGGATGAAATAAAAGAAAGAAATAAGTCCCACAGTCACAACAAACTTTCAGTTTTGCACTTCTTAGTCTAGGGTATTTACAACTCATTATTTAATGTATGTCTCTTTAAGGTCAAGAATACATATATATATGTGTGTATATATATATAAACTTTGTTAATGGATACCAAAGGAGTTCTCAAAACCAAATTTTGCAAACCTGCATTTTGATCACAAGCTCTAATACTCTTCTTATAAACAAGATATTTAGTAAGAACCCACATGCTTGGTATCATCAGTATAATTTCCACGTGATTATTCCCTTCTTTCTTTCTCCTCTTCCCACACCAGCAACTGACCCAAGTGAAGTTTAAGCAATATTTGCACCAGTTATGTCACAGCTTTCAGAAAAGTATTCTTTTGCCTGGAAGTACTTGTCACAAAGTGCTACTGAGTGCTTCACTTCTGTCTGTTCAGTTTCGCGTTTGCTTGGCATTTATTTTGCAACATTTTGAACGAAATGTTACTTTTAACGGCTGTTACATCACAGTTGCTTTTCTTTCTACTAATGGTTATAATGTGATTTCAGTAGTGTTTTTAATTTCGCGTTGGCAACCAAACCCCAAACCCTGAAGGCAAACAGCAAGAACATCTCCCTCCTCCCACCCCATCCCAACTTCTGAATTACCGTTAAGTGAATGTTACTAAGCCATTCCTTGGGGCGAGAAATAATTAAGACAAACAATTTAATCGATCAAGTTTTTCAGATCTTACAGTCTGTTTTAGCAGTACTTTAAAAGCCATTCTGTGATAAAAGACCTTTTCTGAAGTATATCAAGAACTAGATTACAGAAATCTTTATTGGAGTTGTTCTTGTTACCACTAATTGTACAGTCACACTAATATATAGCAGTGAACTCCATGTGCAGAAAACCAAAGCAAATATTGAACCTTCCTTAGTACAAATTCAGAGACCCAGATCCAGGAGACCTTAATCAAAATTCCAATTAACTTCAAAGAGTTTTACTTGAGTAAAAATTGCAAGCAGAATCTAGTACAGAAAAAAATTACCATTTTAATTGCTGCTAGCCTGATTAAGCGATTCAGCTTCCAGTTGATACAAGCACTTACATTAACACTAAAAATTTATTAATGGTCATTTATATTCTACAAAGCCTAATCCTGCCAAAGATTTTTTTTTTCCCCAAAAGACTGCAGCAAAGATCAGCACAGCCTGAAAACCACCCAGCACATCCTTGAAGAAACGCTGCTTGATGAAGCTTCAAGAAACGACCTTGCAGCAGAAGCCAGCCCTGGCAGCCCACGAGTAGGGTGCCGCCACGACTCGGTAATGTCGCAGGGCTGGCAGCCATGAGGAGCCCTACAGCCGATGCCGGGTGCGATGTATCGCTGAGCCGGTGGGCGAGCCGGCCTCTGCCACTGCGGTGCTGCGTGTTTAATTATGGGCAGATGGCACTCATCCTGCTGCTCCGCAAGCACAGGTCCAGTCTATTTGCATACTGTGGTTTCGGCAGGCAGCCTCATAACACGTCGCAGAAGTAAAGAGCAGTAAACAGGCACAGTCGGTGGTGCCCTGGCCCAGGAGAGCAGCCTCCTCTCCCCTATGGAAGCATGGAAGGCACACGCAGGATGCACGGGGCACCAATGCGGTTAAGCCCAAGAGCACCAGAAAAACTACCCTGTCGGTACGCTCACATCAATTAGTACCTTTAATGTCAGTTTCTTAAAACGCAGGAAGGAATGCAGCTGCCCCCTGCTGCCAGTTGGCAGCTCCTCGCCTTACCCGGAGCCCTTGGCACCAGCAGCCACCGAACAATGTGTTTAAAGCCGTGCTGCTGCGCCTTCCTCGCCTGGCTCTGTTCTGCTCCCAACACAAGGATTTCCCGACACTGGATGGCCAGTGAGCGCCAGCCCAAAGTAGTGCTCTGCCTCCAGGTGTTACACAGCACACATGAGGAGAACAAATGTGGCAGTCCCCCAGCCTTGCCAAAGGAGCTAGTCCTAGAGGATAGAGGAAAGATCATCTGGCTCAAGCATAGGACCCCCTGAGAGGTCTGGTTGGGGTCTGTCATGAAGAAAAATACCTTCTGTGGGTTCAGTGTCGTTTCACTTCCATCCTTAACTGCTTTTGCCCACCGTGGGGTTTCTCCACCCCTTACACAGCATACAGGACCGTTGCCAACTTCAGCCTTCCATCCTCTTTAGATGTGAGCACCCAGCATTTCTCTTTAATTGTGGCCACGCCTTGGGTGCACATCTAGTGCCTCTGGAAGACCATTTTAGTGGGATGATAAGCACAGAATCCCAGACTGTGATCCTCTCAATCCAACACAGCTGCCACTTGTCCTTTAGTGTCAGCTCATCTTGGTGGGCAGATGTTTTCCTCCACATCTTGTCTCACAGCCAGATGTGACTGGGAACTGCCAGGTAGATGTTTCTTCCCAGACTTCCTCGAAGAGCTCAACTACTTCCCAGAGCAGGATCAGTGCAAAAAATAGCAGCTGCCACATTTTGCAAATGCCACTGGAAGAGGGTTTGTTGTTTTCTTACCTGTTAAATGATAGTTCAATGGTTATTGCACAAACCCAGTAGTGTTGGTCATCAAGGTCACATTCCTCCTCTGTCTTCAGGGCCATAAAATCCCACCTCTTGGGAGACTTCCCCAAACACCAGATTATTCTCTTTGTCAAGCACAAAGGGAGTACATATTCACCCACTGAAGCTGGCTTGCTTGGTGCAAGACAAATCCAGAGTTCACTGGGCCATGGAGCAGCTATGACATGGTCCTTTTCCTGGGCAAGAGATCTATGTCCCAACCACAACCCCTGGCTGTGTGTACATATCATCCAGTGCCTGACTCATGCAAAATACGTAAACATGTCCTAGTGAAGGTGCTGAAACACTGATCTCTGCTTTCCAAGATAAACACTTAGGCAGAGATCAGTCTTCTTTTTCTCTGGGCCATTTTAACTGTCACAGCAAGAGCAAATCATGTCAGTTTGGTACATAAAACACATATTTCAGATAAATTCCCTTACAGGAAGCTGTAGTAGGATTTTTGTTGCTCTGAAGCCTAGACTAGAAGTGTGGGTGGGCAAGAGAAAATAAGTGCTTTTGTGGTTTGTTTTCTTTAAAAATATTTTTGTGGTTTCAATGAAATTGAGTTTTGTTGTTTCAATTAATTTGAGTCGTGTTGTTTCAGTGAAAGCCCACCCATCTGTGGACATATGATATGTCTTTGAAAAGTCTTGGCTCCCACATGCTCTATGGAAACTTCTTCAGCTGTTCGTTGCTTAAAACTTCCAAAGACTCCCACTCTCACGTATGATCCTCTCCTGGCACTGCCTGCTTGTAGAGTATTCAGCCCTAAAAGTGTTTCTTTTCACAGAGGACTATTTGCATGTGAGACAGTGTATGTCCCCTGCTCCTTCTGTTGTGAAGGGCCAGAGAGACAGTGCTTGCTTCCTTCAGCCCTGAAGCACTCTGAAAAATTTGAAACACTTAAAAACCAGCTATGGGTCCAGAGTCTGTTTCACACTTAGCTAAGGGTTCAGCATCTGTGCAGTCATGACATGATTGGCATTTGTTGTCAGATCTCCTGCTCTTGTGCCAAAAGCAGGCTCCCAACCTTCATGCCAGGACACGTCTGGGTTATACCCTTGGGATGCTGAACCTCGGAGGTGCTCTCCACCCATATTGCAGACTACCATGCCACGTAATGTGAGGGAGAGCAGACCAGGCTGGTGGAAAGTACAGTCCCTCCAAGCTGAGGAGACCCTTCATTTCTGGGGAAGGGCTCTGACCACACGGCTGCCATTTACACGTGTGCTGAGCTCTGCAACAGCACCTTTAAAGAGGCCTCTGCTCTGGTGGGTGCCTGACCTGAGATCCCGACAGAGAAGGTAAATGTAGAAGGGAGAATGCACAACCCTAACTCCTAAGCTCCAGGGATAGACTGAGCTTTCCCATATTGTCTACCTGCTGCCTCAAGGCAGCTTCCTGCCCTGGGTGATGGTTTGTCCCTTGGGATGCCTCCTTATATCAGCAGAAGCCAGAAACCAGAATGCAAGGTGCAGGGAGGCACCTCAGTATCTTGCTCTCTGGATCTGAGAAGGCAGTTGTCGTGACCAGCAGGAAGCTTGCACTTTGTGTGGAACATTTATTCTTCTTGACAATGTCCTATGTAAAAACCAAACACCAGCTGGTTTCTTCCTGAAGGAATGTCCTCTAGTTCCTTTAGAGCCATTCCTGATCCTCATGCCTGACCACCATCCTCACCAATCAAATGGAGCGCAACTTCTGCCTCCTGAAAGATGGGAGTTTCTCTCTCGTCTCCTGGGTGGTTCCTGTTGGTGCACAAGACGGTGAGTCCCAGGAGGAGGGTGCAAATTGCAACTCTGCACCGTGTCATCTCTTTGCCCCATCCCTTGGGAGCACTATTTCCAAAAGCGACATGGAGAAAGGAGTTTAATTTGTCACTAAACTACTGTTGACTTGTCATGTGTATTTGGGCTTAGCAAAAAGCTGCTCCACAACTTGTCCACAGAACACGGTTAGTATTATCTCCTGCCTGACACCCGGGTTGCAAGGATCAAATGAGTAATTTTTGAAGCACTGGGAGTGGGATGCAAGGCATTAGAGAGGAAGGAAGTGCCCTAGCAGGTGCCTTTGCCTGATTTCCCTGCACACAGCAGCATCCATGTGGGCTCTGAGTGACGCCTGTTCATTAGGTGGCACTACAGGCCCAAGATTCCACGTGTGAGTGCAGTCTCCAGAGGGCTCCGCTGGGTCTGGGCAGGGGTTTGTAGGCTCAGACACTTCGGTGCCCTATTTGCATATGTTTTTCCTGTGGAAACATGCTGTCCTGACAAATACTGAAGAACACAGGCTTGGTATTGCAAATGCAAAGCAGCAGCAATTGAGACAGCTTCTGATACAGCTGTCCAGGATTGAAGTCTCCAGGAACTGCAGGGGGAGGACTGTAATTGCTTGGGGTAAATCACATAACAGGGACTTGCAGCCCATCTGCTCATCCTGTTTGCACCAGGCAGTGCAAAGGGGCTGCTGCTTTCCCCTGAACCAGGAGGCAGCACAGCCAATCCTCTCAAAGACCTCATCCATTCTCCATTGGCCTGTGGAGAGGTCTCAAAGGCTTCTGGTGATCCAGAGACACATGTTCTTCAAGGGAAGGGCACCATGCCACTGTACCTCTGCCTTCTTCCTCTGCTGCAGGGCTGGCAGTGGTGCTTGGCACCTGCCATGGGGCTTGGAGCCTCCTGTGCTTTTGAGAAAAAGATACACAACACATCTCAGGTTGTGCCTCTTCCACAGAAACACCCTGAGCTGAACTCAGGTTGGGAAGGTGCCTGTGTTCTCTAACAGCCCTTCCAGCTACTTTCTTCCTCACCTTGGTTTCCTTGGCATTTCCCTGGTTAAATGTTTACACAAGTTTTCAAAGCCAGGGAGTGTGCAGGCAAGATCTGGGAGTGCTTTCCTTGAACAATTTGGTTTGAGGTGTTTTAACTCCCTCCTCCCATGCTGCCAGTTATTCCTGGCCTGGCACAGTCCTGGCTCTATTAAAGCACACCTGACTTGGCTGATAACTGACACAGTTGCACCCATCCCAGTGCTCCACTAGAGCTGAGTCTGGGTTCCTCCATTCCAGCTGGCAGCTTAGTCATTCTCCAGGCCTGGGTCAGTAACCTGCAGTCTACCCAGTGCCCCTCTGTCTGAAGCTGAAAGATAAATGCCCTTGAAATCTGAAGTAACCAAGATAATTTTATTTTGAACAGGAAAATGGACTGTTTTTTCCCCTTATCTAATTGATTAGGAATGTCAAATATTCTTTTCTGTACACTGTGCATGCCTCTTACTTATGTAGGAAGCAGCTGGTCTAGGGATTGTGCCAAACACTTTTTTAACTAGAAAAAATTGCGCTTTCTTTTTGGACTTGGGGGGGTGTCACTGTATTTCATCGTGAGTTGACAGATAGAATCCATCTCTCTGCTCTTCCTTCTGCGTCCCGACATGTCTCTGGGAAATGCTTGCCATGTCCCCACTTCAAAGAAAACTGCAGGTGTCTGGGAGAATGGGGGCGAGGAGGGGTCACCAGGGCAGCCAGGCCAACGGGATGTTCGCAGCTCAGGAGCCATGTCTGGGTACCTGATTGACATAAGGAAAAAATCTTGGCTTTTGTCTGGGTGGATTTCTGTCTGCTTCTATTTTTGCATATTGCCGAGCAGTACTAGATGCAGCAGTTACTATCTAGGGGATGATATTAGCTTTGCATCCGCGTGACTCTAATTCTTTTTGTAATGGGCTTAAAATGGAGTGTATGTTCCCATTTTTCTCAGTAGACAGTTACGCTTCCCATCTGAAATTATACAGCCTTACACTGCGTTTCAGAAAAATTTTCCTTAGGAGGAGCCTGAAATTGCAGCATAGGTAAATTTGTTGCTGAGGAAAACTGTTGCTTCAGGAAGATTGACAGGTACAGCACCGTCTACATGCAAAACCCAACAGAAAGATGGTTCTCGGTACAATTTGATTAAATGGGTAACAGAAACCCCTTAAAAGATGTAGGACTCTGTATAGTCACTAGTCATTGTAACTCCTGGAAGTTCATGCCAAGAAAGTTACCAATGAATAGAATTATTTTGTAGGATAAACTTGTAAAAAATAAACAAAAAATAGACAATCAGTGTTACAGATGTCACTGTAAAGCTGTCACTATGGATGTGCCTCATCCCAAAGCAGACTGCTGCAGGTCCTCATGACCATGGCCAGTGGTATTCATAGAATCCTAGAAAGGTTTGGGTTGGAAGGGACCTTTAAAAATCATCTAGTCCAACCCCCTTGCAATGAGCAGGGATATCTTCAACTAGATCAGCCTGCTCAGAGACCTGTCCAACCTAACCTTGAATGTCTCCAAGGACAGAGCACCTGTCACCTCGCTAGGCGCCCTGTGTCAGTGTTTCACCACCTCATAAAGCCTTATATTTCATCTAAATTGATCGTCCTTTAGTGTTGGGGGCCAGTAGTTTGTTACAAGGGGATGTACAAAAGAAATGGCAATGAAAACATTAAGTACTAATGTATCTCCAGTAACATCTCTGTTCACCAGAGGAGAGAGGAGCAATGGGTCATGCATTGGTGGATCACTGAGTTACTGGGGTTGGCATCATCTGCAGGTTTATACCTGAGTGAAGGGACCTGGGAGATACCAAACAAATGGGGTAGTGTCTTACATCTCCTTATATAAATATTCACATGACTTCTCATCACTCAGCCATGGCTGATGTCACCACCATTGCTTCCCGCTTTCTGTGATACAAATCAACTTGGCAGGTTTTCATCACACATCCCAGATGTGTACCTGGTGCAAGCAGGGGAGAAAATAGACCCCAGGGGTGGACAGTCCCAGTCAAAATAGCACATATTCCCTGTGACAGGTTGCTGTGGGAAGTGGTCATTCTGATAGTCACCTTCAATATACCTCAGTTTGGTGAGTTGACATAGCACTGACACAGCCTTCAACAGGCTCACATGCTAGGTGTCCAGTGACCAGCCAAGCCCACCACTTATCTACACAGGCCTCCAAGTCTGAGTCCTGAAGAACACTAAGAATTGTTTGAAGAGTGCATTCACAGCCTGACCTGAATATTCCCCCTTTGTATTGTAGTTTTCTGATGTTTCCAAGAGCCATTTCAAGGGTGGACTTATGGTTGCCATTAGGGCTACGGCCAAAATGTCACTCTGTTCCTCAAAGCTGAATATTCAGCAGTAACTGAGCTGCTGAATGCTGCTCAATGATCTTGTAGGGACCAGGCAGCTGAAAATGCTTGATACCACCTGGTCTGGCAGAAAACACCGGGATTTGTTTAATCAGCTAGCCAAACAACCTTCAGCATCTGCTCACTTACTAGAGGAGGCCAAGCAACAAACATTTGCTGGATAAAAGTTTCCACCAAGTTCTCACTGGCAGAAGGGAGATCTGCCAACAGTGCTGCTCTTCGTCACCAAGGCCTGGTGCCCAGGGGATGACCTGGACGTAGAGGCAAATATGGACAACCTGGTTGTTCCCACCAGGCACGAGGATACCTGTACACAGTAATTTGGGCTAAGTGTTTGGATTTGTCTTTTCCAGGTTTTTACTTGTGTTATCAGGAGCTGGTGAATTGCCAAAGGTTTGGCAGCTGATAAAAACAAGTGCCATGCCAGATCCAGGGAAAACCCCACACTCAGAAGTGAGTTGCTGGCCCCAGCAACTCTTTCCTACGTGTTTCAAGGTCCCTGAGGGACATATTCTTTGACAGCACTGTGGGAGGACAAGGCATACTCTGCATGTTGAGCAGGATGGATTTTGCTGAGACAGTGGTTCCCATGATCAAGTTTAAGCAATAACTGTAGCTGTTAAATAAATCAAGAGAGAAGCTGTGTTCCTGGACTTGCTGCTGCTTGTCATACACTGGTACATTGTTCTCCTGAGGTGGGATTCACTGTTCTTGGTGTTTGCCAGCTAAAAATTAAGCACCTTAAATTGAGCTGACTGAAAATGAAGCAGTCAAACACTAACAGCCCTGGTCTCCTCTAGACAAAAGAGCAAGTTGAGCACTGCCACAGCATGATTCATCCCAAACTGAAAAGATTTAAGCCAGAGAATTGAGTTGTTTTTCTGGACATGCCCATCTCTCTCTGTTGACTATCAAGGGAGATCAGACAGCCAGCTGAGACTTCAGAGCCAATGTTTAGACATCTGCTGTAAGGTGAATCCCATGTTGTCCACCACACATGGACAGGTTTGGGAATGCTTGAGGGCACAGCAAACCCAGGAGCAGTACAAACACTCAGACTTCTGCAGGGCTTCTTGCTGTGTTCCAGCTCTACCCCAATTTCCTTCCTAATGAACTCTCACTAATCCATCTCCAGCACCTCTTTGACACGGTTAACTTTGCTCAGAAACCATCTTTCACTGACCAAGAAGTTACCCTGATTGCTGATGTGACTGACCACATATACCCTTGTAGCAGGGGATCGGCTCATCTTCTGGGTGGGAGAAGAACAGAGCAAAATAGTGCCAAGATCTCACCTTCACAAACCATTTATTATTACCCAGAACACAAATCCATCACTCAGAAGCAGGAACTGACATTTGAACCCAGACAATGCAGGCAGGTGGGACCTTGGATCTGGCTTTCCTGGATTGCCCCTGGAATGTCAGTGCACGAAGTCAATCCTTGAAACAAACGAGTTTGCTCAACTTCGGGCGTCAGTGGACAAGTGCGCCAAATGCCTACTTAGACCTGCTGCCTGCTGCTCCCCTGCAGCGTCTTCCCTTGTGCCAGGACGAGGATGGCCAGTTGTGAGAGCTGCTGACTGTGCATTGAGCCGTGTTGGGAACAGAGATGTGCTCTGTCTGGGAGTACCCAAGAAGCGCTGGGTCCATTTTGCCCAGCAGTCTGTGTCCTCCTGTAAGATAGTAGAAACCTGGGGAGACACATATACGACTGAAATGATGTAATTTTGTGTACAAAGGCCTTGGTTTGATTTCAAGAAGGACAACTCCTTTCTTTCTTGCACCTGTTATTTAATCAGAAATCCCAATAATCCTCAGACAAAAGAGACAGGGATCCGATCAGCCCTTGGAGACTGTTGATTGACACTGCCAACAAACAAGAAGCATGGTATCTCAGATGTTAAATTTCTCAGGAAAGAAGTTAGAATAAACAAAATCGGTTTTACTTGGATTCCTCCACAACACAGACATTTGAATACTGTCAGTTGGGTGCCAGTGACAGTGTCATTGGGAAGAGAAATCCCAAAGTAAAGACAACTGAGCACAAGCCAAATGGGAACTGAATAGCCAAGGTGCAAGTAACAGGGTTTCCCCTCGTCCCAGTCTGGAAGTCTGGCCAGAAATGTCATGAAACCATTCATCCCGTACTGTATGTATATAGTTTCTTATTCTGTTATATTTAATCTGGCAATAAATCAGCATATATGATATGGCTGCCATGATTAATTTGTACAGATGTCTTTGTAGCATGAGTTTGGCTACACGGCAGTGGCTTGGGGTAGCTACCTAGCTTACCTCGAAGAGATGTTATCCGGCAAAGTGGCTAAACCTGGATCATGCTGGTGGCTGGGAGAGGTCAGGAGAAGTGCTCAAGAACCTGCTGCTCCCCACAAGAAACCTGGGGGGGAGCCAGGAAGCCCAACCACAGGGCCCTCACTCCTCCACAGTGCTGGGAACAGGCGATCCATGGCAGTGGGGATGAGCAGCAGCCCTGAAGTGCCAATGCTCCCGGGAGCCATTTGTGCTGACCGACCCCTGCACAGCAGGGGAGAAAAACAAAAACCAGCCCAGGAGGGCCTTGTTGCGAGAAGGAAGTATTATTTAACGTGCATTGTGTTGGGAAAGGAAAACAAGGGTCCTGGCAGTAGGCCAGGTCCATTGGCCTCTTTTTTTTTTTTCTCTTTTCTATTCTTCTGGGCAATTGTTCTAGTGAGGACAATTTTTTTTTGGTTGTTTTTTTGCTTTGTTTTGTTTTCTTTGGTGTTTTTGGAGTTGACAATGCACGGGGTAATTTCTCGGTGCTCTTCCTGTGTTTTGGCACAGGGACTGCCCAAACACTTGGCCATGTTTCCTGTGGCAGAGACGCCACTGCCACTGCCACGGCCACCAGCACCGGCACTGGTACGTGGGTTGCATCATCAGTTGAGCAGGGGCTTCTTGACTGCCCCAGAGCTGGGGGGCAGGAGGGAAAGGCAGGAGAGTGGGCAGAGAGGTGAGTCAGTGTGGAAAGGCAGCACACATTTCTGCAGGGTGACTCACCAGCCCTTAGGAAGAAAAAAAATAATAAAAAAAAATTCCAGCCAAATTCTTTCAGGGAGGTAAACAAGGTCACACAGCGCGGCGAGATCCTGTTTACCTGAGACAGGACGTCTTTGCAGAGCCTGTGCTGGAAGCGGGGATGTGTTGACATGACTCAGGGTGCCCAACGCAGGGAGACGGGGCTGGGGGCACCTCTCAGCCTGGGGACCCTGACTTCACCACAGCAAGGAGGGGGTGAAACCTTGCAATGGGGCTGGGTGCTCTGCTCTGTAGAGGCTCTCCCTGCCACCCTGTGGCTCTGCTAGAAGGGAGAGCAGAAGGAAAGGGACCGCTGAGCAATGGCAGGGCTGTGCCAGCACTCAGTGTTCACCTCCAGCCCTTGGTGGCCCTGGAAGATCTGACCCACTGCTGCCCACTTGCCTGTACCCTACCATGAGCGAGTGCTTTCCCCACGGCCCCACGAGGAAGTCCCAGTGGCCACACAGTTAATCAGAGCCCATTCCAGACGCTGACTGAGTGTTTTTTCCTGATAACAAGACGTGTGTGAGTGTACGTCGCTCGTCGCTCGGGTGAATATCCTGTTCTTGCGACGGGCCAGGGAAGCGGGGGGCAGCCGGGGGGGACAGACGGGGACGGGACGCAGGCCAGTGTGCCGGGATTTCGCATTCCTGGCATTCCTGTCTTGGCCTGCAACTGCAAAACGTCCCAGCGGGAAGGACAGGGCACCCACTGGATGAGAAAGTCCAGCTCTCTTCCCCACTGGAGTGTGTGCATGCGGAGGACAGGGATATGCAGGAGGAGAAGTTATTTTGGTCTGAGCAGTTGAATTCAGCTCACAGTAAGCATGTTTCTGTAGCTCCTTCCTCTTCCACAATCGCCAACTCATCAGCCAGACTGGGCTTCTTGCTGTATCCAGACAAGTTAAGGATGCTTGGCATTTCCCCCACTCCCAAGCTGCCGTGGTGGTGATGGAGGACACCATAGGACACTCTCCTTCTCTCAGCACTGCTTCAGCTCTTGGGGGTGCAGGAAAGCCCCTACCACCCTGCTTCCTTCCCAAAGAAAGCACAGAGCCCAGGAATGCCCCTCAGCTGGCTGCCTCGGCCTGCTCCTGTGTCCTCCACCCTTGCGGATGTGAGCCTGGATCTGCAATCCAGATATTTCAAGAGATGCACCAAGAAGACCTCTCTCCTTCCTTCCTTTCTTTCTTTCTTCCTTTCTTTCTGTCTTTCTGTCTTTCTTTCTGTCTTTCTGTCTTTCTTTCTTTCTTTCTTTCTGTCTTTCTTTCTGTCTTTCTTTCTTTCTTTCTTTCTTTCTTTCTTTCTTTCTTTCTTTCTTTCTTTCTTTCTTTCTTTCTCTAACTGACCCGCCAAACCAAACAGGGCCGATGTTGACCCTCGGCCAAAGCTATGATGGTTTTGTCTCACAGTCAAATCACAGTCCTCAGATCTTGCACAACCACATACTTGGAAAAAGAAAGATTTCTTTCTTCCTTTAAAGCATACCCCTGTTCCACCTACTCCAGCTTCCCACTTTCCCCTTTCACAACCTTCTGTATCTTGGTAACTTTCTCAATGAAACAGGCACATGTTATAGCCCAGTCCCTGGCTCCCACCACCAGCTGCATACACATGCATTGTTGGAAGGGGAAGGGACCTGGAGGAAAGAGGACAGTGCCTGTGGTCACGTGCAGAACACTGTTTTTGAGGAATTGAAAGCATGTTATGTCTGCAAGATTGCAAAAAACCACCAAGGATGCTTCTGCATTTTAGGAAGAGGCCAGTGCAGTCCTGTTGAGGCCTGGGCAGGCTTGCAGGAGGCTCTCGAGGGAGTCCTGGTGATCGACCTCCATGCAGCCATTGGGAAGAAAGCTGGCATAGGTTGTGTGGAGGTTCCACACCCACGACTGGGCATGCAGCAGAGGGCTCAGCCTCATCCCAGTGTCTGGTGCCTTTGCCCTGGCACTGGTGGGGTGAGGAGCTGGTGAGGTTTGGGGTTTGCTTGTTGCTTGGCTGTGGGGTGGACACTTGCCACAAGCCACTGTGATTTTAGCAGGTCTGTGTGTTTCTTTGCTGCACTGCTGGTGGGGGAATCCCTGCAATACCAGATCAGGGCGTCAGTGGGACTGCATTCAGCACCAGCTAAGTTGCCTTTGCTCAGCAGGGAGGCAAGTCCTTGCTGCCTCAGGGCCTGTCTCTGCAGGGAAGAGCTGCTGTGCATCGGTAGCAATTTTCTTCCCAGCATGGAAGGCCTTTTTACCCCTCCCTGGAAGGGGACTAAGCCATGCTGCAGAAGAGTGCTTGGCACAGGACAAGGCAAAGGGGGCTTCTGCACTTTGAGCTCAGCCCCCAGCGCTGCACAGAGGCTCGTTCCAGAGCTCTGTTTATTCCTAAATTCATTACATTCAACTTCTTTTCAACCTGCCTTTTACACCTGCAGCTGAGGGGAGCCCTGATGCTGGGGAAAGGCAGGAAGATTTTGGACAACATGTTGACACGTGCCTTAAAAACACTTTTGGGTCTGCAGGAGAAATGGTGTCAAGGTCTGACTCTTGCTGGCGGAGTCTGTCCCATGCTGAGATTGCTTGGGAAGGGGTGTGCACATGTCCCATATTGCCCAGAGAAAAGGTACAAAGATCAGGAGCTTAATCGGAGGCACAAAGGCTCCAGGCACTCAAGGACTTCAGCCCAGCCCGGGGCTCCCAAGCAATCGAGCTCCTTGGGAATGGGAAAACCCCAGCAGGGATTCGCTGGACTCTCAGATGATTACAGTCTGAATGACTAAACCTGTTAGGTCACTCCAACGATCTGCTTCCTTTTATGGTCAAAATCAAGTGTCAGAAACACAGGTTTCCTCTTTCCTTAGAACTGGGTTTTCTCAGTACCACAAATCAGAGGATGCAATGCTAAAATTAAGTGTCTGAAAGCACATGCATAGTGTTGCAATCTTGCTGCCCTGCCTACTGGTCTGTGTAATGCATGAGTTGGGTAACAAACAATAGAGGTTGGAAATAGCCAGGACGGAGATTTCCTCTTTCAATTGCAGAATTGTTTCCTTGACTGGTGCGTGCATAAGCCAGGTGGCAAAATGCTTGCACCAACCAAGTTTCCTGGCAAGCAGGAGGGGTCTTTGGGTGGGGGGTGGAAAGGAGTGAAAGAAAAAGTTCCCAAAAAGCAAATCCTTCCTTTGGGTTTACCTTCACCCTCCCACTCCTTTACAAGTTCACTCTGTCTCTCAGTAGCTGGTTCCGGCAGCTCGTTACAAATTTGTCACGTCCTTTTTCAAACCTGTGGATGAGAACTGTTGGCACCCCATACTAGTGATGGAGACCTGAGATGCAGGTGCCCACATCCAAGCACCGCTGCTAACTGCTAAAACCTGGAACTGTGACCTCTCCCATCCAGTGTACACCAGGGAGCCAGGTCCTGCCAGTACTGGGGAGCAGCAGACCTTGTTGCTCTCCCCAGTTCAAGCACTGAGTGACCACCTCTCTTAGCCTGTAGAAGTCCCAGATGGAACCTGCTCTGTCTGAGTGCAGACATCCAGCTCTCACAAGGCTCTTGTTTCCCTCCACTCCAATTCAATAAGGACTGATCACATTTGAGGTTCAGGACCCGCACGCCTTACTCACAGCTCACAATTGTGACACTTTGGCTTTGTGGCCACAAGTGTCCCAAATGCCAGGGGTGCTGCCAGCAGCGATGACATCCTTACCCATCTGCACCCACAGCACAGGCAAAGCACCACAGTGGGCACAGCAGCACCATGTCAGCTCCCAAAGTCTGCTGCTCGAGGGCCTCTGCTTCCTGGATGGGTGTTCACATGCACCCAGATTCCTCAGAGGATTTTTTAATCCAAGTCCATAAATATTCATGTTTTCCAGCTAGGAAAAAAAAATCCCCTGTTGCCGTCTGTCCTTCCTCAGGGACTAGTGGTGTCCAGGAAGTCTAGTGGCAGCGAGAAGTCTCCAAGTTCCCAATGCTTCTCCTACACGCATCCACCCAGCCCAGCTCTCTCCCCTAAAAGAGAAGCAGGTCCTTAACCCAAACCAATACAGCTAATGTCTTGCTTGGAAAAAAACACACAGGATGTTCTTGCAATGAAATATCCCACTTTCTAGGTTAGAACAGGGAGGGAAGGGAACAGGGTTCAGTCCTGGCTTTGGGGGTTGCACCTGGCTCCTCATCTGTGTTCAAAGCGGGAAACTGGAGCAGATTCTCTGTTCCACATGGCAACAGCATCTGGCTGCTCCTTCCTGGCCATGAGCTTTGAAACCATCTATAAGACCTGAGTAAATAAATAAGTACAACAATAGGTCACAGCATACCCGGTGGGACTATCCATGGAAAAAGGAAAATACGTATCATGGGGAAAAAGCTGCAGATCCTGTTCAGCTGCTCCTTTCTGTTTCATTTAACACACTTGAAGGTGGCCATGCTGGGAAAATGCTTTATTCAATTACCAGGCTGTTCACACCTGCCTCAACAGAGCCAGCAGAGCCTCATCCCAGCCAAGCCTGAATGCAAAGAACACCCATTTCAGTCCTTTTACAACCGTTTGACTGCATCTCACTGCAGCCACTGAGATGCTCTGGCGTGTAAAACATCCCCCATCCCTCCCAGGGGACAAACCTGCACCAGTGGCTGTCACCTTGCTGCAGCAGGTACTGGTCCTGCCCTTCACAGACCAAGAACCTCATCTGGATTGGTGCATCCTTCTGGGAGAGAGCTGCTCCTCACCCAGCCTGGGATGCTTGGAAGCAGGGTGCACGAGGGACCTGCGAGCTAGAGGTGTGCTTCCCCTTCTATCCACTGGTCGGAACTGCTTCAAACTTTCCAGGGCAAGGCTATGCTGTGATTTTGATGTTTTGTCCATGGCTACCAGGTTTATGGGACACTAGGGAGACCCCCTTTTCCTCCCATCCCCCTCCCAGTGCAAGCATTTTGTTTTTCTTCTTAATTAGTGGAAAAAATTCCTGAACCTGTCAGAGGGAAGGAAGGTCCTTTCTCTCTCTCTGTGTCTCTCCTCGGTCAGTTACTGAAATGCAAACAATATCCATGGCCATGGTGAAACATTTTTTCCACCTAAATAACACCTCTGCAGATTTTAAAGGCACAGGTCCCTTTGCACAGCCCCTCGGCATGAGAGATGCCCAGGAGGCATTGAAGGAACCGTGTAGAAACACAGGCACTTCCCGGAACCTTTCCTCACAGACATCAAACCAATGTGTGCAGTGTCTCGTCAACCCCCCCCGCCCTCCTTTCTGGGAGAAGCTAACACCCCAGCATGCCCAAATATCAGGTCTCCTGAGCACCCCCTCAAGCTGCTGATATGCATGGAGCCTGCAGACACCCCCAGTCAAGGCCAGGGGAGTGCTGAAATCCCCTCCACGGGGGAGATGCAGGTGCAAGGAAGGGCTCATTTCTGGGAGCACACCTTGGTTCAGTCATCAGCACTTTTCCTTTGCTGACCGCATTTACTTTTGTCTCTGATGCCATCAGTCACAGCTGAAGAGACAGTAGTTGACACCATCTCCCCTGCTCTTCCCGGGGTCTATGCTAAGATTCCTAGTGAAAAATAGTTTCTCTTCACGCAGAAAACAGCCAAGCAGGGCCCAGGTTTGGGGACTACAGCTTGCCTGCACCAACTGCATCAGCCAGCTTAGCTTTGGCCGGGGCCAGAGGTCAGGACATTTGGGAACTTGGAAGTTTCCGAAGCTGCTGGGGCAAGACCTGGCTGAGCTGCTTGCCTGGCATTTCTGCAGCATCCATTGAATTTTTGCAGCATGTACCAAAAAAAGTTCACAGCAAACACTTTGAAATGTGCATCGACTGTCAAACCACAAACCTCCCTGCTGCCTGGGTCCCCACCGTGTTTGGGTTGCTGCATAATCCCTTGCAAACAGCTTTATTGAGATGGTAATAAAAAAGTAATAAAAAAGGGACTTGTTTCCCTTGAGGCTGCCTTTACTCCAGCCTTTGCTGTGAATCCAAGGCAGTCCATCATTCCAGAGAATCCCGTTTGGTATCTGCCTGGCTGGGGGAGGAAAAATGGTAGATGAGCCCTGCCATAATTCTATATTTTGGTATCTTTACTCACCTGGCTCCTCTGCCAAGAGCCCCACGGATCCACTGCTGTGACTGTTAACTCCTTGTGTTAACCTGGTGTCTGCACTACCTGCAGGGAGGCCACAGCATTTGGGGTTACCTCTGGTTCCCACACTTTCAGCACTCTTTTTGGGGGGCTCTGCTATTGCAATGAAATCCACAAACAGCTGAGGCTGCCTGGCTTCCCCACAGGGTCTTTTAAGATGCGAAATTCCCAAGCCTGCCACAAGTTCACTTGGTCACGGGCAGATCATGGCTCAGGAAGGGGCAGCACTGTTTGGTCACGGGCTGTCTGAAGGCAAGTGAGGAACAGCTGCATGCTCAGGCAACGGGCTTTTGTTGCTGTTTTTTTTTCCTAAATAGCTTTGAATTCTTCATATTTTCCTCCTTTGTATCCTGCTTTTCCCTTGGCACAGCCAGCTTCTCCACCCCCAGGGCCCACCAGATATTGGTGCATGGACAATGAGATGGGGCCATACCCCAACACATCCCCATCCCACCCTGGGATAAAAAGAGATGGCACTACTGATTTCCACTGAGCCTCTCCAGCCACATGTGGAGTGTGGGAAGGTCGGGCAGCAGGACAGGGTGGTCGTCGTGGTGGGGGCACAGTTTATGCCAGGGAGGCATGAGCTGAGCACAGGGAGGAGAATGCCTGTGTGGGCTTTGTGCCACATGGCTAGGCAAGAGAAGGCTCTTCCTTCAAGCCACAGCCAGGTGTGGGGAGAGTTTAAGCTGTTCATATTCCTGAGCACCAATAAAATAAACAGTCTAGGGTTTTCCCAGGCCTGTTCTTGCAAAACGATTTTTCACTTCATGTAGCCATGAAACAACTTTAGTGTTGCAAACTCTCCATGCTAAAACCCACAAAGTCTGGCTTTAAAACACAGGGGTTTGCTCTTTGCACCTGAATAGCCGACAGCCTTGCTCCCCCACCTGCCCACCGCTTTCAGGAGCCGTGTCATCACAGGAGGATCCATTGCTGCAGCCTCTCTCCACTGCCTAGAAGGCTGGATGTGTTTCCTCCAATAAAAGATGAACCTCCTGTTGAATGACATATCCCACAACTGGGCCTTTAGGTAAAGTAGCAGTTGGGCAATTAAACCAGGGAGAGTTGCCAAAACTCCCTGGCTCCTCTGAGATCACCCATATCACTGGATGCACCAAGCTGAGGTGCACACACAGAAGTCCCCAGGTTCACCACTGCAGCACAAGTCTCTGTTTGGGTCTGTGTTCCTCACAGCTGAGCCATGGACAGAGGGTGTTGTGCTTGTGCTGGGAGGACCCCAGAACTGAGGCACAGGGCAGGACCTGCCTTTGCTCCTCACAGCATCGCACCCAAGTGCCAGATGTGCGATACCTCCCTTGCTGGGAGGAAGGGGAAACGCAATGGCCTTTCCGACCAGGGGAAGGACCGCTGTTGTCTAGACGATGTGACTAAGGAGGGAAGGGGCCAACTGTTTGTACAGCTTTGGGAAGTGTAAACAGTGCTGACAGTCCCAAGACCTTCAAAGCAGAGGAATCCGGAGATTGGATGAAAGCACAGGGAAATTCTGGCTGGGTGTCCTAGCAGAGCAGCTAAGGGGACCTCTTCAAGACAAAACCCCCAGCACCTGAGTCATTTCAAACCAGCCCAAGTGAGGAAGGAGGAGCTCAGCATGGCAGGCCGTGGGCAGGGCTGTGCGTGGGCTCTCAGGACTTTCCCAGCTTTGGTTGCTTCTCTCTGCAATCTCAGAACAAGTGTCTTGAAAAGGAAACTGCAGGCCCTGGAAATGCTGCCGTGTCCTGTGGTGAGCTGGTTTGGCCTCTGCTTTTCATTCAGCTCACAAAAGAAACAGAAAATGCTGTTTGAGAGGTGATTTCCTTTTTTCTTTTTTTTACAACTTTAAATACAGTACTGAGTATAAATTAATCTTACATTTTAAAAAAAAGGCAAAAAAATTAAAATAAAATAAAACAAAACCTCACCATATTTACAAACCAAAAGAAACAGATTTTGGAACAGGAAAACAAAGTGTCTTAAGACTTGAGGGTTTGGGGATGGAGGGAGTGAGCAACGTGCTGCCTTGGCAGTGGTATGAGAAGTGCTCTGGGCTTGCAGGAGGTGAGGACTGGGTCCCCCTCCAACTAGCAACAGCTCCCAGGTTGTGGCTTTGGCTTCTTCCCCCACCTCCCTCCAGAGCTTTGTCCCACAATAGGGGTGTGTGTGTGCGAGAGGAGAAGCGCTGTGATTGCTCTGGGCAGGAATTTTCTTCATGTATAACTGCAGCGCCCAGCACGGCACAATCCAAGACCATGACTCCAAGGCGATACTGGGAATTCCCATCATATGTAACATTTCTGCTAATGGTTACTGACTATTACCTGTGCAAAACTCACCCTTGCCCACAAAGTCCCCCTCCCTCCTCAAAGACAGGCAGTGGCCCAGGAGGGACTTTACATCTGACCCTCCAGTTGTTCTCTGAGTCCTCCTCACTTAGAAGAGCTTGTTTCTGTCTCAGAGAGCTGCTGCCAACTGCAAAAATCATCCTCATTTCTTTCTCTATACCTACACAGAACTGTCCACATCCTGGATCAACTTCCACGCTAGGTGGGCTGGGAACATCTAATGGGTAAAGATCAAGGAGAAATTTGAGATGGAAAATGTGAGGAAAATGATGGGAGATGTGGGAACATTGGCAGGGAGAGGTCAGAGGAGGCATGGTACGCAGGACATCCAGGAAAGGGTTAAAAACGTTGTGGGAATGACATGATTCTGCTTTCAAGACCACAGAGCAGGCAAGGACAGCTCACTGAGATTAAGTCATGCTTCTAAGTTTGGCTGTCCTTGGTCTTGTTGCAGTGCCACTTCACCTCCTGCAAGGAAGTTGTGCTGGGGGGCTGGTGCGGAGTGAGAGAAAAGGGTAATGACAGAGAGATCAGATGATGCCTCTGCCTGCCCCGTCCTGGGCCTCGCAGGCACGTTGCAGTAACAGTGTGCTTTTCTGCCAGCCCAGTGAAGCCAATGCATGCACGTGCCTCTGAGTTTCCTGCCACTGGGGAATGAGATCCATTTAAGAACATATATATATATTTATATATATATTTATATATGTATGTATAAATACACATACACACACACACGCACACGTATATATATATATGTACACACACACATATACACGCACACACATACAGAGCGAATTTAAAAAATCATCTGAGTCCGAGCCTGGAAAGTTGAATTCTCCACAAGCATGTGCAAAGATGGCTCCCCTTGGCAGGGGCCAGGGGCGTGGAGACGATTCTGCCACCGTGTGCTCCTTCCCCACGATCCAAACACCTTCCAGTCAGCACCAGGAGCAGGAGGGGAAAGGGAGTTGGGGAATGCATTTGGCTTCTTTGTTTTTGTTTAGTTTCTTTGCTTGTTTGTTCTGTTCCCCGAGATGTATATCTTAGTGGTTTTGGTTTTTCTTTTTTAAAATAAAATATACACACGCATGTTAAAAATATATATCTGTCCAGGTAGGGCGATAAAAGTCCTTAGTGCATTTTCCATCATTGGTCGCCGCTCGCAATTTGTGATTTGCCTGTTTCCAAAATGTAGGTCCAGTGCAAGT
>VZRJ01007105.1:2133399-2246572 GCA_013397565.1 Ptilonorhynchus violaceus
TATATGTCATCTTTGTCCTTTTGTGTGTGTGTGTAAAACTTGAAAATTATGCTAATAAATGAAAGAAGGGAGGCTTTGGTGGGAGAAGGTCCACTGATGGAAAGGGAAGCACCAATTGCCGTCTGAATCAGACATCGAGGCAGATGGACAAAGAGGAAAAGTTATCATTCCAAGGACCCCATGGGGGCAATACAGCAAATATATTAAATAAACCTGGAAGTGAAACAAAACCAGACACAGCATTAGAACACATAACCCTTTCCCCCTTGCAACTCCCCTCCTATCCCCTTTTCTCCTCTGGAAATATTTGTGTCAAAGTGCCAGATTAGAAGCATAGGAGGACTTTTGACCTCCTCTATTTTTTCCCCTGAACAGCTTGAGCCAGAGCTGAGATTTGCATGGGTTTGCATAATTTCTACCCTGGGAACTTCAGGCCGGTCAGGAGAATGCTGGGATAATCAGAGCCCTCATAGTGCTAAGCGTGGGAATCCCAATCCCAAGACACTGCCTGGTACCCCTTGTCCCCGGCTCCTGAAATGCCACACATGGAAGCCTGCTGTCCCCTCTCCCAAGGTGAGGGGAAGTGAATGTGAAGGGAGTGGCCTGGGCTCTTTAAAGGGGCTGCAGCAGAGCTGGAACTGCTCAGCCAGGGGCCAGGGCTCTCTCTGTTAAGCTGTGTCACCTCTCTCTAAATTCAGCTCCCCCGGATCTGCACCCTGACTACTCTCCCCTCTTTTCTGCACCTTTCCCTCTCACAGGGAACCAGGGCTTATTCTCCTTTCCCTTGTACCAGCGAAATTCTTCTGATGATGAAGGAATTACTCCTGTTTACACAAGTCATGGAGAGAAGAATCAGACCCTGGCCCGACAAAGTCCAGATCTCTTGTCAGAGATTCCAGTTCTCCTTTCCCCTGGTATGACCTTTCTTACGCACATAGACTTCCTGCTAGGAGAGTGATGAACCAAAAGTGTTGCTGCTTTTCAGTCTTTCTGCCAACTCAACTAATGAAATAAAAGAAAAAGGGATCCCCAGAGCAATATTAATTCTCTGTTTTCAATGGAGAATCAATAGAGAAAGTAGAACAGGAGTTGCTCCACAGAATAGATGAATTACATGGACCCCGAGGGGATTTAGGTGTAGGGAGAAGTCAGGCTTGTTCTCTGCCTGTGAGGGAGGCAGAAAAAGGAGAAAGGGCAGGGCCCAAGAGTAAGGGTGGCTGCAGCATGATCCTACCAACTTTGCAAAGAGCCTTACTTCCATAAATAGAATGCACATGTTGGTACCCAACCTCGTTCTTCCCCCTCCTTCCACCCAGGTTTTGTCCTGCAGTAGCCCTGCACTGAAGGAGCAGCCAGTGCTGTGGGAAGGGTCCAAGATGTCATGTACCAGGAGGACATCTCTCCCAACTGGAAAAGCAGCTTGCTGTTACCTGCCTTGTGCTCTCTCTCTCCTGCCAGCACTTCTATGCTATGAGGATTTCTTTCAGCACTTTCTTATCGTTGACATGCTTGTACTTCTTATGTTTCCTCTTCTGTGCCGGCGGCCGGCGCACTCGCCGCCTCTGTGAGACAGCGGCTGTGGTGAACGCCGGTGACAAGCCTGCCAAAACAGAGGGGAGAGTGTCTGTATAGCGAGGGGCAGCCGCCTCTTGTTGAAATATCTTTCTCCACACACTGTCAACAAAGAGTTCTGCAACAGGAGGGCCACAAGGCCTCTTTCTGTTCTTCTGTTCCTTGTCCTCTGTTCTCCACAGTCTCTGCCCTCTCCCTTTTCCCACCATGTCCTTCCCTTCACCTCTCACCTTCCCCTCCTTCTCCCTCGGTTTCAGCCCCTTGCTGGCTGGCAGACACCCTGGGAAAGGTCCCTCAGCTGGTATAAACCAGTGAAGGCCTTTAGGATTCACTGCAGCTAAGCAGATTGAAACCAGTGGAGGTCTCTTTTCTCCCTCCCCAGCCTCTCTTCTCACACCTCCCTCCATTCTACTAATGCCAAGATCCTTACGTCTCTGTTCACGTGGCCCTGGACGGATGTTCCTGGGGGGTGGTCGGAACACGGCTTCACACCGACACTGCACATGGTCCTCCAAAGGCACAACGACTTTTTTGAATTTCGGCTTCCTCTGGACAAATTCAATCTTGTTCACCTATTTGCAAGAGGAAGGCAAGCAAAAGATTAATACAGCTATGGCTCCTACTCTGTAAAAATAATCAGTGTCAGTGTACTTCAGTACTGGCTTTCTTCCTAATGGATCAGAAGGCAGCTTACAGAGCACGATTCAGACTCAGGGGTGGTGTGTACGGGAGGTAATTCTGAACATGCCAGCAGAGCAGACCTAGACCAAGCAAGTTTGGATGTCTTTGGCTGGTTCCCCCATTCCTAACTATTGCCAGTGCTTAAGCAGGATGACTGGTTGATCACAGACAGTAACATGGAACATGCAGATCATGCTAGCCTGTTTCTGACAGATGTGATGGCACAGACCTGGGGGTAACCAGTACTAATTCCCACAGGAACCTACAGGAAGGCCAAAAGGAGAAAAACTCAGGTCTGATGCAAGCTAACGCAGCTTCCCCAGCTCTGCTGAGGCCTGTCTGAGTTTGTCTCAAGCTCTCTAATAACTTGCAGGGCTGAAGCCTTCAGCTCTGTATTTCATGGGAAAGGCAGTGCTCTGGAAATTCCCTCGGACTCTCCACCAGTGCTGACTCAGAGGGAAGACTCATTGCTCCACATCCCACCACAGGGCACAAGCTTTCTAGGGGGTCCTCCCACTCCAGCGGCAGCCAGGCCTGACCCCACTCAGCTTATCTAACAACTCTGCGGTCCCTGAAGTGCTTCGCAAGCTATAAATACTCACTGTGCTGTGCATCTGGGATGGAATTCCTCTAAACCCACTGCCCCCAGCAGCATCCCTCAGCCAGCGCTGAAGCAGCCAGGCTGTTTATCTTTCCTTGAAAGCCCACTCCACACACTTCAGACCACACGCTGCTTGCTAGACAAACACTTCCAGCCAAACAATAGAGAGACCTCTGTCCTCAAAGAAACCATTTCCAGGTCACTTTTTCAGGCTGGCTTTTGACCTCTCACTTGTTTTTTTCCAGAAAAACAACTCTTGCTCCCCCCCATTTTTTCCTCATTCAGCCTGGCTTTTCTGAGAAAGGAATTTCCTGATGAAAAGGGCTGTGTGTGAATACAATCTCTCCCAGCCAACCTCTGCTGCCTGCCTGGGGGAGTCTCTTATAGCTCAGGCAGAGGATTAGTACGGGATGAATATTATTTTTAAACAAGCTGTCTGGGAGGAAGCTGTGAGGAGATCACTGGTAGCTGTGAGGGGAGGATGAGAGCAAGAGGTTAGCTGTCAGGTGTCTGCTGGCTGCTGGAACAGGTCAAGAGGTAACTGTGGGCTGAGAAAGAGAAGCTGCTCCAGTGAGTGTCTTGGAAAGAAGCTGCAGCAGCAGTGGAGGGATGGAGGGTGACCACAAACCCTCCACTATTTGCATCAAAAACAGTTCCCGTGACAAAAGCACCCTGTTTCTTCTGCTCTAACACAGCAGACAAGGCTACCTTGAGCCACAGGAAGGGCCGCGGCATGGAGCTGCAGCTGGGGACAGTGCCCTGTAGCTCTGCATGGTGACAATCCCCAGCTGCTGGACAGCACCAGCCCTTCCAGCAGCTGGCACGGACGTGACCTGCGCCCAGCGGCTGCAGCGCTGCATGGCCAGTGCAGAGGGGACAGATGGCTGCGTGAGCCCAGCCCCAGAGACCCGCCGTGGACTTGGCTTTGGGGCACAGGGATGGTGGTGGGCAGGAGGAGGAGGGAGCAGTGGGAGGTGTGTCCCTTACCTGGACGTGCCGGACGCGGATCTGCGTGGGGCGACACTGCACGTTGCGGTTGTTGCAGCACCCGGAGCAGCGCTGCACCTCCACGCAGGGCGGCCACACCACGAAGTTGGCGTTGGTGCTGTCCACCATGTTGCGGGAGATTTCAAAGACCACCTCCCGCGTCTTGCACTCCGCAAGGACAGCTGTCTCTGCTGCTGCCAGAACATCTATGGAGGGCCAAGAGAAAAAGGGGGATGAAATGGGCTTTGCAGCTGTCACCAGCCCAGTACAGCCACCTCTGATGGAAGAGAAAGACCCCACATGGCTCTCTCTCTCTCTCTCTCACACACACACACACACGTTCTTTTTCCTTCTCCACCCCTCCATCTCTCTCCCTGTACAGAGCCGTGCCCTGTGGCGGAAGCCCCTGTACAATGATGCTTCTCACTGCAGTCTAAGCAGGAGATGACACTTCTTTAGAGCAAACCAGCAGCGTTGGAATTTGAAGCAGAGCAGTGCACAGAGCTCTAGACTCCCTCTCCTGCCCTCCTGGGGTGTAACACCCAGCTCCTACTCCAGGCCCAGACCCTCCTTCTCATCTCTCCACACATACAGACACACTACAACCTCTACCCCTACATCTGTCACTCAGACAGGCATCTGCACCCACCCACGGCTGCTCAGGTGAGTGCCCCAACAATCACAAGGTGCAAGACCCCTGACTCACCCAGGCTTCGTCGCTCTCGAGACAGGGCCACAGGGTTCTGATCGGGCTGAGTTGCATTCAGGTTCAGGCTCAAGCTATCCCGCTCTGCAAAGGGTAAGACATGACCTAATAGCACCAGGTACAGGCAGGAGAAGACAGCAGACACTTGTGCTCAGATCATCAGGCAAAGTGCAGGGTCATGGGATAAGCCACAGTCTCAGGACGTCATGCTAGGTGTAAATCCTCGAGCAAGGTCACAGCTGTGCTGGAGCATGGACACTCTAGGTTTGCTCTTTGCTCGGACTAGGCAGCTCAAAGCAACAAGCCTATTGTGAAAGAGGGGTCCCAGTCAGGTCTGGGAGAGGAAAACTCCAGCTCAACAATGACAAGGTCCATGTCAGGACTTTCTGGTGTCAGAGATGAGTAGCAGAGGGATTCAGATCAGCCAGCTGAGATCAGGATAACAGCAAGGAGGATCAAAGACCCGATGGGACAAGCAGAACATTTGGTATGTAACACTGAGGTGCCTTGCTGGGATGGCTTGGGACTGGAAGAGTTGGAGGGTGAGAGGGCAGGTGAAGGGGGTGATGGGTGGGAGGTAGGGTGCTTGCTTTCTCTCTCCCAATTCACCTCAGCTACTCTAGGTTAGAGTAGTTTTAAGACAGAAGGACAGAAAAATAAAATTAAAATTCCTTTTCCTCTACACTGCTCTAAGGTAAGAGGCAGGATCTGGAGGTGGTTCAGTCAGCGATGGGAGAGGAAGACTGATAGCATTCAGGCCAGCCCTGAGCGGTTCCCTCCCACCCCACTGCTTTTTCCCATAGGAAGTGCTGAATAGAGAAATGCCCATAATCCCCATGGAGCACTCCAACACGCAGCCCCTCCTGAGCTTGGGACAATGGCTGCGCTCGAAGATAGATCCCACCCAGCCCCAGCTCTTTCCTTCTCCGACCTGCTTTAGCAGCTGAAGGAAACTGAATGGACGTCAGCATCAAGGGAGCAATTTTCTTAAAGGGAATTAGGGGCCAGTGGAAGATCTCTGTTTATCAGATGTGTGGTGGAGCAGACTTCCCTTACCTATCATGTCCCATTCCTCTTCCTCAGCCCTGCCCTAGTGCAGCCCTCTCATAAGGCGGAGCAGAGACTTTGCTCTCCACTCAGCTCTGAAGCAGTTGCTGAAGGATTTGGGATGGGTGCATTCACAAGGCAGGAATCATGTGCCTGAGCAGTCAACATCTACATGTGGGGTGGACAGACAGGCATCCATTAAAGTAGCTGGAAAGGTGTGATCAATTCTAGATACCATTCGTCTCACCCTGAGGCAGACACCCAAAATGAGAACTGGTGGATCACACTTTAGAAGGGCCTGTAATTCTCTTTGGGCTGGAGAAGGTGTCTGGATGACTGGTTTACATGGGCACATCTGCTTTGTGGGCAGCCACAGGTAAGGGAGATGACTCCCACTCTACACACCTCTGTTGTTGGGTCTACAGTAGAGCCTAAGGTCAGGAGAGCACTATCACAGCTCATCTGCCTCCCGGAGCTGCCTTCTTCTGGCTCCTTGTACAGTCAGTGGAGGCAAGCAGCTGTGACACACACAGGGTGCACACACAGCACAAGGAATAGCTCCAGCCACTTTGGGATTATTTTGTTAGCGCACTAATTTGCTAATTCCTCACAAGGCAAGCAAAAGGCAATGCCCCTCAGTCAGTACCTAGGAACAGATGAGAGCCACAGGGTGCAACAAAGAAACAGCTTCACAGCATCACTTTTTGTTTCCCTGATCAGCCTTTCCTATCTGGGACCTGAAGTGAAACCAGTGACTTAAAGCTCTGCAGCCTTCTCCCATACCCCTGGACTTCTGGAGCCCACAAGACAAGCCCATTTTATTTCTTCATCATGAGGGTGGTTAGCAACTGCGATGGAGTTCCTTAGACACTGTGCCATGACAGACTGGATGCATCTTGCTGCTCCTTGCCTACTCCCTTCATCCTATGGCATTTTATAAAATGAGGGTGGGGGCTGCCTTTGGTGCACGAGTTGATGAGAGGAGAGAAATAGGGGCAAAAAAATAGCAATAACTGTTGACTCAAAACAAATCTGTTGAAAATCACATCCCTCCCTCCTCCAGGTCGTCCTTCTACACCCCAGGTCAGCACTGAAGACAGTTGGGGCGGGAGGGACCAGCCTGGGACAATCCAGCACAGCTAATTTTGGAAGTTGCCCCATTGTGTGGCTCGTGGACAAGGAGGAGGGANTCGCCTCTTTCTAAGACAAACAATAGCTGAACGCAGCTGGTGCCCTCCCCCTCGCTTTCCCCCCCTGCCCCTCCAGGGCCGTTTTGAAAGGCAGTGGGAATGCTTTTGAGACTGCGCCGGTGGCTGGACTGGCATAGGAAACAAAAGCAGGAAATTCTGTTCCCCCGTAGATAGTGTCTCGGCAAGGATTACAAAGCTCAAAACAGAGAAAACACGACAGAGAAGTCGAGCTGGGGGGGCTAGGGGACGACGGGCGGGAGCAGGGTTAGAATAGAAAGGAATTTACTCTGAAGAGACCGTTTATAAATAAATTCCTGGGCCAGCCCAGCCGCCGTGGCGCGTGCTCCAGTTCCCACACGTGCCGACCCCTCCACGCTTCGCCGCTCCTGCTGCTCACTGCACTCAGCCCTGGCCAAGTGACCCCGAGGCACTGCAGCCCCCGGAGCTCTTATCTACGGGCAGGAGGTGAAGCGACGCTACCCTGAATTAGCCCCTGTCCCGTATCTCACCCATGGACACGTGCTCTGCTGCTCTCATCCTAAGAGCCTCTGGGAGCCCATGGCCTTTTCTGCATGCTAAACCGGAAAACCCACTCAGCCCTTTGCTCCTCTGTCACCCTATTTCCACCTCCCATTTTGCCACCGCCTAAACTGATCCTCATCCAATTCAAGCCCTGCTGCCTGAGCATCTCCCAGGGTGAAGGGTGTTGGTCTCAGTTCCTTGCACTGACCTTGCCATCTCCTATCATTTTTGGAAGCCAGTGCCCCTCAGTAGACCAGACAGTTAAGAGGAGATCTAAAAAAGCATCTAGTTGCCTCTAACTCCCACAAGTTTCAGGGGGACTAAGTGTGTAAACACACAGGTCTTGGTTCCTGAATGGCTCCTGTATTTATAGTGAAGTCTGTTGATAGTGATAGCCTGCTGAAAAACAGAATATTCCCTCCCAACCCCACCAAAGACTTAAGAAAAAATAGAGGAGTGATTGGTGAAGAGGAGATTTACCTACGGAGTCTATCCGCAGGGCACGCTGGAGGTCACTGATGGAGCGCACTGAGCTGCCACCCAAAATCTCATAAATGTCTTCGGGTATGGGGTCCCCCTGCCAGATGACAAAAAGAAAAGAAAGGGAGAAACAAGCGTTAGAGAGATGATCTGCAAATACTGACTGTGTCACGGAGTGGGAGCAGGGACTCAAGCACGGAGGAGAGAACGACAGAACCAGCGAAATGCAGACATGCGTTGTCTTGCGTTGGCTTTTAAACCTTGAGGGCTTTATGCCTCATGAAGGCACAAGCCTGAAACCTAAGCAAAAGCAAGACAGCCCCTCTCACTCCCTCTCACAAAGCTGTTGGAAGACTAAAAAGCCCAAAAATACTCAGGCTATGCAGCAGAGCCCCAAACACTATGCAAGCAGCCAGCAAGGCTTCCTTCTCCGGTGCTGTATGACTTCTCCAGGTGGCTTCTCATTCCTGCTGCCTGCAGTAAAGGCGTTTTAACAGACTTCCCTTACACTATCAGATAAAACCTCCCCAATATTTCCCTCTGTTATGAAACTCCCTCACGGGCTTTGTCAGTTATCGTGTGTATGTGCGTGTGCGAGCGCGTGTTTTCAAACCACAGAGGTCCAATAATATACATCATTTGCATACTCTTTTTTAAAGGAAAAAAAAGGTGGGGGGTGGAGAGGAAGATTGACCTTCGCAGCTGAGGCTGCTCTGGCGTGAGCCTGTGGTGAAACTACAAAGGCTGCAGGGAGCTGGTGGGCTGACGAGCTGACTTGGAGGAAGAAACATATGGCAGTTTGGATGTCATTGCATACCAGCAGCAAAAAACCTTAAGCAAGCAGGTTTAGCGACATCAGACGATGGGCCAAATTCAGAGTTTGTGCAGGCAGGTGCAATGCCATCAGTCTGCTGGGAATTTTACTCTGGCACTAGGCTAGAGTGGACCCCAGCGACAGCACTTAATAAGAGTACAAAGAAGCGGTGTGGGAAAGCAAGCACTGATTTAAACATACTTCCGAAAGACTAGAAAAAGAGACAGAGGAAAGTACTGGCCAAAGTGTTTGCTTAGCTCCCAGCTCTCTTCATTCAGGGCTACTCAAGCGGAAAAGCTGCTCTTTCAGCCGGGTGCTGGATGGTGTCTGAGGCACAGCCCTACACATGTCCCTGTAACTGAGAGGAGAACTTGGCTTGTGTGCTTGTGAAATGCAGGGATTTTTATGTGGGTTTTTATGGACAGTTGGTGGCCATGTGTGTGGTCCTCCCAGTGTACAGCTATTCCCTCCCTGCCTGCATTCAGTGCAGAACATTTCCCTTCCGCTCACAGTCAAGTAAAGCCACCAGGCAGGTGGCTAAACGCTGGCTTTAAACCTTGAGGGGTTTAGCCCAAACCTGCAGCCACTTTTGGACGGCTCCTTGAGCCTGGCACTCTCTCACATGTGCTTGTCCTTGGCCACCCACCGTTCGCTTCTACGGCAGGACAACAGGAGCTCTCCCTGCTCAGCCCTGCCAGACCACTGTAATACTACAACTTAGGTTCGGACGCGGTGGCTTGAAGGCTGCTGCAGCCCAAATCATGGGGCAGAAACCTCCTGGGAGAGCTGCAGAGGAGACAACACTAGCATCCTAAACCTCCACAGCCAGATCCACCAGAGAGCTTCGGTCAGACTGAGCCTCCCTGCCCCGCTCTGTCCCTGTCACTGTCACATCTCACCACAGATCTGGCTGTCCGCCTGCAGCAAAAAGCAGATTTTACATCCCCAGGCATTACTTCCTCAGTCTCCAAGGGAGAGGGAAGCAGCATCAGTGATGAATGCACAGCAAGAGAGAGACTTGTATAATTCAGGGATCACTGAATAGCTGCGAAATGAAGATGCCTTCTGACAACTCCTGCTGTGTGAGGAAGAGGGGGACCAACAGCCCAGTGCCAGAGAGGCTCTGCAGCACTTCCCTGCCTTGTGCCACACACATTTACTGGAAAAGGAATCATCTGCAATTCCCAGTACTTGCAGTCAGAGCTCAGTGCTGGGTGGTGAAATTGCAGGCTTTAACGTTTGCACCTGTCAGCCGAATGCATTTGTGTACGAATGCTGCTCTGCACGGATGCCCCCGGACCTTCCTGACACTTAATACGTGTAGGAAATTGAACTTTATTTTAAACTCCGTCACTTGCTGGGGCAGAGCGTGGGCAGGTGTTACGAGACTCGGTGACTTTGGAAGCAAGCTGGGAGGTGTCACCTTGCTAAGTGAGCAGGGGGAACAGATACAAATCAGGGATTGAAAATGCAGGCCCTCAGGAGCCATATTTCTGGGGACTGCCTGTAGGAACAAGCTCCACTCCCTGTGCACAGCAGCAGTTTTAGATGCCAATTTTTTCTTGTTGCAGATACTACCAGCATGGCTGTGGTGTAACACCAGCCCACATGGCTCATAATCCTGTCCTCCTCCCCCATTTTTGTAAGGCAGCTCTGCCAGTGACAACTGTAAGCCTGTGAAGTTCCTTACTTTACCCTTGTAAACCAAGTCCAAAGCTGCCCTAAGAGCAGCTACACAACCTCAGCTGCATGCCTTGTCCTTGCTCCCTTTGGGGTCTGTCACTGGGAAGAGCCATGCCTCTGGCCCCGCCCCAGCCCTATGCCTGGGAGGCTCTGACATCGGGGCATCGCACACACCCAGGCTTGGGACACTTGTGGGATGGGACACAGGGAAGCAGAGGTCCATCAGCCACCTCCACCTGATCCCGTGGGGTCAGAAGGTAGAGGAGCATTGCAAGAGACGTGGGATCCCCAACAGACCAGTCCAAGCAGCTGGTGCTTTTCCTGCTTAGCAGCTCCTCTGGAGTTATTTGTCTAACACAGGTTAACAATCTCCTTTTTTAACTGCGCGGCAGATCAAAGAAGACTTTTGTCTCAATGGACTCTTGGCTGGCTGTCAAGTGCCCCAAGGCCTGGCCTCCTATTCCTGCGAGGCCCTGAATTCTTAGAAGAAAGTTTGTTCTTTCCCCCCTCCCTCTGCCCCCCAGTTCCTGACTCTCCCCCGAGTCGCAAGGGCACCCCCCAATCTGCCAATCCCTTGGAAGGGACATTCACTTCCCTTTCTTGAGCTGGCTGCTGGTGCTTGAGGGGCTACGGCACACCCGACAGAAGGCAGCAGAGCAGCTGGGCAGGGGCCCTGCCTGCCTGGCAGCCGCCTTGCACTGTGGCTGTGACACCAAGGCCTCTCGGCACATCAGCTTTGCTTCCCTCCTCCCAACTGTCCACAGTGCTGTTTAGCTACTGCAAATCAACACAGGTGCAGGAATTCCCCCATTCCCTCTCCCTACACATGCACTGGCCCAAAACCCATCTCCTCCCTAGCCCCCCCACCTCTTGCTCTGGAGTTTTCTCACAACATATGCTTTTGAGCACCAGGGATGCTGAAAGGTCCCCTTGCCATCAGCTGCTGCCAAGCTGGTGCAGGGAATCTGCAGGGCTGTGCCCTGCACCCTCCACAAGGGTTTCACAGTCTTGCCTGAAGGTGTGTCTCTTGGTAGGTACAGAGGAGGAGGGAGCGGAGATTGTGCAACCAGCAGGGAAAGCAGACCCTCAGGGCTCCAAAAAATCAGACAAGGATACTCCCAAGGTGAGGACTCCTCCAGTTCCTTTTTCTGAGCTGGTGTGACTGCACACAGGACAGAAGGGTAGCAGTAGCACCAGTTTGTGAAGGGCAGGGAAGCACCCAGCTATCTGCTCCTCTGCCCAGGAGAGGAGGACTTGGCGAGCACCTCCACACTGACCATGGCAAAAGATATTGGCAGCAGGGTCTCGAGCGATCAGCCAGGCAAAAAAACTCAAACAAACATAATTTTTTAATTCCCTCTGAAGTTGATGTGAGGACCCTGAGGGGAGACTCCACTGCATTCCCTGGCAGAGAGCAAGACCAGCAGCACCTGCCACCAGCCCTCCACTGGCGCAGGGCTTCCACCCTTCCAGCACCACTCCTGGCTACAGGGGGACCCTGAAAAACACCTGTCAGAGCACCCTGCAGCAGGCACAACCCTCTTCACATGAGCCCCTTCCACGTGGGCTTGTGGCTTATGTTTTCGCCCCTTAAAATAACCAAACAATGTTTGATCTAGTCCATGTTCCTAAAATACAGCCAGACGCACCCACCCTTTTTCCATTTCAAGGGGGACTCCACTGCTCCTCCACACTCCCCCCACACCTCCCCTGTGAGGGCTGGAGGCATTTCCACCCCCAGGGCTGGTTGTGTAGCAGCAGCACTGGAAACAACGCAGGAGCCCTGTCATTCCCTCCTGCTGCTGCACATCAGCTGATGGTGAGAGGGAGGCAGGGACGACTTGCCTGGCTCCTTCCACAAGCTCACCCCAGACGTGTCATCCATCGCAGCTCCCACTGCTTTGTCCTTGTCCCTGTCTCGTGCTAGGAAGACTAGGGAAGAACACCGAAACCTTGCAGCAGGAAGACGCAATGGGGAGCTGGGCCGAGGTTATAAGCAAGCGCCCAGCCGCACCCCATTCCTTGGGAATTCCAGAAAGCACTGCCAGTGGGGCTTCACCCCAGCACAACCACCAGGCTCAGCCCATCTCTGTAAATGTTGCAAGGCAACTATTATAGCCCGTGGGGCAAATGCAAATGGGTTTAGCATCCTCGCTTCCCAACTGGCAAATACCTTCCCGCTGAGGCTTGTACTCCCTCCGGCTGGAAGAGCTCCAGGGCCCTCCAGCTCCAGATGGGTGTGATCAAAGAGGGAGAGGGGCTCAGGAGGCTCCATCTCCTCGTTGAGGGCCTCTGTTGATGTGGGGAGCTACTGCTCCTTGTGCACTTTCTCTGGCAGGGCTGGGAAGGAGGTGCAAGCCCCATTCAGAGGACGACTCTGGTTCAACAGCCTGGTGGGAGCTGTGCTGTGTGTGCCTGGTGCAGAGGGTGCAACACGCTGCCCTCAAAGTAGATGTGGGCACTGGCTGCAGGCAGAAGCATCTACCCAAGCAGAAACATTCTTGGTTCTCTGGTCATACAATGACAAATATCACAATTCCTCCCATGGAACCTTGGGCCAGAATTATGAAACTCTAACCCTACTAGGCTGTCATAGAGCTGTGCAGTATTTCAATCTAATTACAGCAACTGAATAACAGCTCCCTGGGATCAGACATTTCCATATTCACCCTTGCCCAGCACCAACCATAGCTGATGCTTCACGCTGCATGGGAGAAAGAGATCTGAACCATCCACAGAGGAAATACCATCCTCTGCCCAAAACACACATGACCACTGAGCAGCCCACAGCTCTAACTGCTTCCTTTTGAGGCTTGGGCAAGGGCAAAATGGGCCCACAGGGAGGTGATGTGATGCTTTGCACCCAACCTCTTCTTTGCCACCCCCCAGGGGTGCACCCACTCGCCCTACCCAAAAATAGGGAAGGAAAAGAGAGAAAGGACGTAAAAGACGGAAAGTTTTGGTGGAAAGATATTTCCTGCCCCTGACAATCAAGTTGCAGATCCAACCCAAGGTTTTGCCGTCTTGGGTAGAGTTTAAGTGGGAACTGAGCCCTCTGTGGGAATGTTAGCGGCTTTCTGATCCCCTCAATCTGCACGCGACCAGATGATGAAATGTGACAGCAGAGGTCAGAGGATTTGGGGGTTTGGGGCTCCTTTTCCTCAACCATGGCTGGGGATAAGGCTCCAATTTCCACACAGGGAAACCGAAGAGGGTTGGGGTATTCGTTCAAATCCACCACCTGGCCCTCACCCTCTGCCTGGCTTCCTCCTGAGCAGAGAATTCAGCACTATAGGACAAGATGCTCGTGTGACTGCGGAAGCACAGCAGACACTCACCTCCTGCCACTCTTCACGGCCCCAGCTAGGCACACACCTTGCTGAATAACCATGTCACTCAGTGTCAGTGTCTCTACACACACTGTTCCCTTCCTCCCCCTTTTCAAAGCTCCACACCCTTTCTCCACTGGCCCCTTAGCGATGCTAGGGTGGGTTTCACACTGTGTGCTATTCCAGAGGTGTCAACTGGGCCTCGGTCCCTGCCGCACACGCACTGCCGTGATGCCAAAATCACCGGATGGGGTGAGAGGCTCGATGGAGCCGGCACCCGCCCCGGGGTGACAGCCCTGGGCGAGGCAGGGCAGGAAGCTGCAGGCTCCCCGGGGCTCCCCAGCAGCATCCCTGCTCCCACATTAACCAGGGGCCGCTTCAGCCTGGTCTCCCCTGTCCCTGCAGCCACGGGGGTGGGTGTATTCCCGGGCGAGGCCCCCCGGCGAGTCCGTCCCGACGGGAGCGCCCGCTCCAGAGGGGTGCCCGCTCCAGCGGTCGCTGCCCTCCGGGCGGGGGGCGGCGGTCGCTNGAGCCGCCGCCGGCTCTCCCCCGCCGCGGGGCTGGCAGCTCGGCAGCACCGCCCGCTGCCAGCGGCGGAAACTCACCTCCATGCGGGCCAGGGGCAGGGACAGGATGAACGCGAAGACCACGCCGAAATTCATCCCGACTCCAGGCCCCGCCGGCTGCGGGCACATGGACGGCGAGCCCCGGGAGGGAAGCGCTTCCCGCAGACAGCCCCGCGGCCGCCTGGCCTCAGGCATCGAGGGCGCCGCGCGTTCCCATATCCCCTGCGAGCCGGGAGGAGGTGGCAGAGTCGCAGGAGCCCTTGGAAAAGGACGTGGAGGTGGTGGTGGAGGCGGTGGTGAGGGGATACAGAAGTAATTCTCGGTGACTCGCCTGCCTCTGCGCTATCTCATAAGCCCGGTGGGGAAAAAATGCAGTCCCTCGGAATTATACACATCCAGAGTCTACGTCTCCCTTGCCGCGAGGGATGCTTCAGTGGTGCCTTTGGCTAGGTGGTCCACATGCTATTCTTCCTCTTGGTTTTCTTCCTTTTTAAAAAAAATATATATATGTAAAAGCTTTTATGTGCAGGTAACAATGTCTCAATGTTCTTAGAAAAAGGTGCACAGAATAATAACTAAAAGAAAAAAAAACTTTTCCAAAGTTTGGTGTGAAATCCAAAAAATGAATTCTTCTTCCTGAAGGTGTCCTCTTCTTAAAATGCTCCTTTCCTTCCTTTTCGCTACTTGCTTTTTAGAGAAAAGTTGCGAGTGTACATTGAATTTCTTCCCCTGTCATTGGTTTCTGGCTCGAGTGCCTTCTCGTTCCAAGTGTTGGTGGTTTGTCTGGACAGGAGGTTTGCTTTGGGTTTGGAGACAGGTGGGTTGCGTGTGTGTGTGTGTGCGTGCGTGTGTTGAGCCTTGACAAGCCTCAAAGTGGAGCCACTGATGCTGCCTCCCGCACTCTGTTGCAACAAGAAAGGAAAAACAGAAGAAATGTAGAAAAGGTAAAATTGCAGGAGAGGCGAGTCAGCCGATGTGAGTCTTTAGTCTGCGAGCTGCAAGAGAGACTAAACTGGCACTCGGGGCTGCTCCTTTTATGGAGAGGAGATGGGTGGAGCATAACTTGCCATCCTCCTCTTGGCTGGGTATCAAGGAACAAATCTAGTGAGGGAGTAGCAGTTCATTGCTGACAAAATAAAAAGTGTGTTAATTTAAATGATAAATTAATTTAAAATGACTAATGCTGCAGCAACCTGTATGATGTGGCTTTAATATCGCGTGAGGAATGGCGACAGAAATTCCTGCCTCCTCGGCAAGAGATAAGAAGAGAGGAGTTCCCGGCACGGTAGTTTGTTATTTTTTTTGGCCCCAGGTTCTCGCTGTTTCAGTCTGGAGCCCATTTCTCTAAGCAGCACTCGCCGCCTTCCCTGCCCTGCTACACCACTAGCTCCAGGGAGAGAGACGACTTTAATATCTTACATCTCTTTGTATGCAGGGGGAAAAAAAAAAGCCAGAGAAATTTACACGTTGCTATAAGACAATCTGGTGTTGCTTGTGGCACCCGGAGGTATTTTGCTGCATGATTATCTCCCCGATGTAATAAACATCTGAAGGGAAATTAAGCAAGCAGATATTTGCTGTGGGGGGAGAGGGATGGGGAGGGGAAGGCTGCTAACAGGTGAGTTCAAGAAAGAGTCATATCCTATTGAAAAAACACCCGTACGCACGCCCTCTCACGTACGTACGAGTGATCTCCCGGCGCCGAGTTGCACCCTCGCAAAGCACACTCCAGGCACGACCAGGAGGGGTTTCTGCACCATCTTTGTGCAGGCTCGTATCCACCGATACATTCCTGCACCGTCATGCACCGCAGGCGCTCGGCAGGCGTTCGCTCTGAATCCCAAGCATCTTCCCTGCTTTTTCTATGCTACGCACATGCTTCTATTCGAGCCACTCGCATGCACAGCTACGTGCAAATTTTGTCTGATTCACACATCCCTGGGTATCCATGTGTTCTCCTTCACTCTCCCCCTCTCTCTTCCCTTCTCACATACATACACCCACTGGCATACCAGTGGCCTCATCTCACAGCATCACACATGCTCCCTTAGACTCTCTAGGTGCTTGTGAGTCTCATGCAGCCAACCCTCTCTAGAACACGCGGTCTCGCACCAGCACTCGCATATGCACCATCCAAAGTGTCCGGCTACGAGGAGCAGCCACCGGAACTGAGCAGCAGGCAGCCCACCAAATGCTCCTCTGTAGCAGGCATCTGGCAACATCCCCCAGCTTGGCTAACTACACCCCCAAACCTGACTTTGGTCTCATGGATGTGGGTGTTGGTCAGGAAGCACAGGGACACAAGGAATACTGGGAGTCCTCCATAGCTTTCTTAAAATAGGCTGGCTGCTCTGGGGTAGCGTGTCAAGGTGCTCGTGGGTCACAAGGGATCACCTTTGTTCACTCTAAGCCAGAAGAAGAGTGGGCAGATTTCCCCACAGGTGGGGAGTTGGTCAGAGCCAGGTCAGCTGCAAAGCCCAGGCCATCTGAGGTGCATGAGTGCAGGGATAAGGAGAGTCCTGGGAGTCCCTCAAACCGAGTCTCAAGTGGCTCAGTTCCAATCTTGAAGCTCAAGGGGGAGGAAGTGGAAATGCAAGGCATACCTTTGCTCATTTCCACCGCCGGAGACCTTAACAAGACTTTATCTTAGATGCTCCAGCCATGTTAGCCCTGTCGCACCCCAAATTCCTCAGGACGCTCTTAGAATTCCCCTCATTCTCCATCCTGTCCTGCCAGCAGCGTACCAGCCATTTCAGGTGATGATAATTTGGCTCTACTCCCCAAGTAGGGTGGAGCTGCTCCCGAATGTCCACCTGGATGCTGAAACTCCTTTTGAAATTGGCAGGA
Source organism: Ptilonorhynchus violaceus (assembly GCA_013397565.1). Lineage (NCBI taxonomy): Eukaryota > Metazoa > Chordata > Aves > Passeriformes > Ptilonorhynchidae > Ptilonorhynchus > Ptilonorhynchus violaceus. The sequence continues at coordinate 2,150,425 of VZRJ01007105.1, forward strand.
GGCTGCAAAAAAAGGTTTTGAAAGGGCCTGGGTCCATCTCACCTCATTCCAGATGGCACCAAAGAAATGCTGTAGCCCTGGGCTCCTTGGCTGTCAGAATGGGGAAAGCTGAGGATTTGAGAAGTCCTATCTGTGTAAAGGGAGCTCAGGGCAGCTAGGTCCCGAATGTCCATGACCCCGTTATGTGTTTAAGGTTCATAAGGGGTCAGTGGAGGCCCAGGTGCCTTTTGAGGATGTCTGCCCCCAAATAAGCTGGTGTGGCTCCACCACCTTCACGCCACCTGGTTCAAGCTGTGTAGGGGGTCCCCCACGCTGTAGTGGCTGCCTGGCCAGGACAGAACAGCCTGCGTGTGGGAGGGCTGATCAAATTCCTCAGCAGGGAGAGATATTGCTGCTGGAGAGGAGAAGGTCTCAGCAGAAGGCTAGCAGGGACTGCTGCAAATTTCTTGCTTGGTAGCAACAAGAGCTGCTGCAGGGCCTGATTTTGGGGGAGAAATGTGTGGTGTGCACCTTTTTTTTTTTTTTAATATCCGGCTATATTACATGCTAGATGGGATAGAAATAGAGTTATTTATTTTCATGTGGACGATGCTGGGCAGTTTTAGAGGCTCGACATCAGAAACAAAAAGCTAATCCCTGTTGAACTTCCAGACAGCAAGGAAGAGGATGTTTGGAATTTGACTAATCATCTACCTATGACCCTGCCTGGAAATAGAGCAAAGTGATATTCGAGCTGCTCAGGCTTCAGTGGTTTTTCCTTACTCTTACTGTTTTTAAGACAGGGACAGATTTTTCTCTAGTGAGGTCTTTAGATTGGCTGGTTCAGTCTCGCTGGCGCTGAGTTGAATAGGGGTGCATACACCTAAAACTGCTGTGCCTTGAGTCTGCTGGGGGCTCCTTTGATTCTCTTAGTTCTGTGAAATTAGCTTGACATCTGTCCCACAAACCCCTAAAACTAATGGGGATGACTGGATCTCCCCCTCACCTGGCCTGTGGGAGGGGTGTGGAGGCCTGTGGGGCTATTAGTGTCCCAGATGTCACAGGACAAGAGTTTGAAACCACCATTTTGTATACTGGGAAGGTATTTTGAGGCTACACGAAGCAGCTGGACTGTAAAAATGTCCCATTAGAGCATCATGACTTGACAAGGTCTGGTTGCAACTGTGCTAGCTGGCAATGGCCCTGCAGACAAACCACAATAAAAACAGATTTCCTAAGAGCCTGCACCAGGATATCTTATTAAAACACTTTCACCACCACTACAGCTCTCAAATCTGCAAACAGCTGAACTCATCTCCCTGGTTATTTTCTTATCACTAGGGAGGAGAGCAACACGTGTCTGAGGACAAAAGGCAGTTCTTTGCTGCAAGGCTGCTCTCCTCTCGTGTTGGTGGAAAAAATGATCATACTACCCACCATCCACAGAGGCATGAAGTGAGGGGTGATATCTTCTTTTTTTTTTATTTATTACTTTTTTTTTTCAGAGGGGGCAGAATATTATGAAACAACAGGAAGAAAAACAGGGCTCACAATGGAAAGCAAGACTCAGTCTGAACAGCTGAGATGTCTCAGCCTCTCCATGATGAGTCCTATTTTGAAAAACAATCAATGGAAAGAAATTAGGAGGTGTTGACAGCCAACGTGTAGTCAGCCCGCCCACTCAAGGTATCTAACTTAGGTGTTGCTCCTGCTCCGGTCTCTAAGTTCAGGAGAAGGATGAGCAATCCCGACGCCTACGCTGTGGGGCTGCCGCAGCCGTCAATGGAGGGGAGCAGCCACGACACCGAAATGAGGCACCCAGAGTAAGTTTTACATCTAGTTTACACCAGGAGATCCGTTCTGTGGGCGAGCTGGTTTTACACCACATTGCCTGGTTGTGTGGGGTTTACCCCAACCCAAGTGATCAGGACAGAGTTATTGTACCTGTCTCACGCTGCGGTTTACACCGTTTGCCCCAGAGGCTGCTGATGTGGGAGCTGCCCCGACTTTCTAATGACTGAGTTCGGTCTAATGGAAGCAGAAGGAGGAAAGGGGAAGAGAGACCAAAGGAAGGAGACAGAGACAGGCAGGGAGCTTGGTGTTTGTATTTGGTGCTGGGAAAAGGCAGAGCCTCGGGGTAACCAGGGCTTGCATAATTTGCCTTCCCGCCCCTGGCACTGGCAGGGAAAAAGCTTTCCAAGGATGAGTAAAACCCTGACAGAGCCAGCTGCTCCAGGGGAAAGGAAAGGTGTCACCTGGGGAGCAGGCGTTTTATGGGACCTGCCAGGCTTTCTCTGGGAACCACCCCCCTCAGCCTGTCTCTCCCTGTCAGAGGGATTCCCCCAGCCCTCGCCACCTCCTTCATCTCACCCATTCCAGGCAGAAACCTGGCAGAGAGGAGAGGATGGGAAAGGGGGATGAGCATGCAGACACATGCAGAGGGCAGAGCACAGCCCCTGACAACGGCAGAGAGGGAGAGGGCTCGTGCCCTCTGTGCCTTCCTGCCCCACGCTTTGAGGTGAAGGAGAAGGCAAAGGCATTTCACATCTCTGCGGATGTGCAGCTCGAGCAGGATTCAAAGAGAAAAGGCAAGGCTGGGGGCACTGATTTCCCAGCGCTTTCCCGTGTGCATACACGTTCCTACATCAAGTGGGGAGGAGGGGATGCAGCCTTCCCTGATCATACTACCATATACCCCAACCCCCAAGTAGGGTAGAAGGGAACAATTTTCTTACATTGGCAACCATCCATTATGTCTATGGATCTGCTGCCCACCCCATTCCCCCTCTCTTTCCTGTTTTGATGAAAGGAAAAAATGTTCTGCTTTCCTTCTTTATTTTTCCAGACTGGTGAATAGCTCTCGAAAGGAATTTCTCTCCCTCCCCCTTTCCCCTCTCCCAGTATAATAAATATATACGTATGTGTGTGTGAATACACCACACATCACAGGTCATCTGTTGTTTTTCAAAAGGCATATACTATTTTTGTTTCCAAATTGATTAGGTGGGCAGCAGTCCCCCTTTCCACAGACACCACCCCAAACACTGCTTCCCCTGCCCTCGCCCTCAGCCACTCACCATGTCCCCATCCTTTGCCCCTGCGTCTGCAGCAAGCGGTGGTGGCGGTGGCAGCAGCAAGAAGGAAGCTTTGCTGAGCTGGAGTAAAAATAGCCCCAGCAGTTACTCAGCTCAGAACATAACACGACTCATGATGTCAAATGAAGATGAGGGTCGAAAACCAAAAGCAAGCAGCTCTCCCCGCCCGCCCCCTGCTATTGCTGCTCACGTCACAGAGCAAACCCCACTCTAAATGCTCCTCGCTGGGGGTCAGGGCATCGGCTGAGATGGGAAGCCCCATGTGCACCACCTGTGAGAACAGGTCCTCCTGCCTGCACCCACCTGGTGGTGCCAACATCAGCAGCAGGGTGATTTGGTGATGCTGCAGCCCACTCTCAGCTCGTTTACCTCCCTTAAGCTGGGGTCCTGAGCAAAACTGGCATCCCACTGATACAGTGCGATGAAACACTGTGGTGGCACCCTTGTACCAGCAGCTGGCTTGCAACAGCACAAACGCAGCCAGGTAGCCCAGTTTGCCTGTGCCCACCATGCCCTGATCCTGAGACTGGGGGAGACGAGGGAGGCCATGCCCACCCACAGCCCACCCCGAGCCCCATCCCCCTCACGGGGCAGGGTGCCCTCCATGCGGTGTGGGGGACAACCTCGTCCCCAGGGTGCATGGGAGAGCAGCACGCCGGGCACGGCAGGAGGCAGGCCGCCGCTATCTTCTGGGCTGTGTAATAAAGGAGGGAGTTTAAAAATAGACTTTGAGCTGCAATGCCGGAAAGGCAGTGAGACGTATAGAGCGGGTGTGTATTTATCCTACACGCCCTGTGTCTGACGCCCCGCTGTCATGGGGACCTGCCCCAGAGCAGGGGCAGCGCTGGCCGGTCACGGGTGCCTGTCCTTGCCCGCCTTGCTGTGAATGCAGGGCTGAGGGGAGCCCTGGGCTCTGCCTCACAGGTGCCAGAGCTGCTCAGACACACCCACCCACCGCCCCATTCCAAGGCCATTTAGAACTGTGGGACACACACCTCTCCCCCATGCTGGACCAACACGATCTGTGGCTCCTCCACCCTCTGTATATCCAGACAAAGTGGCATCTCTCAGGACAAAGCCTTTCAATAGATCCCCTGCCCTCTGCCCTCTCCTGAACAATGAGAAATCAAGGAATATTGTCCGAGCTGAATAAAAAGATCTAAATTTAGAGTGTCTGATGTGTTCTTGGTTTCCTGCCATAATTCCCCTCCTCCTCCCAGTCCTCCCTCTTCATTGCTTGCCTAGCCTTATGCACAGAAAGGTTTCTGATGGGGTGAGATCACCACAAAGACCCTGTCTCCCCAGTGATGAGACAGAGGGGAATTCCAAGTTTGACTCTAGTCTCTGTTTTTGTAAGGCAGGGAGGAGGGGAGCACACCGTTTTTTCCCTCACCAGATTAGATGTGCAGAAAAGAGAGGGAAACCTAAGATCAAGAGAGAGGAAACTTTCTCTCCCGCTTCAGCCTCCTCGTGTCATGGCCCTGACATGCCCCAAACACTGTCCATATGTTTCCATCTGCTCGTGGCATCCTCTCCTACAGCTCTGCCACGGCAAGTCCTTGGAGCAGTGCTGCCCCTGTGCTGTTTCAGCCCAGAAGCTCAAGCCTGTAGGACCCTCACTGCCCTCCCACTTTACCCAAGCAGGCCTGGCCAGAAGCAAGATGCTCAGAAAAAACAAATAAAAGCAGAAAAAAGCCTGACAAAACCCAAAAAAAAGCCAAGAGGGGAGGGAGAGGAGGGGTGTTATCCAGCAATGTACTCCCAATGTTTAAACAAGGGACTCCCTTGGGTTCATGCCTGATAAGTCTGGGTGTCAGGGGAATCTATTCATTTGTTTTCCTTTTTAAACAAAAAGGCCTTCCCATAACCACAGTGAGGAGGGAGCCAACACCTCTTGACGAACAGACATGTCTTAAGTGCACACATGGGAATCCTTTCTATCTTGCTCCTAGAGAGGAAAAAAGCCTAGACTGTGTGTATTGACCACATTGCTCAGTGTCAGTGGAAAGGGAAGCATGGGCCAGCAGCATTTTCTGCAGCAGAATGGACACCAGAAGGTAACTCAAGCTTGCCAGCATGTCTGTGGGGTGTCTGGAGGTGCAGAGATCCTTTCCAATAGTGGCATCCAGGCAGGTGGGCTGGGGGACTGACTCAAAAGCAAGGAAAACTTTTCCCACCCTCCTCTGGCTTTGAGCAGTGTTTCCCAAGATCCTTCTCTGACCCTCCCCAGCTTGGTGGCTGAGTTGGCAAGCAGGTGGAACAAGGCTTTGAGGCCAGCCAGGCCCTCCCTGCTTCGCTCTCTTTCCTGGCTGCATAATCTGTCTGGGGGGATTATGAGTATTTTTTATTACTATTATTACTAATTTCCCTTTTGCCAAGAGTTTGGGGGCAGGCTCTTGAGAATGAGAGCACACCAAGCATGCCAGAGCCATCGGTGGGACAGGAGAGGGGAAGGAGCAGCACCAGGCGCTCCCAGGGAGGGGGAGAGCAGCCACAGCCCAGCCAGCATAGTGGGAGCCAGCAGAGAAGCCGAGCAGGACTTTCTGGACCCACTGGGACGGAGAGAACTGCTCCTCTTCCTTCCCTCTCAGAAAGGGTGAACAGCACATGGGGCTCAGGAAGTGAGAGGCAGAACCAGGACCCATTTGCTGGTGGAGAGTGAGTTTAACCCCCATTCCCAGCTGAGAGGGATTGGCAACATTGGAGGCTGGGGAATGGAAAAGTTCAGGTCTCCAGTTCCATGCGCAGCTGCTGCCAGAAAACATCAGACTGCTGGATGCAGCAGGGTGGGAAGGGAAAAACCAGCACCAAGGCCCCTGCAGATGAGGCCTGCTGCCACGGTCTGGCTTGTCACCAGTGTGAGGAAGGAGTAAGAAGAGGGCTGCTCCACAAGAGAGGACATGCCAGGAGTGACTCCAGCCCAAATGTGACCCCTCTGTTCCAGGTACAGTCCCTCCAGTACCTAAGCAGAGACAGAGATGGGACTGGAGATGAAGTGACCTACAAACCAGGTGTAGAGTCCATCTAGGAAAACTGGTCAGTAAGCCAGGACAGCAGGAGACAAGAATGGGCATGGGTATACCTCCTGCACAGCTGGGGCTAGATGGAGCATACCATCAAAGTATGTGCTCACACCTGGTGGAGGTCTGGGCTCGATGGATGCCTCCTTGTAAAATGCCCTGGCTGCTGTGGGGTGGATGACACACAGCAGGGTCATGGAACTGGGTGAGGATGGTGGCACAGGACCAGTTTAAGGTCACAGTGTGAGGACAGGGGACTTGGAGCCAGGTTGGGGTCATAATTTGGAAGCAGTGCAGGCACATTAATCTGCTTCAGAGACACACAGATGAAAAAGGACTTCCAGAGGCAGTGAGGCATGGGGAGGTGTGCCAAGTCCCCATTGTGGAGAGGCCAGGGAGTGTGAGGTGACATGGGAAAGCCAGTGCTGAGAAGCCACAGGGACAGAAAAAGGGATGCAGTAGTCCCCTAAGGTCACTAGGAAGCAGTGGGGTGCAAGGTCCATGGCATTTACCTGAGGAGGAGGTGTGGGGCCAGGTCACACACAGCCCCAGGACCAGGCTCCAGCACAGCCCACGACTGAGGAGAGCTCAGCTCGGGCCAAGCACACTCCCAGCATGGCCCCATGGGTGATCAGCACCACCAAGGTGACAACAGGGACAGATTCCAGTTGCAGCCTTAGACAAGGCAAGATCCAGTCATGAGCAGCAGGAGGCAGGACTGAAGACAAGGCTGCAGCGCAGGTCCAAGGTGCATCCTGAAGACCAAGCTACCACCAGATAAAGACTGGAGTCCACTTGAAACAACGAGCCAGGAAATCAGGACAGCTTGGGACAAGGCTAAGCACAGATATACCTACAAGATAGCTCAGGCCAGGAGCAGGTACCTGGACCTGAACTTAAATGTTGCTTAAAATGGGTTGAAGGTCCCATGTGAGCCTGGTTGGGGCCATTTAGCCCCACCAATGTGATCAGGGCACTGCCAAGCATTAGCCATCCCGATGGCAGGATATTTCCAGCTCTTCAGGGTGTGGGGCCTGTAAATCTGTCCCTGGTGAGGCTCACCATCTGGGCAGGATGTTGATTACCTAAACCAGCCAGAGGGAAAAGAGGCTCAAAAGCCAAGACACACCTGAGCAACACGTAGTCAAGCTGAACTATCCTTGCCTGGCCTCATCCTTCTTTCTCTCACTCTCTCTTACCCTCTGGAATGACAACGCAAGATACTGCCTCCATCTCTGAAATCTATGCCAAGAAACTTTTATTTTTAAATTCACAAACAATGACCTAGCAGCCGCTCCAAGCCTTTTTTTTTTCCTTGCTAACAGAGTGGAAATTATATATATATTTAATTAGCTCATCGGAGCTAAATTTCCCTTCCCACCATTCTTCATTAAAGGCAGATGTAAAATGACCCCCGACTCCAATCTCTATTGAAGGGGGTGTGACCCCTCGCCATCTAACAGAAGTTTCCAGAAAGCCAGTTTCTCCCATCCTGCTTCTTTGCTTTGTCCAATTGTTGGTAGAGAGAGCCAAGAGTTTAAAATGCCATTTTGGCTGCCTCTCCATTATCTTGGGCAGACGGAGAGTTGAGATACCTCAGAGAATGGAAAAATCCTGATAAAGGAGTGTGGTACAAATATACCCTCACGTCTCACAGGTCCTTGGACCCAGCTGGGATCCAAAGATGCTTTCTTGCTGTTAAAAAAAACCCCAAACCTATTTTTTTTTAAAATACCAGCCCATCTGAAGATTTGGCTGGACTTGAAGTAAAGCCCAACCTGCAGGTCTTTAGCTTCTGCACCCAAATATTTGCCCTTCCCTATGCACTGGCCGTGTGCCATTCCAGGGCAATTCTCCTGACCTCAGGAGAGGGGGCTGCCTGCTCCCCTCACACACCACACTGATGGCAGAGTCACCAACGCTGGCAGAGGACCGTGGCTGCCGCGCAAGGATTGTCTAACACAGGTGCAGTCATCCACTTGAGGCATGGCAAGGGGATACAGTCTTCTGTTCACACTTCTGAAAATTCTGTGGAAACCTGTAAATTGTTGTGTTTTCTTCACGTTCCCCTTGCAGATATTCCCTGAAGGCATTGCTTTTCTCTTTCTGTCCCTTTTTTTGAGGAAAAGCACTGGACTGACTGCCCTGGTCCCTAAAGTCCAGAAGTGATAAAGGAGCACACATCCCCTTTTTTCTGGCCTTGCCAACTTGCCCAGATATTTGTGTGAGCAGCAGGAGACAGAATTCCTTGTGTGCACATCCTGTACAACCACTGCTCCCCACTTTGAGAAGAGTCTTGTGCTCCAAAGTTCAACAAAGTTCATTTCCACTGAAGCAGCCAACCAGGGATACCTGAAACATGGATTTTGGTACCTTTGCTGTATCTTCACCTTTCTGCCACCCTTCTTCTCATTCTCTCCCCTCTCCTCCTTCTCCCCCATTACTTATGACCGGGATCTGAACTTGTCTTAACTAAGCAGAAAATAATAGCATGATGGATGCTTCTGGCATGCTCGGCTGCCACAGTGACCTGGACTTGACTCCAAGCCATTGACGGTGGTTGGCACTTGTTTCCAGGGGTGCCCTACAGGATTTTGAGATGAAGAGTCACTAGATGCATGTGCTGTGAGTTAGACCCCTCCAGATGCCCCAGCCTCCCAAGTCAATCTGCTCAGCACGGGCCCAGGAAAGGACATGCCAGATGGGCTGTTTTGGACCTGGCAGTGGCCAGCAAGTCTGGGCTTCTCTGCATTGCTGTGGCCCCATACTGGGTATGCCTCAAAGTTTGGGAGTTGTTTGATCACTGCCTTAATCTCCTTCAATGTTTGAGGCACAATAGAAGGTCAAGACAGACGTAAAGGCCGGCTCCTGCTGCTGCTCCGGAGTGACTGCGAATAGGTCAGACTTATCTTGAGAAAACACAGCTCTAATGGCACAGACCCTCTTGTCAACCTATCTGGCCTCTCCTTCTCCTTCCCCCTCACTCACTCCCTGCAGGACTCTCTTGGGGCTGCCAGGGCCACGGGAATCTCAGCAATGCTGGTCACACAAAGCCCTCTCCAGTGACAATAGCTCCCTTCCTTCCTTCCTTCCTTCCTGCCTTCCTTCCTTCCTTCCTTCCTTCCTTCCTTCCTTCCTTCCTTCCTTCCTCCCTTCCTCCCTTCCTTCTTTCCTTCCCCCATTCCTTCCTTCCCCCATTCCTTTCTTCCCCCATTCCTCCTTCCACCTCTGCAGCTCTCACATATTCCCAAAGTTGCTTACAGGGCTTTCTAGAAGCTCCTGAGCAAAACCCCCTTCCTGCCCTCCTCCCCCAGCCATGCAGGGCAGCCAAGCGGGTGAATCTGGGGAGGAGGGGTGTCCCATGATGCAGCTCTGCTTGGGAACAGACATCTCTGTCTGTGACTGAGGGTGTGGTTTCAAAATTGGCGCGAGTCAATTGGAAAAAAGCTTCTGGAGAAAGCAGCTCTCCTGCCCTCTCCCCTCTCCCTCCAGCTGTGCCTTGTCTTTTTTTTATTTTTTCCTTCCCCTGGTTCATTCGTTTTGCAGGGATTGTTTTCAGCCTGATCAGCTCCAGCTTGCCACCCTGCCACCTGCTCAGTCATGCTGACGTAGGAAGCTGGAGAAGGCATGGCCAGGCTGGAAGCACCAGCCATTTTGCTGACAGCGGAAGCCAAGACCAGCTTGGAAACCAATCCTAAAACCACTCGCTCCCAATCCCTCTCTCCTCATATTGGGGAGTATCCATACAGTTTGTGGGATATATGTACCTATGGCTCTGCCTCTAACAAGAGATGCTCCACACATCTCCAGAAGGCCACATAGGTGTGTGCAGGGATATTTTTGCCATATGGTTTCTTGCATGGGAATGGATACCATGCAAATGGTCTGAAGGTTCTCTATGGACTCGCATGTGTCCCCATATGGGACACATAGCTTGTGGGATCATCTGTGTTTATTATGTGAGGCAGCCATGCACAACTTTGCCTTTTCCTTGCCCGCATGGAGTTTGATGGGCCTCGACCTGGAAGTCAAACCCGTATGAGCTGCTCTGTTCTTCCGGTGCTCAGCTGAGGGAAGTGAGTCTGGAAGAAGCAGCAGGGTTGCCATAACCCACTATCTTCCCCCCCCTCCTCCTCAGCCTGTTCCCTGACACAGTTCCTATATAGGACAAGTTCCTGTTGCAATCAACTGTTAGGTTAATGAAACCCTGAATTAACCCCCCTTTTCTCCCACCTCTTCAGGGAAACTGCCCAGCAGGCAAAACAAACCCAGGGTATCTGTTCTCTGCTCTGAGGGAGGTACATTCCCAAGGACGTGTGTGGGAACTCAGGCTGGAATGGCCTGCAGGTCGAGGACCAGTTGATACGGACCTTTAAACCTTTAAACCCCACTGCACACATGTGCACAGGGACACTCGCCACTCTCACTGAGGATGTTAGGAAGAGAAGGAGGGAGAGGTAGAGTGGTGTAATTGGAATTCCTTCATCCAACAGAGAGCAACACCCCAGGGCAGCAGCAGATAAGGGGCAACGAGGGCTTTCAGACATTACCAGCAAGGTGTTTGCTGGCCCCAGACAGGCTGGTTCACCCGTGGTCTGAAGGGTGACCTGGCTGACTGGCTTGGAATAAAACAGTGGGTTTGGAGAGGGGAGGCTCCCTTCCTTCATGAGCTTTTCCACGTGGTGCAGGGGCACTCCAGCTGCTGGCTTAGCCAGTAGTGGTAAGCGCCTTTTAAAACCTGCTGATGCTGAACTGATCAGTGCATTTTTCCAATATGGTGCCTTTCCTAATTCAAGGTTTGCACTCTGTTTCCTACCTGACTCTACAGGTTACCAGAGCCTTTTTTTTTGCCTTTAGCACTGATGGAAATTACAAGCCTAAAGACTTCAGTATATTAATACTATGTATTTGTTTTCCCGCCTCTTCTTCTGGATTGAGAGGTTGCAGTTCAGCTTCTGGTAGGGCTAGAAAAGTCCCTCTGTCTTTAATGTTCAAGCTGGGACACTGAAGGAGCAGGCTTCCCTCTCATTTGCACCTTTACTGCATCCCAGATCTAGAGTGATGCTGACCTCCTTCTGCTGAGGGACTGGGCTTGTCAGGAGCTGGCAGCAATGAGGTGTTCTCTGGTCCTGTTTTAGCTCTAGGCAGGGATGCAGCAATGGGTTCTGAATCATAGAGTCCTGTGATTTTTGCTGAAAGGTGGTGCTGGGTAGAAATGTCAAACTCGGCCTGGTGTTTATGTAAAAATGCAGAGAATCTGGAAGGTGCTTGTGGGAGGGACCGTTGAGTTATACAGAACAGATCCTTTGGTCCTGTCTGGCATTAGCACTTTTAGTAACAATAGTAATATTCATCATCATCATCACAGCATTCCATCTTGCAATTTCTGTGTGTGCACTGACTCATTTATTTTGCCTGGTGAGACAGGAAAGAATTGTTAGCCCATGGTTAAGATGTGGGGAAGCACACATCCCACGCCCTACAGAGAGGGTCAGTAGTGGGGTTTAATTGATATATTGGTCCCTGCCTTCTAGTTCTACATCCACAAGACTCTGTGTGAGAAGTGCCTACTAAATTACAACTATACTGTCATGGTACCCCAGCCAAAAAAGACTTGGTGAATCGAAGTATCCATCTCTCCCAAACTATGTGGGATGGGGTTTTTTTTCCTAGCAAAGCTGTTTTGGTGCGTGGGCACATGGGAAGGTATTTACCACCACTGTAAGCTCCTAAAGTCATGTTTTGGGCTTTAATTCCTAGTGCTGGGGTTCTGGAACCTTGAAGTGGGACTAAATGGGCTAAGAAGCGTATCTAACCTCGGAGCCATCTGTGTGACGCACAGGCCACAGAGTGCCATGAAAGGCAGGCTCGTGGCTAAAGCCTTTTTCCCAGGCCAGCCTCCCCCGCTCCCAGCTGTGCTGGGCAGGACCCTCTTTGCAGTGATGGGACCTTGCGTTTGCAGCTCTGTGTCATCGCTGGCCATGCCGGCACGGAGTCAATAGCAGCCATTGTCCCGGGAAAGGTCACCCGAGCCAGGCACGCAGATTGCAGCGAGCGTGGAGGCTGCTGCTGGAACAACTGAGCATGGGGAAGGGAAGCGGGGGCAGAGGGCAGAGGGACACGACGGGACAGAAGGAGCAAGGACGTCGGAAAGGGTCTGGGTTGCCTCCTCCTTGGGGGAGGTTTTGTGTCTGTAGGCAGCGAGGAATCGGCCGATTTCCACAGGGTTAAGTTTGCGTTTCTGTGGGCAGCACCTGGACCCTTGCTGGGAAATATCTAACACCATAAAGCTCAGGGCTTTCCTTGGCAATCTGCTTTTCCCATAACTGGCTGTGCTTTTCTCTTCTTCCCATCTCGAACGCAGCACTTGCTGGGCTTTAATGACTTTAGCACCACACCTACAGCCGACATCACCCAATCTCCTTTTACGGGTCTCGGTCCCCAGACAAGTGCTGTGATTTACGTGTCTGACCTCCTGCTGTGCCACACAGTGAAGGAATGTCCTCTGCACAGGATCCCATCACCTCTGTCGCCTTTATCATCCCGATGAGGTGCTACGTTCATAGTGCCAAGGATTTTTACGCCTGTTGAGCAAGACCTTGGCTCCCTGGCCTGTTAACATTGGGTCATTTGTGCTTCGTACTGAAGCTTCACAAAGAAGCGGGGCTGGAGCCATTCTGGCAGTCATTTCCTTTCCCCTCATCCCTGCTCTCTGGAAAACACACTGGAATTTCTGTAACAAATATTCCTCCAATTTCACGTTCAGATGTCTGGGTCGTGAGTCCCACCCTGGTTTCTGCAGCACCGGGTTCACCAGCCCAGAGTGGGTGTCTGCTTCACCAATTCCTGCCTGCAACGATATCCATGAAACCACTCACAAAGTCAAAGCAATTGCCAGCATTTTTTCCTAATCTATTCATAGTTCTGTAGGGCTTTAGTCAATGCTCTGGAAGCATATGCCATTGGGTGATCATCTCGCATTTGAACAGCTGCTAATCTCTGCAAATTTGCATTCAGCGGGTTTTTTTAGCCTGCTCATTAATCTCAAGGCATTTGGTTTTGGGGTTTCTGTAACAAGTATCTTTTAATTTTCGAAAGCATTTCTCATTATCAGAGGGATCACCCTGGGACAACCATTCTCCAGGGAGAATAGAATGGAGATAAATTAGAGATGCATTTAATTTTAATTCATTTAACATGCCCAGGATGAGCTGGAGGGTGGGCAGGGCGGCAGGGGAGAAAGAAAAGTGAGAGCAGTTTGCCCCTGGGTACCTCTTGAGAGAGCCTGGCTCATTACATTATGAGACATCCTCATTTGGGAAAGATCACAGACCTGGGTTTTGCCCCAGACCCTGTGGAACCTCACTGTGCCCCTGGATATGCCTGCAAATCTCCAGGAGGCTCCTCTGTTTTGCGATCCTTCTTCACAAAGTATTGCCTCTCAACACTGTCCATATCCATTCTCTGTGAGCCAGGGGAATAAAGAATAAGGGTGGAAGGCAGAGCTACTCTTCCAAACTCTGTCTGCAGAAGGAGGTCCACCAAAGCATGCTGGCAGCAGGAGACCCCGGGAGAGCAGATCTCTCTGCTTGCGCGGAGCTGGTAAAGCCTCCAGAGCCTGACTTCCCCTGGCTGAACCTGCTTGAACCTGCCCCTGCGCTCTGCCAGGGCATTGGCACCGTCTCCTCTTCAACGAAAAAATAAGGGGACTTTCCCAGGCATTCTCCTTCAGCGGTACCAAAATGAGACAGCTCTGAGAATGGACTGTTCTCAGCTACAAATGTCCTTCTGCCTTCCCTGGGCCAGACTCTGCAAGGGGCCTTGGTGACTGTTGTTATTTGGGTCAGAGTTGCTCTCTTTGGCTGATTGCTCCTTCAGACCCCAGTTATGGTTTCTGATCGATTTTATTCCAAATCAGCCTATCAGCCGCAAGCATTTCTAAACTCTCAAGATCTTCAGATGTGTTTCTTTGGCAAACCTCGGTTACCAAGAGAAAGGTCCTTGCTACAGCCAACACGGGAGAACAGAATAGAAATATTTGCACTTTCTTTGGCTTTGGGTCTACAAAGATTTTGTCCCCCAAACCTATGTTGAACAGACTTTATTTTGATTGCTTTATGACCACTTCATTGGAGGTTTGCCTACCTAAAATTCCCAAGGCGCTGTCAGAAAAGGACAAAAATAAAGCAAAATTAAATATTTCTTCAATGTATTCATACTCCTGAGATCCTGTTGCCAAGATGAAGTGGTTTAGAGTCATTTGAGATGTCTGAGGGTATCTGAGACTCATGAAGGGGGCTGGCAGATCTGCAACGGAAGTTACTGGAGCCTAAGACCCTTCTGGAGTAGCAGCTGGAGGCCAGGCAGGACACACTACTGCATCTAAAATGAAACTGGATACCAATATTTGGGCAACTGCATCAAACCACAGCTGAGTGAGTTGTGAGTGTATCCCCAACTCGAGTGAAACAACTTCAGGATGAAGAAAAATCTGAGAACTGAATAAAAGTGGCACTACCAAGCTTTGCAAGCACCCTGTCTTCTCTGCCAAATCAAATCCGGTTCTTGCACTAACACTGAGTTGAGCTGCTTGTCAGATCTGCTACAAAATAATTTCATCCCCGCTCAGGCTGGCCATCTGTTCACTCTTTGGATTCACATGATTTTATGCCATCGCTCTGTAACCTGATGATCAATAGCTTCGCCATTTCTGGCAGCTGGCATGCTGCGTAAAATCTTTCCCAAGTGCTGTTCTTGCAGGGCTGAGTGGAAGGGGCCTTGACATTTCATGATGATGATGACCAACACTTTTTTCCTGCTGCTGCCAGAACGGAGCACGGGGTTTCCTTCGCCTCTGCCTCTCCCTCATGCAGTGTCTGGGGCTATTTCAGCCCTTCTGCCTGCCCTGAGGACCTCGCTGCTACAGGGACATCGAACCACCTGCGGCTGCCTCCTCTCGCCCTCACCCAGCGAGCGTGACCCGCTCTGCTTCTGTTGGAGAGTTAATTGCTTTTGGTCACTGTAAGCACCCTGTGACTCATTGCGGGGCTGATAAGAGCCTGAGCTTTATTTTTTGGCCTCAGTTACCTGTTGCTGATCAAGGTTGCAGTGAGCTATATCACCGTCCTGTGGCTGGGGCCAGCATGGCCCCACACATATATGTCTGTGTGTGCTGGGACCAGCACGAAACTGTGGTATTCCCAAAGCAAGGCAAACGGCTCTCTGTTACCTGGAGGGTCGTTGGTGTATTTGATGAGGCACGCAAACCCGAAGGTGCTGTGGTGGACACTCGGGTGAGGGCAGAGGTTCAGACATGGCAGGGAGTGTGTGCCTAGGGGTGTATGGCGAGCTGCAGGGCCGGGAGCCCTCATCACACCCCCACGGATGGGAGTAGGGGAGGAGAGGCCCCCTGAGGAACAACAGAGCATTGAGCTGCTGCCCTATCTCTCTCGGAGGAGGGAAGCGGAAAGGTGATAAGAGCCCTCTCAGATGAGGAATTCCTTCTCACTTTCCCCTTTTTGTTTGCTTTTCATCAGAGATAATGTGGGTCTTGAGCAGCTTACCTGGATGCTGAGCTGCAGCAGAAGGGGCAGCCACAGTCACCCTTGGGGCTGTCCCCCTGCACACCCCTGGACCCACATTTGCCACTGTCTCTGGTGGGTTCCCACAGGAACAGCCCAACCATGCCCCCTCTCCTTCCCCACCATCTGACCCATGTCCTCGAGTCACCTTGCATGACATCCCATTGATTAACATCAGTAGCTGCAACCTGAGGAGCAACTCGGAAAAGGGGAGCAAGATTATGGGCGGTAAAACTGAGGCTGATAAAGGTGGCAGAATATTTGGGCAGGGTTTCCCAGCACAGGCAGTACCTTCCTGAGAGGGAGCGAGAAGCACCTGAACACCTGCCCATGCTGTCCCCAGCTTGGGCTGTGCAGGCTTTGCATGGCTAGGCCATCCTCAGAGGCCCTGAGTTCATCTCCTCCCTCCACAGATGTGATGGGTTTGAACTGAGCAGAGGTCTGGGAAGAGAGGCACAGAGGAGCAGCACTACCAGACTATAAGTCCCTTTGTAACACTCTGAACAATCTCCAGATTGTCCAGAGGGCAAGACTGATTTCCAGCTGCCTTTTCTACATCCAAAGACAACCACTCTGACTGCTTAGTCTAACCCCCTTGTCCCCTGCATGACATAAAATCTTGCTTGCCAAGCCTTTTCCCCAGCCCATGTTATTGTGGCTGTGTTGCCTCCAGTGACCAATCCTAGCAATGTGGCACGGTGAGGCACAAGTGTGTTACGGGCTCCCTGGGAAGTAGGAAGAAGATGGAAGGGTTGCAAGCAGTCAGACCCACCCAGTGAGGCTCAGCCCATTGCCAATTTTCTGAAGAGAAGCTCAGCTGCACAGTGCTTGGGAATCCCAGAGCAAGACTGGACTTGCCTCCTCAGTAGATGTGACTGACAAAGAGTTTGGCTGGAGATTTGGGCTGTGGTGGTGCCCCAGCTCCACACCCTCCTGCCTCCGCCCCCTCGACAGCAGTGGGGAGGTTGGTCATTGACTCTGGCAGCTCAAGAGGGATTACCTGCCAACTCAAGGTGGGCGTTGGCACAGACATCCGGGTCAGGGTCTACCCGTTGGTGTGAAGAAGCAAATGAGAGGAAAAGAAAACAAAGCGAAAAGGCTGGGTGATGGAGAAAGAAGCATGAAGCTGGTGTTTTATCCTTGGCACAGACCTTGGGGCAGGAGAGGGATCCTTGCTCTGTCCAGAGGAAGCTCTGGTAATGTCCCTTTGGTGCTGGAAAAGACCACAGTTTGAATTCAGTCCTTTTAGGAAAGGACTTTTTAAGCACAGCTTCCTGTGAGATGACTCAGAGATTTCTCTGTCCTCTGGGGTCACCAGTCCTTGTCCCTCAGTGATGGGCAATGCCCAGTCCCCTGTGGTGCTGTAGCTGGGACACATATACCAGGATGCCCAGGGATGGGATTCTGGTCCCTCAGCCACCCCGGCCTCTGATTCATTCCTGCTGTTTGTTGCCAGTCCTTGCCAAAAGGAAGGCTGAGGAGAGCACGGGAAGAGAGGGTGACTCACCCTTAAAGCCCAGGTGGCTATCCTAGCTGAGGGACACCTGAGGGCTTCCGGCACCACAGGAAAGCGGTAGGAAGGGCAAACATTCCCAGAGAAGCCATGCAAGAGAACAGGGTTTCCCTGCTGCATTGTGTGCCTGTGCATCTGGGAATCTCATCAAGCCCACGCGGCAGAGTGAGCTCATAGCCAGGGTGGGAAGGCAAATCCAGAGGCTTTGTTCGCCCTCGAGTCCCATCCAGCTGTTGCTTTGGCTCCCTGTTGTGCTGCCAGTGCTGGTAACTGCTAAGTGGCATCTCTCCAACCCTCTCATGGTGGGATGGGGATGTGAGATGGTCCCCAGCAAGCACGTTCCTGAAGCATCCCTTCACCAGGATCAGTCACCTCCCTGCCACAGCCACCCCTGTGCTAGCACCTCCAGAGACCAAATGCTTGGGGGAAGCAGGGAGGACACGTGACTTGGGAGAGCAGCAAGAAGGGAGAGGGGGCAAGATGGTATGGATGAGGGCAGTGGAGATGGTGGTGCAGACAAGGGAAGCTGTAGCCAGCCAGGGATAGCTTGGGTCTGGGTTTTGGAGAAGTAGATGAGATGGAGGTGGAACCACTGCTAATGAATACTGTATTCGACCTGGCAATTGAGATAGATCGTACACAAGATTAGAGGTCATGGAAAGTGTATTATAAGCCCTGCATTGCTTTTATTCACTGGAGACTGTTGGAAAACAAGCAGGAAGGCAGCACAATGGGTCCCCCAGCTATAGACATCTCAGCACACATTTGAAAGACAATGGAGAAAACTATTAACTCCAAGAGTCCTCTATCCTGTCTCCAGTAAGATGCATTCCTTGTTTGGCCTGGATAGGAACTAAGGATCAAACAGACAATGCCAATTAAAAAAAAAAATCATAGGTATTTCTTCAGGGGAAAAAGGGGGTTGGGTAGAGGGGAAGAATGACGCAGCTGCCAGGATTATGCGCAGCCTGAGTAAGGCTCTTCAGCAGATGATGACTGGCAAAGGAAGGCAGGTTTGCACTTAGCCTGGTGCTAGGGGATCCCTCAGTCCTAGACATAGGGTGCTCTGTTTTGATCTGGCTATTGGCTCCCAGCATCCCCAGTCAGACCTTCAGAGAGATCCCATCTGGCCCCAGAGGGGTTCAGGCACTGGGGAGCAGCACGGAGGGTGCTGGGGACCTGGAACTTCTCACTCTGGCACTTCGCCTTGACTGGAAGGACAAGGTCAGGAGCATCCTTGCTTGAGGTCTCCACAAAGGTCTCTCCAGGAAGGAAATTTGCATCCTGTCACCTGTCTTAATTAGAGAGATTATCTAACGAAATTGCTCTTCCATCAGTATTCCTTTTTCTGTTAACAGATGGTGGCTTCCTTTCCCAGGAACCAGGAAAGCTGTGTGTCTCTCCTCAAGTTCTCCTCACTCTTGCTCACGACCACAGTCCCCACTCTTTGGATAACCATCAGCATTTCATAGGGCTCTGCTGAGGATTTTAAGGTTCAAACAGATGCATTTGTATATCGGGTGACCGAAGGGACCCTAAGGGGATGTACCACCTTCCCAGCATGAGGTGACCTGAGTCCTTCAGCTGCAACTTTTCTGCTAGACAGAGGCAGGCCAAGAAGCACAGCCCCTCAGGACTTCCGATCCCCACACTGGCAGGGCTTCCCCACACCTCCCTGGGAAAACACTGCTGGGGTTCACAGTTGACTTGAGCAGTGGCAAACTCCCGATCAGATGGGCAATGGAATTGGATAGGCTATTGTGCTTGAAGGGCAGACCCTTCTTGTGTTCAACATGATGCTCATATTTCTCCTGCTGCTGCAGCACAAGCTTGTTGTTTGCTCTTCCAAACCCCCTAAACACCAATATATCATCCCTATGCCTTCTCCCAGGTCAGGAAACTCGCGCCTCTGCCACTACACCACTCCCTGCTCAGTCTTGACCCATGTTTGTCCTGTTTGCTTGGCCTTGGAAGGTTTCACTTGCTGCTTCTCATGTCAAAAAGAAATAAAAATGGGGCAGGGGGAAACCAGTGCTATGGTCAGAGAAAGGCTAGGAAGAATGATGGAGTAGGGGAGAGGCTTGGGGCAACGTCTCCTGGGAACACCTGCTGCAAGTGACCCTTTCACCACTGCTCTCCATGGGGCCCTGGGGAGGTATGGTCACATCTTGGCTCTGGAGGAGAGGGGATATCCTTAATATAATTTCTTAAGGTATTTTGGCCAAGCATCCGGTCCCCTCTTCCTCTCCCTGAGTTCCTGTCCTCTGCAATGACCAGTGACCTCAGTTCGCACAACAGGCTGTTGAATTCAGAGATGAGACCATGAGACCTCCCCATGGTTCCTTCTGGGCCCGTGGGCTACTTGGTTCATTTCCTAAGTCTAGAAATAACCTGTTATTTCAGAAGATCCTTCCCAATCTTGAAATTAGCCTCCTTGAGCATGCTATTTTTGCTGATTTAACTCATATCCCTCCTTTCTGCCCCAGCCAGGAAGGTCTCAGACCCTAATTTAACCATGGGTTGATGGGGTGCTATGAGGTTGCAAAGAAGTGGAGGTTCTTCCCAGGTTTGTTCCGTAGCAAAATGTGCCTCCATTTGTGCTCCAAGACACGCTAGCCGCTGACTACATCCTACTCCCTGGGAGCACCTTCACTCCGTGATTCCCAGCCCTCCTGAACTAGGCAGCCTCACCCCTCCTCCACCACTTGCCCCAGGAAACACTGTTCAATACGAAGAGCAGAAGTGCTGGATCCACATCGGCATTTATCTCATGCCGAGCTCCATCCCTCAGTATCCAACACACATCCTTAAACCTTTTGTATTCTGCATAAACATCTTTGCCCAGACCTTCTAAAGGGCCAGGCAAGAGAGGAAGCAATAGTCTACAAAGACCATGAAACCTTTGCGTCATGGTCTGATCCCCTCATCCTTCACGGATGCTGAGAAGTCCGGCTGTGCAACACTGCATGAGGCAGGGGCTGCACGGGGAGCAACATGAGATATGTAGGATTGGAATGTATTGTGAAAGGCCAACATGTGTCAGCGATAGATGCAGAGCATCAATTTCCTATTTCCTGAGTCCCCAGTTTCCCACCTGGGTCCCTCAGAGCAGCCCACAGAACACCCCACACCTGCAGCATCCTCCCTGTAACTGTGAGCTCACGAACCACCCACTCACCATGGCTTTCCTTGCCTTCCCAGGTGGCACAGCCCCGTGGCCAAGCCCTGCCTGCCATCAGAGCTGAGCTTCTGGATTCACATATGGGGAGTGAATGTGGTCCATCCAGAGGGAAGGGCAGGTGCGAATAAATTTGGAGCAGAAGGAGGCGGAAGAGGACTTGCAGCCTGGAGGAAACCAGCTGCCAGCGCTGGGGTAGCTCAGGGGAGGCAGCAGCAGCAGCACGGCACAGGGCAAGATTGCAGGAGCTGGGGGAGGCTCAAACGAGGAAGTTAGTGAAAAGCATCTGGAGATTTGAGGTCAGGTAATTCCTCATATAGCAGTTCCTGCACCGCTCTGGGAACAGACAAACAAGGCCTTCCTTCCTCCCAGCTTCCTCCTCCTGAGCAGCTCTCCTTTTCAGGAGAGGCAGCCAGCCAGCCAGCCCTCTCCTCCCACGTCGCTGGCTGCATCCCGAGGGGTGACTCACCTGGCCCTCATGGTGCTCTGGGGCTTCACACCTCCCTGCCCGCCGTGGGACGTGTGAGCAGTGTGGGCACGGGGACCTGCCCGGGACTCTCACAGGACGGCTGCCGGTGCTGCCCCGGGGCGGCACGGAGGCCAGGCAGCAGCTGGCACTGCTTTGGGCACAAGTCGGAAAACACCTGCCGGCCTCCCAGTGCTGTGAGGTGTGGCTGCTATTTTAGGCTGGGAAAGCACAGGAGAACAGATCTGAAATCTCCCTGCAAAGCTGCAGTGGGCACTCAACCAGGTGACAGCTCCAGCATTGGTGAGCCCAAGTGGTGGTGCTATTTTAGGGATGTATTCTTTTCCTCTGCTAGGCTATTTTTGGAAGCTGAGTAGGTACCAAAAGGACCCAGATATGTTGCAGATAAGGGACTGATGACATTTTGACGCTCATGTTCCAGGCACAAACACTGCTCACAAAGGCAAACCCAGGGGATTAGAGGCACTCCTGGCAGCAGCAGCATCCTGGCTGTGCTGCCCCTCCTCTAGGCAGCAGGGTAGGGGTGCCTTAAACTTCCCCCCAGCAGCACCCCCCCAAATGATTCCATGGTCCCCAGTGCCCCACAGCATCACTCAGCCTCATGGCATCGTAGATGGAGGAAATCCTCCTCTCTGGCTCTGGAGCAAGCAGTTGCATGTGCCATGGGGATGAGGTTATGGAAGGGGGGGTGTCTATGTCTGATGCGCGTGGGATGGGCTCTTACTCCTCAGTCGCAGAAGGGTCTGAGATGTGAATGCTGCCCCTTGTAACAGGAAAAGAGTGTCTTCATCACTTGCAGTTTTGGTACATGTCCTCTTCTTGGAATTAGGGATATGGGGACTGTATGGAGGGAATTACCTTGGAACAAATGTGTTGAGGAGAAGGCTGTGTCCACTGTAATCACACTCCACTGCTATGCACAAGGCCAGGACGTAGTGAGTTCCCCAGCCTAGCCTGACTGGGACACTTGCATCCCACAGGGCCACGAGCTAGGAGACCCAAGGGCTTTGCCCCATCCTGGGAGAGTGAATTTCCTGCCCAGAGCCACACAGAAGATCCCTTGGCACTTGGGATGCAGCACTCCTGACCTGCAGGAGAGGAAGCTCATAGGGGTTCCTTAGGATCTGAAAGATGCCCTGCATGGGCTTGAGGACAGGAGCAGCTTGTGACTCTGCCAGACAGGGGCTTGCATGCTCCTCCTGGCCTTGGGTGAGATGGCGGCCATGCCCTCTGACCTTTTTACTCAGAGTTTCCTTTCGTGCCTGTGGGACAGAGGGCCTGTTGTGCATGCAGGCGCGAGGACAGCCCCCGTGGCACTGGGGGATGTTGGAGGGGAGAGCTTTGAGGCAGCGGCGAGGCTGGAGCCCACGCTGCCACCGAGTGCTGGGCTGTTCCCATGGCCACCCTCACTCTGCCACGCCAGCCAAAGCTTTTGCAGCAGCTGGGGCTAAGGTAAAGGACATTCCCCAGGTCACCCTCTCCAGGGCTACTCCATGCCAAGAACATCAGTGTTAGCTTACAGCTGCCTCCTCTCCTCACCTGGGAACCTCCTGAAGTCTCCTTGCACCCCAGAACTCAGTGCAGGGAGCTTAGGCTGGGGGAGGTGGAGGTGCAGCGTGCTAGGGGGGTAAGAGGTGTGCCACAAGCCGGGACTGAGGCTACTTGTCTGTAGCACAAGCCCATGTATGAGTGCTTCTGAATCTCTGTCTTTGTTCCCCTCGGTGGCGTCAGCAGCTCTTCGCTCCCTCCAGGAGATGATTCTGCTTCCGTTGCTGCCGTTTCCTGTGTTTCTCTCCCCCCCCCCACTCCCATAGAGCCAGGCAACACCAGCACAAAAACAGGATTCAAGCTGCTCAGGAATTATCCTGATAACAATGACCAAGGAGACAGTCCGCTGGACGGGACCCTCCCTGGAGTCAGACCTCCAAACAGTTCACACCAACCTTTGGCACCCTCCTCGTCCCTGCCCCTGGGGCTACTGGTGCACAGAGTGGATTTCAGGCAGGGGAGTGAGCAGCCAGAAAGGAGAACTGCTCCTTGCCAGCAGGTCCTTCCATCCCCTCACCTTGGCCATGGTGGCCAGGCAAAGCAGCTTTGACACTGTCCCCACTGTCCCTAGCCCCTGTCCCCCTCGGCGGTCCCCAGAGCAGCAGGTAGCATGCTATGCTCTCCCTTGCCAACCCAGCTCCATTTCTCAGGTGACACAGTGGTTTTGGGGAGCAGGCAAGGGCAATTGCAATTTGGGTTCACCCATGAGCAGAGCTGAAGGCTCCCATGCATCAGCCACCGCCCGGGACCTGTGTGTCCATCCCTCCACCCCAGACATGCCCGAGGGAGAGTTGGATTGCTTAGCATCCCGCATGGCGATCTGAAATTCAGGGAACCCTCACCCATGGCCCAAAATGTTTGCCTGGATCTTCTGAAGGAGGTCCCAAACTCAGCTGCTGGCCACTGCTTCCTTTCAGGGTGCTGCCACCCTCCCAGTGTGCTGCTGGAGCCATGGGGAAGCATCGCTGGCTTCACTCCATGCAAAGCTGGCTGGCACAGCTGGGGCAGGGGAACAAGGGACCTGAGCGAGCCCGGCTGATGGTGCCTGGAGCGAGGTAGGAAGCACACGCACAGACCGATCTGCCGGCAGGTCTGGAGGCAGCAACACGTGCTGGGAGGGAGCTGCAGAGCAGGAGTGCAGCTGGATCCTGGAAAAGCCATGTTCCAGGTTGTTGAACAAGCTGGGTCCGTGTCTGTGCTGCCCCCCACCACAGGTGCTGGGCTCGTCCCTGACTGAGTGCTCCCTTAGCCTTGTACCAGAGGGACCTGCAGAGTGGGGGGGAAGCGAAAACTGGCTCTGGGTGCACCTGAGTGACATCCCCTTGGCTTTATGGCCCGGAAACCTTTCCACTGTGCCTCACTCTAATGGGTCATCTGCTTCCCACTGGGACTGTGTGTGTCTTGGAGGGGGTGCAGCCCAAGAGATGCCCTAGAGATGGAAGAAGAAGTCCTGCCTGCTCCAACATCCAGTGAACACTGGCCTTGCAGAGCAAAGCTGGAGCAGGATGCTGTCTCCAGCCATACTGATCCCTCCAGCCTTACTGATCCCTCCAGCCTTACTGATCCCTCCAGCCTTACTGATTCCTCCAGCCTTAGCCCTGAACTTGCTGCTGCTCCAAAGGGAGATGACCACTGCCCTACCCGGCAGATGTACTGGGCCTTGGAGCAACTGGTGGGACCGAGGCCAACCGTAGGCAGGAGTTTGTCCTGTCAGGGCCAGGGGTTTGTAGTTCCCTTGTTGCCATCAGTGCTGCTGATCCATAAATTCCTGGCAAGGGAGGAAAAGCTGATATTTGGCCAGCACAGGAGGTCTCTGACCAACAGAGGCAGGAAATAGCTACGGTGAGCGAATAAATAAATGGTGCAACTGTAGCTCTGCCTTACATGGTCTTCGTGGGGAGTTTTCCTTTGTTTTTCAGGTTGGCTATTTATACCACAGAGTGTGAAAATGATATCAGCAAAGCCTCTGCTCTTCGCCACAAAGAAAACCAGCCTCAAGAATTTTTGCAATGCTGAGAGACCTCCTTGAGCAGTGAGGTTCAGCGGCTGTTCACAAGGCTGGTGGACCTGGCAGTAAACCCCAGCTGCCATGCAGTTCCTGATGAGTCCCCTCCTCTTCCATGCACCCAGCTCAGGGGGACAGTTGTCCCAAACCCATCTAGGATATGGCTCTGCCCTGTAAAAGTCCATCTTGCCTAAAATGGACTCACAACCCCTTCCCAGAACATCTCTAACCCCTTCACAGCCTCCCTTTTCTCACTGTCTTTCTCTTTTCCTCCCTTTTTTTTTCTGTCCCATTCTCCATTGCAGCATTTAAGGGGTTTGGCTCCAGCCTGCTCTGTGTCTGCCCTAGGGAACAGGGGAAGAAGGGATGGGGAGTTTTCCTTGTGGGACTTCACTGCTCCCCTGGGAAAGCCCAGGAGATATTTTGAAAAGTCAAATTCCAAGCTGGGTCATCTCCACGCTCACAGGAGATAGAAAAGAACAGGCTCAGCCCAGAGGAAGGAACTCCATCAAGTTCAAGCTGAGCTTGTTCGGCTGTGGATGGCGGGCAGCAATGGCCATGCTTTGGGAAAGGAAAGGAAAGGAAAGGAAAGGAGGAATAAACCTTTCCTTCCCACCGTGTTTGTTCCCTGCAATTAGGAGTGGCTACAACAAGCCCACACGAGTCGGAGTCCCTCAGTTGCCAGCAAAGCCTCCGTGCCCGTGGGCAGGGGCGACCAGCGCGGTGGGAAAAGCCAACGTGAGTTCAAGGATTGCCGGTGTACTTGAGACAAGAAAA
Source organism: Ptilonorhynchus violaceus (assembly GCA_013397565.1). Lineage (NCBI taxonomy): Eukaryota > Metazoa > Chordata > Aves > Passeriformes > Ptilonorhynchidae > Ptilonorhynchus > Ptilonorhynchus violaceus. Next base: position 2,175,608 of record VZRJ01007105.1, read on the forward strand.
ACTCTTTCTGGTGACACATGCATCAGGTGTTTCCAGACGATAAGAAAACCTGCCTGAGGTCATCGATATTTAATTAGCAATGAGCTCGGTTAAACATTATCCCGGGGGCAGGAGGGAGGGGAAAAGGTGCTAAATCGGAGAGAGATTTAACTCTTTGCAGAGAAAGGGAAGGAGGAGGGAAGGTTGCCTGCAAGGAGAAAGGGTCTCCATGATTGGACCCCATCAGATTCTGACATTAGGCTGGACAGAGGAGTGGAAAAACTTTGGGGTATATGTGGCTCTTGGATCTCCAGCAGAAAGAGGTGCTTTTTCCCGTGGAAATGAAATGAGCTAAATTTGAAAGCTCAGTGCTCCTGCACCCCAGCAGCCCCGGGGCAGCCAAGCATGGCTTCTGGAGCAAAACGCTGGTGAGCAGTGAGGCCAGTGGTGTGTCTGGTTTCCCCGCCGGAGCCCTCCCGGCCACGGCCGTGCCGACAGCTGGGGCACCGCAGCGCTTTCTCTCGGATGGCTGAGTCACAGCCCTGCTACCTGTGTGGGTTCACACCTGGGTCCCTGCCCCGCCGCCGTCTCCACTGTTTCCTCTGGCACACATCCCACGCCCCTGCACCAGAGAGACCCGGCTCAGCACCCTGGGGGCAAGGAGGAGGAGCAGGAAGGCATCAGGGGAACTTACCTAGGGTTTCCTTTTGGGATGGAGGCTTGGGTTGAAGAAGGGATGCTGAAGACTTGAAGTGGGAGTGACACATGCATTTTATCCCTCCAAGCACAGCCTGAAACCCTGGCATGCTCCAGGAGGAGATACTGTGAAGACACCAAAATCCAGCTAAGGACCACCCTGCTCTATCCTTCCCCAGCCACTCACTGTTCCCGTACTGCTGTCTGCCACTTCCCCCCTCCAAAATCCCCTCTTGGCTGCCCCAAACCTGACACCCATAATTTACCCCTAGATCACAGGGACCTGCTGAAAGATTGAGCGTGAGCCATGACGTGAGGGGTGACATGAAAAGCAGCCACGTCCCCTGCCCGCAGCCAGGCCCCCCTGCCACGCCAGCAGCCTCAGCAGCCCCAGCAACCCTTTCCCACCTGGGAAGGCTGCTGCTCGGAGAGGGAAATGAAAACCTCTTTGGGAGACAGACAGGACAGCACAGCATGGCTTGGGATATGGCCAGCTGCAGCTTGCACTGACTAGCTGGCCTCCCTGGGGCCTGCTCCTGCCCCACAGGAAAGCCCCTCTTGGAGGGGAGGCGGGCAAAACCGGGCTGGCATTTGCCCACTGCCCTCTTTGATTGCCTGTGGCTGGGTGCCGGGGGATGATTCCACTCTGCTTCAAGCAGAGCCTGGGGGACAGCATTTGCCAGTGCTCAATGTCACCTTCCCAGGGATGGTGCACGCTGTTCCTCCTGCATCTTTGGCAGCAGTGGTGGTGGTGGTGGTGTCCCATTGCTGAGCTCCTGGGAGGGATCCCCGGAGCAAAATGGCATTTGGTGGAAGGGTCTGGGGAGATCCCCAACACAGCTGCATGACTAGGGCCTTTGGCTGGGATGAGGCCAGCAGCAAGAGTTTCCAACAGCAAGGATGTACATCCTGCCTCCGCATCACCAGAGATGTAGACAACCTGCCTGGCACAGCTGTACTGCATTCCTCTCCCTCTCCTTATCCCTGCTTGTCACCAGGGCCAGGCACCAAGGAAGAGGACAGATGTGCGGGACAGCTATAAACTCCTGCCGGGCACCTTGCCCTTGCCATGGGCAAGCGTGCCCTGCTCCTGCTTTCTCGCCCTGGCTGCAGTGACATCCATGGGCAAAGCCCCAGTATGACCCATCAAACATGGCTGAGGTCCCTCAGAAGTGGGAGAGGGGATGAAACTGAGGTGGGGAAGGTGCCACAGTCCCAGTCCTGTACCCCTCGCCCATGAGCTCTGAAAATGGAGGAGAGTGAGGTGGGAAAAATGAGCAAATCCCCCATTTAGGGGCAGAAGAAACAGTAGCAGCAACCCTCCAGGTTTGTGAGCGAAGGAAGAGGCTGCAGCCCCAGGCAGGGCGGAGCAGGTCGGCAGATGCAAGAATTTCATCTGCAAGGAGCAAGGAAATGTCCCGGAGCTGTTTGATCTTATTGTATGGAGGGAAGCGGGAGTGGGCGTCCAGCCTTGCTGGAACCAAACAAAGATTATAAATACCTCCGCCATCAACAGCTCCTCGCCAACCTGGCCTGCCAGAGCCACGGTTGCTGGCTGATTCCCAAGGGGAATAATGAGCTTTGGTTCCCATCCATCCCTCAAACACGGTGGCAGATAGGAGCAGAGCACACAGCAGACAGCTCCAGCCACAAAGCTGCGGGGGGAATTATCCCTGTGGAATGATGTATGTGGGGGTAGCCTCTCTTGCTGACTGCCTGCATGGCTGTGCCCAGCAGGAACGGCCCCTGTTGACTTAATTGTCTCTACTACCACCGGTGTCAATAAAGAAGTTAAAAAAAATATATTTAAAAGGCCCTGTGATGTGGCAGTTGGTGTGAAGAAATGCCTGAGCCGGTGGACAGCCTTAGAGAGATGTCCCGTGTCTCTTAGGTCTCCGAGCCAGATCCAGGCATATGTCTTTCCCTGATTCAATTCTTGGGTTTGAATTTGCTGCCTGACATCGGAGTGCTTTGAGGCTTGTGGGGAGCTGGGTGGCAACTGGACATCCAGGGGACCCTGGCACTGGGGCTGTCCCTGCTGGGAAGGGAGGACAACCCCACACTGTGTTTTGGGGAAGTTAGGAGACTGTAGAAGACAAATTTAGTCTTCTCCACTGTGCCCATCGGTCACCACAGAAACACGTGATTCCCCAGCTCCACACCAGGGGAAGGAATGAAAAGACTTCCAAAAACTCATGTGGGCTGCTGTAAGTCCCATGCATAGCCAGGGAGCCGCACTGAACCAGAACTACTGACATCTCAATGGCAAGAATGGCCATGGGAATGGTGGAACTTCAGCTTTGGCTTTACCTTAGCACAAGGAGCTTGGGTTGCCCACAGGGCTGCAGTCCTGGAGCAGGGCTGCCCTACACCAGGAGTGTCTTTGTGGGGAACCGCCTTCCTGCCACATCCATCCCCTCAGGTCCCACAGACACTTCTAAGGGTTGGTGAGAAGCCAGCAAGTTGTCAGGTACAAAAGAAGTCCTCAGGCTGGGGGGGGCTGCAAATCAAATGCACACCGCCCTCGGAAAAGCCCAGCGGAGCCACTCTGGCAGAAAAGCTGCCGCGGAGCGTGAACCCGGCCGCGGCTCCCCTGGGGCACCTTTGTCAGCCCCTCTCCCCCATTGAGCATACTTGAAGCTCCCTGCTTGTCACTGGGATCAAAGGCAGGGGCCGGGGTGGGAAAGCAGGGTGTCAGCTGGGCCACTTGTGAAGCTGACTGCGGGAGCCAAGACCTCCAACTTGAACCCAATTTTCTTTCCCCCCCCAGGCATCCTTACACACTTCTAAGGTCTCTGCTCCAGTGTCACAGCTGCATCTCGTTTCATCTTCAGCGAGGAAAAGAGGCAGTGCTGGAGCCAGATGGCGCTGGAAAAGCGGCCCCCCACACAGGAGCGCCGTGTCCCAGCCCCTGAACCACTGGCAGCTGGGGAGCACCGGGTGCTGGGGGTGAAACCCAGTCCTGCTTCCCAGCCGCAGCCCTCCCACCACCAGCTGGGACAGGGCACGTTCCCACGGCATTTGGTGTTATTTCAGCAGGGTCAGGGCTGTCCCTGTCCTCCTGTGGCTCTCGGGTTGGACTGAGCATCACCAGGGTGTGGGATCTTTTCTGACTGGACTGGGATGTTGTCGGACATTTTGGAGCGGGGAAGATGCACTCAAACAAGACCGTCATGGCATTCATGGAGCTGCAGGAAATGAGACGACAGTGGCAAAAAGAAAAAGCTCGAAGTAATTTTAAAAAAAATCAGAAGTCACCCTAAAAATGTTTCTTGTCTTTCAGGAGCTGCTGGACCAATGTGTGACCTGCAAGTTGCTGCCTGTTGCACTGTGGATTGTCCCCAAAACAGAGGACAGATGCTTTGCAGGAGCAGGAAGGCTGTGAGACAAGGGTTGCAGGGCAGACTGAGGTTTTAGGAGTGGGAGGCTTTGCCAAAGCCAGCTTGGCATCCTATGGCTTCACTCCCCACCCACACAGCTTGGTAGGGACCTCTCAAACCAGGACCCCAGGAGCTCCACAGCAAAGCACCTGGGTGTTATCGTGGGGCTCCAGGGAGCCCTCAAGTGGGTCAAGAGGATCCACATAGCCCAGGCCTCAGCTAAGCAGGGTTTTTCCACAGGCCAGTCCTACCAGCAAGCCCTCGGGGACAAGTGTCTACAGAGGAAGGAGCGCCACCTCCTGACATTAGATGTCCCCAGGATTCCAGGAAACCACTTTTGTGGGTTCCCCCCGCCCCCAGCCGCTGTTTTATCAGTCAACAACAATCGCTTCAAAAATAAACAAACCCAAGTCTGGCACTATGTTCCAAGACAAAGTAACTCCTCCTGCCAGACACACGCCGAGCATCTTCAAAAAGGACATTTCTCCAGGACTGCTTCCACCTACTTAGGTGCCAACTTGACTAAAAATTCCCTCTGCTACCATTGTCACTTCAAAATACAATCAGCAGCTGCCCAGAGTTCCCACTGTGGTTTGGTAAATTTAGGTGCTTTTACAGATTTTCATCAAGGTTTGTTATGGATGCTCACATCCATTTATCCTGATAATCCCAATTCCCTTGGATGCATCTGACTGCTGTGATGGAAGCAGGAGACAGGGTTGGCTCACAGCCCTGCCCTTCCTAGCCAGTTAGTATATACCAACTTTAAAAAGTGAAAAGCCCACTTAAGACTACTAGGTGGGGGAAAAACCTCACTCCTCAGAGCTGCCCATAAAACAGCAGGCTCAGAATGGACAGAGGTCTGGAATTCCACTTTGCTGCATCGGGAATACTAATTGAAGCTTCTTCTCCACCTACCTGCTGATTTGTGACTTGTGAGGGGAAAAAAAAATTAGCAGGTGAGACCTCTCTTATTTCACTTGGCTGAAATCAGCCAGCAGGTTCATGTGTTAAATGAGGCTGAGAGGGAGCCAGGCAGCTCTCTCAGTCATCCTGTCTCGTTTCTAGGGAAACAAGGTAAATGTTTTTCCTCCTTCTTGCCACCTTTTAACACTTAGAAGGCTCTCTTGTACTACCACAGGAAATAATCCCTACATCCCCCCTCTCCCCACTTCAGATACAGCAAACAGCACCAAACCGGGCCTGTTTCAGGGCAGCGCTAAACTTCAGTGTGAAGGTCTGGAGTTACTCCCTCAACCACTGCCAGGTCTCCAGTTATGGTCAGTGAAGGACACACCAAACCGTCTTCCCAGGAGCAGGCAGAGTATTTTGAGTCAGGCAGTAACACAACACCAGTGGCACTCACAGCTCTCCCTCCTTCCCAGAGGGTGGGATGCAGAATTCATCCTCCTCCCCACCAAGGCAGGCCTGCTTCCTGTCACCTTTCAGCAGGGAAAGAAAATACAGGGCACTCAGAAGTAGCCAGCTGCTGTGAGGTTGGAATTTTTCAGAATACCTGCTGCATTCTGCTGTCTCAGGGACAGCAACAAACTGCATTTGCAAAGTATGCAGGTTACAGCCCGTCATACACTAACTGGAAGGTTTCCATGGCAACAACCAGCATGAGCCACCTACCTAAAATGTAGTTTTAACTGTCTGAAGTGGTTTATTTCAAAACCCATTTCACTCAAAGCTCTCTGGCCACCCAGCAGAGGATTGACATGTGGAGAAATACCTCAGCAAAACACATTTAGGGCTCCTGCTGCTTTACTGTTTCACACAACCAGAAAAGCCTTCCTCTGACACAAAATATCTGCTCTCCAAAAACAGCAATAGAAGCTTCATTCTTTTCAGAGGAACCCTGTTATAAGGTGGATGCTCATGAACTAGAGCTTTACGTGCTTCTTTGGTTTGTCCCACATGTAGAACCTGCAGTGAGAATACCAGGCTTGACACAGCAATGTATAAACCAAGAGGCAAAGTTAATTTCTTTACAATATTTATTTTTCCGTCTGACAGCACACAGGCCACAGGATCATTCCACCCATTAAGCAGTCTCCTCTTTTGCAATACGATCCTTCTTGAGTGGTCCCTGAAAAAAACCCACAAAAACCAAACTATGTAAAGAGCACTCCGCACCGAAGACCACATCACATCCCAATCACAAATGCTGCAGTTTCTCTTGCTGCAAAGAAATCAAGGCAAAAAAAGCCCTCCATGCTGTAACCCATTGGAAATCCCATGCCCCATCCCCACAGCCAGAGGTTTTGGGGAAAGCTGAAGCCTGCACAGCCGCACTGCGCCGACCCGGTGATTCAGGATGTGCCTGAGCAGCGACGCTGGTGCCACCTGGTGGGGAAGCTGCCACTAAGCCCCGGACCCTGCAAGGGCCTTGCTCCCAGCACTGCCAGCTGGTTTGTCCAGCAAGTGACAACTGGGAATGCCACCCACTGTAAGCACCCTCCTCCCTGGCTGCTCTTACAGGAAATGGAAGAGTGCTTGTTCCACAGCTCATCACTGAACAACTTGTGCCCAAACACACCAAGGCCCCTCAGACACCAAGAACTGTCACAGGGCAAGTGAGACCCCAGGCCCCCTGCAGTTACAACGAAGTTGGCAGGATGAGGCTTCTCGACTGAGGCTACACACTTTCTTTCACAGAAACTGTGCCCACATGACAGCCCAAAGGCCAAGCTATGAGCTGCCATTAGCTCAGAGAAAGCATGGTGATACAGAACACAAAGGGGCCAGGAAGGGCCCTTACCATGAAAGCCTTCTTCTCCTCAGCCGTCTGGAAGCGGCCATGACCAAATTTGGACGTTGTGTCAATGAACTTCAAGTCAATCTTCTCCAGGGCCCGGCGCTTGGTCTGCACAAGCAGGGACTACAAAGAGAGACACCAGGTGAGTGAGTACATAGAAGCAGCATTCTTTCAGCCTCCAGTACACTGGCTACTTCTTGTCACTTCCATGGCTAACACCTCCTCAGTCACTCTGACCCAAGACCTCAACTGCTATGATGTGCAAGAAGCATTTCAGAATAAGCCATCTATCCTGCACCTTTGGCCTCCAAGGCTCAAGACTGGTCAGCTCCCAGCCGCAGGTGAGCCCCACTCTGCCAGCCAGTGTCCTTACAGTCACAAGAATTCTCTAGCCTAAGGCACATCCACCACTTTGGACAACTCTGGACTGAACTGCCTGGGAAAATGACCTCAAACCACTCACGAGGTCATTACTATGAGGTGGGTTTGTGTGGGGCTTTTCTTTCTAGCAGGCCACAGGATTCCCCAGAGCAGCAAACAGCACCTGCATCAGAGGCAGCACAGCTCACCCGAACTGTTGCAGCCCATGTGACAGCAGGTTGCACTACTCACCTTGCGCAGGGTTAGGACCCTCTTCTTGGTCCCCACAACACAGCCCTTCACCATGATGAAGTCATTGGTCACCTCACCATAGTGGACAAAGCCTCCCTGAGCAAGGAGAGAACAGTCAGTGCTCTGTACAAAGCAAGACCAGTGATGACATCTGCCCGCAGATCCACACCGGTTCTGGACCTTGGCCATTCCCACACTCACTGAAATCCCCTTTCCAGTATTGCCTTTCACTGGTCAAGTTTCTTGATGCAGCAATTTACTTGCTGCTGTAAGGCTTTTGTTAAGAACAGCAGAAGATGCTGACAAAACAGCAAAAGCTTCCCTCCTTGCTAAGTTATTCCTTGTCAATTTACAAGTACCATTCACAGGTTTGTAACATCTCTCTGTACTACCACCACATAAACACAATTTGCAACTTACACAAGTCAATACTGAGACTGACTAAACACCACCACCCTCAACAGTAGCCAACTTTTATCTCGAGAGCTCTTCACTCAATCATTTTGTGACTTATACCATACCCATTTGCCTGTTAGGATTGCAGTTCACAAGCAGACTCTTGGCATAGAGCTGCAGCGACTCACCAGAGGGTTAATGCTCTTGTCAGACAAGTCATAATCAGTTGATGCATTGTTTTTGATCAGCTTTCCATCCTTGATTTGGTAACCTTGACCGATCTTGTAAATCTAAAAATGTAAAGAAATTCTACTTAGGAACATTCTGACAGAGCCAAACACCCAAAACACAACTGTCCACACTGTTCACTGTCACAGAGCAAGCAACACAAGCCAGCTCTCATTCTTTCCCCACAGCTCAGACACCAACCTTCTTGTTGATCTCGGTGCGATGGTGGTAGCCCTTCTGGCCCGCGCGGGCCACAGAGAAGGCCACACGGGCCGGGTGCCAGGCGCCAATGCAGGCCACCTTGCGCAGGCCCCGGTGAGTCTTGCGCGGCAGCTTCTTGGTGTGCCAACGGCTGGTGACACCTGCAAGCACCGAAGCAGCCGTCACAACCCTCGTCAAGCTGAGATGTCAGCAAACTCTTCAACCAGAGCTTAAGTCACCTTTCAAGCTGCAGTCCCCAGGCAACAAAAGGGAAGTGCAGACCCAGCATCCCAGGAATTAATCAACATTTCCCGGTGAAGCTCTGTCCCTGGCTGTCCCTGGGTTGTGTTCTCAGAAGACCTGGTTCATGGAATGACTCCTCATGGATGTCAGGCGCTGTGCCCAGCGCTCATTCCATGGTCTCATCATTGAACTGTGACAGCAGTATGGATTTACCTCCCTTGCCCTTGGCACACACACGTCTGAAAACTCAAGGCTAGGATTTCATTAAAAACTGTATCCTATCAGAAAGAGAAACAATTCTGTGTGTTTACCTTTATATCCCTTGCCCTTCGTGACTCCAATGACATCTATCATCTCATCCTGGCCAAAGACTGTTGACACAGGCACCTGCTGTTCCAGCTTCTCCCGGGCCCAATCCACTTTCTCAGCAACAGAGCCACCATTCACCTGGATCTCCATCAGGTGAGACTTCTTTTGTCTCAGGGGAAGCAAACGCATCTAGAGAACAGAAAGCATGACGTTCAGCTCCTACTCTTCCAAAATGGACCTTGTACTAGTAAGCCCAGTATCCTTCTAGTCCTGGCTTAATTTGTTTTTCTAACATCCTTTTCCAGGATATAAAACTTGAACAAGGCAGGAAGGCTGTATTGTGGCTGAAATGACAAGTCACTGAATCTGGAAGTTACATGCCACCCACAGGTGCACAGAGTTCTCTAACCCCACAGCCACCAAACATCTTTAAGGAAGGACAGGAGACAAGGGACAGTAGTTTTAAACTTCTACAGGGTGGATTTAAATTGGACCCAAGAAGGATTTTTCTTTTTATCATGAGGGTAGTGATTCATTGGTGGAGGATGTCCAAAAAAGCTGTGGATGCCCCACCCTTACAAGTGTTCACAGGCTGGATAGGGCCCTGAGCAACCTGGTTTAGTGGAAGGTGTCCCTGCCCACTGCAAGGGGATTGGAACTGGATGATCTTTAAGGTCCCTTCCAACCCAAACCATTCTGTGATTGTTTGATAAAGCCTGCCACACTGAAGGCCACTTTGGGTACAGTCACACTTACAGTTATTTCTACCAGATTTAGTACAGAAGGAACTGGTGAGAGTATCAATAGAAGCTGCAACACTATCTCTACTGTCTACTATAGGAAATTAATTCTAGTAAAATTGGCCATGTCACAACTAGACATCTTACTGCACTTAGAGCCAACTCAAAAGATGTAATTGCATCTCGCAAGCAAGTCTGTCAGAGCACTGACAGTTGGGGAGACAGCACCAAGCCACTCAGCGGAACACCTCCTCCAGCTGAGCAAGAGAAGCTACCAGAAGTCTCTGAGTGCTTGTAGCCCCAACAGAACACAGCCTGAAATGATGCTGAGAACACAAACCCCAGAGTTCAGTGTTCACCCTGGTTTTATTTGTAGGTGGAATTAAGGGAGTCCAGGTTTACAGGGAATCAGCAAAGGACTGAGCCCAAAAAGTTTCTATTACAGCTAAGTCTCTTTTGGACAATCCTTCAGATAGACTGCCAGTGGTTGCCAAGGCTCCTCAAGCATCCTGTGAGCACAGCTCTGTACGCAATGAATTTGTATTGTGCTGAATAGTCAGTGTCAGCCCACAGGGGAGGGCAGAAATCTCCCTGAGATGGATCAAGTTTCAAGCTTGCTCTCTTAGCTGTTTTCAGCATACCCGAGTCCTGTAGGCACTTACCTGAGTGTGAGCCATGACTCTAATAACCTGGCAGTACTTCTTCATGCTATTGAAATCTTTCTCCAACTGCTTTTTGCCCTCCTCATCTTGCCATTTCTTGCAGTATTTGGTGAAGGCCTTCTTCTTGGACTTGTGCCTTCAGGAGCAGAGCAGAGACAAGGTTTGGCTAAGCCCTTCATCAATCCCCAGGGAAGTGGGGATGAGCGGAAGGAGCTGCCACCTCAGTTGGCTTTGGCTCATTGCCAGCTTCTAATGACTCTTTTCCACCGGCAAGCGGAGCCTGGAGCTCATCAGACAGAGGCAAAATTGCCAAAGCTGAGCGGAGCTGCCATGAATTCCAAAGCACATTAACATTCAGACTACAGAAGACAAAAGACTGTAAAGAGACGTTGAACAATAACAGAAAAAAACCGTATCTTTAAAGCAATTGTGAGATGACTGAGATCTGCTTCAAAATACCTTAATTTCCCCCCTTGAATGCCCAACAGCAAGGTCGTTACTGAAACACCCTTGAGATCTTTATTGCTCAACTCTGACGTCTTTTCAGCCTGCCAAGTTCATAAACAGGCTGGAAGCTCCAGACACGCTGGAGCCGCACTCGGGCAAATGCACACACTTTCAATCACAACAACAGTGCCTGGAACGGCAATCAGCAGTAACACTTGTCTTCCCCTTTCCTGAGAAAACAGTGCTACAGTCAGGACTCGACATTCAACAACAAGCGCCAGAGGCGATTTCCTTATGTCCGCCCGTCGAAGTATCATCACGTGTAGCCTGTTAAAGAGCTCTCAGGCAAAACCCAAAACCATCACACCCACACCAAGAAGGGCACTACCCAACATTATGCTGTCACCCTCACGGAGCCATTCCTACAGCCTATCCCATTATCAGGCCAGCTCATCAAGGCCAAACACTAATTGCCGAAAAGCCTCCTCAAAAAGCTGTACTACAATCATCTGCAACCCAGCAGTAAGTAAAAATATAAACCATGGCCCTGAGACCAGCAAAGGCCCTGCTCTCTCACCAGTTCTTGTAGAAGCGGCGCTTACACTCATCGCTGATGTGCTCAGCAAAGATGGTCTTGAAGCTACGGAGACCACGAGGAGTCTGCACATATCCCACGATGCCCACAATGACCATGGGAGGAGTCTCTATAATAGTAACTGCCTCCACCACCTCCTTCTTGTTCACCTCTGGATGAAAACAGAAATACAGTACAATTAATTCCAGCATCAACTCTTAAACATCACCTGGTTTTTTTCACTCCCAAATCCTTCACGTGAAACATTAAGTGACTCAAGCTCTTTTCACAAAGATGACACATCGTAAAGTGACCAACTCTTAAGTCATAATTTAATGCCTTCTGAAACTTTGAGGAATAGAACGGTCAGCAAAGCTAGATAGCCAAAAGAGATGGTAGTAAATACCAAAGTCCAGGACTGGACAGTTGCAAAAAAAACCACTAAAGGCAATTGACTGATGGCCCCCTTTAAGAAGAGCCATCATAAGGAGCCTGTTACTGTACAGCTAACCCAAACCAGCAGTTACAGCACAGCTCAGAAATAAAACCATCAACCAGAGGCTGCAAAACATGAAGTCTTGCTGCTGGGACAACACTGACATGGAAGTGGGAAAGGTTTGGGTGCTTTATACACCACCCACTGGGACAAGGCCTGGAAGAGGGTGACACCAAGCTAAGACTAAAATCCAGAGCTGCTACTGAACAGGCCACCTGTTTGTTGAACAAACCCATCTCCTCTATTAGGAGGAACATTAAGACGTACTGGATCCAGGTCTGTCGACTTCCCGGACAATGTGGGTCATGCCAGCTTTGTACCCCAGGAAGGCAGTGAGATGGACAGGCTTGCTGGGGTCATCTTTGGGAAAGCTCTTGACCTTGCCCCTGTGCCTGCTGCTTCGCTTGCGGGGCAGGAAGCCCAGGGAGCCATGCCTCGGAGCCGAGAACTTGCGGTGAGACTACGGAGAGAAAAATCAACACTTAGTGCTTGCTACAGAGGTTTGCTTACACCCACTCAAGGGCCAAAGGCAATGCTCTCCTTGCCTTAAACATGCACGTTATATATCCATATATATGTATATCCAAGACATGTCGCGTTCTACAAATTCCCAGTATCAGCTGTGTGACTTCTGAATTCCATTATGTTAAAGGAATGTAATCCTCACGCCTCAGCTATATCCTTCCTGGACTTCCTTAACTCTCCTTCCCTTTCAGGCTTATTTTAAGATGTCACCAAGTCCCACTCTGGCTAGGGAACCACAGCAACTGCAGTTAAGCCACAGCATGCCACCAGAATTTCAGTCCACCCCATAAGGCTAGGAAACTCAGCACAACTAGCTTCGTATCTTTCAAAGAATGAGTACCAAAAGAAACATTACAGAAACAATTTCAGTTTGAAAAACCGCACGAAACCAGCATTTCAACATCCACCTTTGAGCCAGTCATTCTGGGTGGAAGCGCAGTTATTTTTCCCAAAGGTCTTCTCCTCGAATACCACCCCTGCAGCCTCCCTCTGAAATCTGAGAGTCATGTAAAGACTGGACTCTAGAGAACTCTCCACCCAAAGAAAGATTTACCCATCCAATCTCACATCCAAATTTAAGAAAAGCACTGTACATCTATGCACAGACCTAAAAATAAACACGGCTTTATTTAAAGAAACTACTCGACACGAGTTACCCTACGCGAAGTTTAGAGTCCCAAGAAAGACATTACTGCAGGAACTCTCCAGAGAAAAACCGCCTCCCCTCCTAGAAAAAGGGTTCCCAAAGGACCCCATAGCTGCCCGCGCCACCCATAGCCGGGCACCGGACAGGCCCGCCCAGCCCCCCGGTGGCAACGCCTCGCCCGCGCCCAGAAATGAGCCCCGCACGGCGTCCNGCCCGCGGACGCACGGCCGGGCGCGAGGCCCGCAGCACCCACCATCTTGTCCGCGCGCCGGGCCGGAAGGGCCGCTACCTCCGCGCGCAGCCTTTATAAGCGCCCCGCTCCCGGTCTCGCGAGAGGGTGGGCGGCGTGGCACCGCTACGGGCCGCGAGCGGGGCCAAAAATATGCGCGGGCGGCGATGCGCGGAAAAACAACAACGTAGACAAACATCTGCGCGAACTTCAGTGCGCACGGTCACGGGTCATAACGGATAATGTTCATTTCATACCATGCCATTTCAGTGAAATTTCATGAAATGAATGAAACTTTGATATTTCACTTCATTCCATGAAATTTTCACATTTCATTTCATGAAATTTCATGTCATGATCAAGAGAAGTCAAGCTCAGAATGCTTGTGGTTAAGATCGATGCCATGAAATTTCAGAACTTAATTTCATTTCATAAAATTTTGATACTTTATTTCATTAAATTTTGACATGTCATTTAATTTTATTTAATGAAGTTTCATTTCATCAAGTTTCATTTTATTTCATTTAATGAAAGTACATTTTGTTCCATGAATTTTCATTTCATTTCCTTTCATGAAATAAAGTGGAATTTCAAAATTTCATTTAATTTCATGAAATTTCATCTGTGTTATTATAATGAACATGGGCCTTAATCCCCCACTGCATGTGGTATGGAAGGAGATGCAAACCCAAGGCAATGGTATCAGTGGAACCCAGAGCTGGATGGTCTGGAGCCTCACACAAATGCGGCACTGGGAGTTTGCACTCAAGATCTCCTGGGCCTTACAGATAAGGATGTGTTTGACAAACACAACACCATGGGGAGATTGCTGCACCCAGGGATGATCCCAGTACCAGCTGAAGAGCTAAGGACCCAGCCATGCTGGCACTGCAGCTCAGCCTTGTAAAACAGATGCTCCATCCCTGGAAAGATTCAAGGTCAGATTGTACAGGGCTCTGAGCAGGCTGATCTAGTTGAAGATGTCCCTGCTCATTGCAGGGGGGTTTGGACTAGATAACCTTTAAGGTCCCTTTTAACCCAAACCATTCTAGGATTCTATGGCTGGATGTGATGGAGGAATGTCCATCTTCTACCTCCAACCTGCCCCTCAAAAGGAGCCCCACAAAAGGTGAGAGATGGCTGCTCACTTTTTGGGGTGCAATTCCAAATGGGTGCCCATGGGTTGGCTTTAAATGCTCTTTAAAGCTCCCCTATATCTTTGCCTTTAGCTCCTGCACGGTTTTGGCCTCCACTGCTCAGCTTAGGGAACCATGTCAACAACCCAAGGGCTTGCTTTCCATTTTAGTCCTGTTAATACAGATTACTGGGGACTCTGCAGCAGCCAGCAGACCACTGGGACGCAGCTACTCTGCACAAAAGCCATGGAGATGGCTTTGCCCCTAAGGACAAGGAGATGGAATTGCCCCTAAGGCTGCACGGCTTCTCCCAATGCATCCCTCCCTAGCTGTGCCGGTGGCCATGGTGGTATTGTGGGAGCTGGAGAAGCCCAGGTTACTCACAAGGCTGCAGCTTCTGAAGTGCAAGGTGTGTATCTTGCAGTCTCTGCCTCCCAGAGTCGGGAGGTCTCCCCAAAATCTGGACTCCTCATGATCACAAAGGGCTTTTTCCCACCCCTTCCCAGGAACACAGTGCAGAGAGGGTGAGGGATGTTGGAAAAGAAAGCCCTAGGCTTTGCTGCAGTGCGATTTTGAGGCTCATCAGGCACCTCTGTCCAGGGGCAGGCATCCGGTGAGGGATCTGGCCTCTGGGATAACAGGTTGCACCCAAGGGTCCAGCCCTACTCCTCTATGGGGGCCTCTGTGGGGTAGCATCACAGAATGACAGAATCACAGAATTGTTAGGGTTGGAAGAGACCTCTGGAGATCACCTAATCCAGCCCCCCTGCCAGGGCAGGGACACCGGAATGTGAGCAGGTGACACAGGAATGCATCCGGGTGGGTTTTGAATGTGTCCAGAGAGGGAGACTCCACGACCTCCCCGGGCAGCCTGTCCCAGTGCTCTGCCACCCTCAACGTGAAGTTCTTCCTCACGTGGAAGTGAAACTTCTTGAGTTTTAGTTTATGGCCATTGCTCTGTGTCCTGTCGTTGGGCACCACTGAAAAAAGTCTGGCACCATCCACCCACCTTTGAGATATTTATATGCATTAATGAGATCCTCGCTCAGTTGCCTCTTCTCTTGGCTAAACAGGCACAGCTCACAGTCTCTCCTCCTAAGAGATGCTCCAGACTCCTCAACATCTTCGTGGCCTCTGCCGGACGCTCTCCGGCAGCTCCTTGTGTTGTACTGAGGAGCCCAGGACTGGACACAGCCCCAGGTGCGGCCTCACCAGGGCCGAGCAGGGGCTGCGCGCGGGCGGGCGACCGGCCCTGCTGGGCCTCACCGAAACCCCCATCCCTGCCCCGGGGTGCAGGGCTGGGCTGCCTTTGTACCGGGAGGTGTTCGCACCCCAGCGGCGCACGCCGTGCTGCCCCCGCAGTGCCCGCACCCCAGGCAGCTCCCGCACCCTCCAGCCCCACGGACCACCCNAGCTCCAAGCTATCTCCCGATGCAGCGGCTAAGGTGTACCTGCATTGCGCTGCTTTGTGCTGCATAAACATGCATCAAGCAAACTTGCACCGAACTAAAATCAGGTTTAAAAAATCCATATCTTGTTAAGGCCTATATAAACATGTGTAGCTCAAAGTCGACTTCTGTCAGTTATGGATATGTCTCTTGCTGAGGCAGGGTAAGGCAATATAAAACAGTTTTAATGCTACACACACACACGCACGCACACACACACACACACACACACACACACACACACACACGTATATTTAAAATCATTGTGCTGTGTGTTTCATATCATTATATATTATTATGTATTATCATCATATGCTATTATGTATTATATATTTATTATTATATGCTTTTTATGTGCATGTGTATGTGCGTATATTCACATATATAATGTGCATGCGTCCATCGATATGTCTCCACACAGCCTAGATCGGTACACGCACAGATACGTACGTATGTGCTTCTATAAGCATTTATGGCTGTATCTCTGTTACATATGCAAGTATGTTTGGATATATGGATCTGTCTCTGGGTTTATATATCTCTGTGTGTATAAATCTCTATATATATCTACATGTGTGTGTGCACGTAGATGTACAGCTGTATGTACATATATATCTGTGTGTGTGGATATAGGCCCATAGGGGTGAGAGCAGTCTGGTTTGGGGTTTCTTCCCTGGGGAGGGAAAGGGTGAGTCAGGTTGGACCATGACCCTGTCTCCATCTCTGGTGGTTTCCAGGGTGGGGTGTCTTCTCCCTCTTCCATGCCTGTGGGTTTATGGCAGATGCAGGGAGGCAGCAGGATGTGGGGTGACAGGGGGAACCTGGGAGGGGGGATGCTGCAGTCCTGGAATGGCCTCCATGTGAGTCAGAGGGTGCTGAGCTCAGGCCGTGCTGTGGCGAGTTGAGGGGGCTCTGGGGGCTGGATGTCACTCTGCGTTTTACCCTTATCCTCTCACCCTTCCAACCTGCTTTCCCTGTAATGTTTTCCTCTCCGTAATTTGTGTGGAAGGGGGCAGGGAGAAAGAGGGGTCTAACGGGGGTGTCAGGGGAAAGTCTCTCCCTCTTCCCATGACGCTGATCCCATGGCTGCCCATGGGGCTGCCGTGTTTGTGCAAGAAGGTCATTGGGATTAAAGGAGCGAGAGCTGCAGCAGTGAGCTGGCGGGGAAGAGATTGAGGTCTCAGCCGGGAGCGGGGAAGGGAGGGCAGGGAGAGAGAGCAGAGGAGACACATGCGCATGGGAGCTGGGAGGCAAAGCGGCAGGCTGGCTTTGGGAAAATAAAGTAAAAGCAGTGCCAGGTGGTGGAAATAAGGAGGAAAAGGGAAGGTGGCCTGGCTTGCTGTGGGTGGTGGGGAGGCAGCCCTTGTCCTCCCAGCTGGTTGGGTGATGTCCCCTCCGGGTGACTCGGAGGGTGGCTGGAGAGCCCCAAGACAGCTGAGAACGTGATTAATGCGGGCATTCCGTCTGTCTGTCCATCTGCCTGAGCTTGTTTACAGTACAGCACATCACGCTGGGAGCAGGCTGGCTGCGCCAGGGCTGCTGCTGGGCGCCAGGCGAGAGGGGTATGCATGCCCCCCACTCCTGGGAGGCTGGAGTGGAGCCAGCCTGTGTGCCCGGGGATGATGGACGTGATGTGACCTATAAAGGCTCTCCCGTCGCTAATCTCTGTGGCAGAATTTCATCTTTCTCTATCTGCCTCTCAGTCTGGTGATTTTTTTTTTCCCCTTCATCCAAGCACTGCAGGATTTTGGCTTCCCAGAGGTGCCAGGTGAGGGAGAGAGAACAAGAAATATGTTTGTTTTTTAATTAGGCACCTAATCTGCTTCAGAGTATCTCAGACACTGTTGGCTTGCTTGCTGAGCTCGTTTCTGTGCCCTGCAAGGTCTCCCCTGGCAAGAAGTGCTTGCTGGGGACTGGCACCTCCTTGGGACCCCACGATATTTCTCCCTGCCCATCTGACCTTGACAGAGGACAGAATGGGATTTACCCCAGGCACTTCATTTGGCTGTGGATATTAAAGTCCTTTTGCAGAAGCTGGAGATGCCCCAGGTCAGCAGTTCAGCAAGGGAGGCTGGCATGTCCATTGTAGTGCAAGGCTATGTGTTCCTTCTGCTTTTCCACTGGCTTGGTCTTGTCTGTCCTCCTGAGCATCTCTTCTTTCACAAAGCAGGGGACCCAAAAGCTCACCCCAAATACTTAGTTGTGGTTCTGGTCTTCTGGTTTTTTAACTTGAGACCAGGAGGGGTCCTTGTGGGCGGCGAAATCCTCTCTCAGGCTGTCACAAGCATTAGACCCTTTATGGCCTCTTCCATAAATCGGTTAAACTTTGCTGAAAAAAGACTGGTTCATGGTTTTCTTCCCTTCTCACTTCTGGGAGAGGGTTCCTTCGTTCCAATGGTCAGGGGCTTTTTACTGTAAAGCTGTTTATTATCCATTTGCTTTTGTGACCTTTTTCTCTTCAGTTTCAATGGTGCTTTTCCCTCCCTGGTATTGTCCCCTGGGTGTATTTATAAACTGTGATTGCCTCTGTACTTAGACTCTATCGCCAGCCTCTGTGAGCCGAACTCTTCTGGTGGCAAAGGGCTTTGCCTCCTTGTGGTCTCCATGAGCGTCCGTCCTTTCACGTGCTCTTGCACGCACTCAAAGTACTTTGCCTGCCATCTCCTGAGATCTCATTTGCCTTTGTCCTGCTCATGGCATGAATGGTCCATTGTCTCCCCAGGGCAAGCTGGAGGCTCCTTTTGGCCCATTTCACGCAATGAGCTTTCACTGAGAGCAGAAATTCTCATGATCACTTCCTCAGGCAGTGACCTTGTTCTAGGGTCATGCTGCCTTTTAGCAGACTTCGTGATGGCATGGAGATGCATACGGCTTTTTACCAACAGGCACCAAAACTGGCTGCTGCCCAGGGAGTTTGCAGCCCAATTGAGGTGGCAGCAGATCTCCAGGGAGAACTGCAGGATCAGGAACAGATGGGATGACCGAAGATTATTTATGTTGCTCCTTGCTGAAGAGGAGATAGGATAAATTTGACAAGGAGAATGCTAAACTATGGAAAGAGTTTATCAATTCTGGAACATCTGTCCACCACAAGAGTGTTGTGAGGCAGCTCAGGTTTCGTGGGTGCTTTGGAGTCAGGCACAGAAGAGTGAGTGCTTCTCTACAGAAAGGTTGCCTGGGTGCCTGGTGTGTGAGCAGTGGTGGCTCTGTGGGGCGCCTGTGTCAGGTTTGGATGTTTAGATGACCCAGCAGCTGGAGTTATTGGTGCTGCAGCTGGAGCTAGTAGAGCTGGGTGACCCACACCACGCTGGAGCTGCACAGCTCCAGAATTGTTCTTGAAATAAAGCAGGCGAGTGTGAGCACATCCCTACCTATTCCCATTGTGCCCTGAGCCACAGTGCTCTCCACAGCCAGAGCAGGGGAGCTGGGCGGCTCCTTTGTAACCTGCAGGCGTTGGATGTAGCGCTGGCGCCATAAATAAGTAAAATGCTCATCGAAACAGGTTGTTCCAGGTGCTTCCGTCTGCTTGGAAACCTGCTTGCTGGAGAAACTGAAGCACTGCTCAATGTAAAAGTCTAACAAGGCAAAAGTAACTTGCTTTTTGGAAGCAGGCACAGCTTGCTTGGATATGAGCTTGGGTAAGAGTATTTCCAACCAGAGCTGCACAGATGAAGCAGCCCATTGAAACTTGTTGCATAGATTGAGGTGCTGAGTCCCCCTCCAGTGCCAAGGTCACTGACCCTCCAAATGGAGATTCAGTGAGGAGAGGCACTCCGTCTCCTTCTCTGTCACCTGCTGCTGTTGCCACTGTGTCCTCTGGCTGATAGGAGCATCCAGAGCTTTTGAGCTGGTACAGGAAGCGCTGTCCCCTGTGTCTACAGGCACAGCACATCCCAAGTGGCCCCAGCTGAGCAGACAAGGCAGGTAAAGGACAGAAACCACATTCCTGGCTTCCCCATGACAGGCTGGCACCTGCAAGCTGGAGGATGGGAACAAGCCATAGCATGGAAGGGAGCCCCATCTCCTGCCTTGCCAGCAGGTCCCTGGCTTGCCACACTCACACTTAGCTTACCAACACCACTTATCTCTTCCCAGGGACACCCAGTGTGGGCTTGCAATGGCAGTTAAACTGAGCCTTAGAGCCTAGGGGGCCTTTTTAGTCTAAAACCAGCTAGCTGCAACTGGGCTCCCACCTTCTTACTGTCTCAAGTAAATTTAGCTGAAACGTTCCCCATGTTCCTGACCCATAGCTCCTGCTCTCTGCCTCTGCTCCTCTGCCCCATTTTTGCAGCAGCCACCACGCTTGCTGGCTGCACGCTTGCGAGGCACGTTGGTGCAGATGAAAGAAACATGGTGGTTCAAAGCACATGCTTTCAGTCAAGCCCTAGGTACAGTTCTTTGTGGGATGCCCTTGCCTAGGTCAGCTTCAAAAGGGGTTTTGCGGGTTTGTTCTCACTGGGATTGGGTGAGAGGCCATGTCAGAAGATGAACAACAGATGTGCACAGTTGCACGGTGATTCAGGTTGGATACAGCAGGTTGCGTTGTTTCCAGCATATCATTTCCAGGAAGGATCTTGGAGGAGAAACAAATCTCTCATTAATGACATTTCCAGATAAAAATCTGAGAAGTAGCACATAGGGACCAAAGACAGTCAGAAACATCAGCAAAAGTAAGACAGTTGGATGTAATCTGCTGTTTCAAAACATGAGAGGCACACAGAGAAACTGCATGGTGATGGGACGTGGCTAAGGCAAATATTTGTGGCAAAACAAAGCAGCAGAGAGAACTCACATGGCTGCAAGAGGAGCAGGCACTGCAGGTGGCAGGGGGTGCAGTTCTCCGCCTAGGTTGGCACAGCCAAGCCAAGGAGAGGGAGATGTGTTGCTAGAAAGAAAACTGAACTCTTCCTCTTGGAAAAAGACATAGCTTTTGGGTGGTCACTTTGCTGAGCAGTGGTCACTTTGCTGAGATGGCATAGGGACCATCTGGAAAGCACAGAAGGACCTGGACACCACCATGGACACGTGGTCATGGAGGGTTGTCACTAGTACTGGTGGGACATAAGATGCTGTTTTAACCACGGGAAGAGTGTGAGACCTGGGCACAGGTCTGGTGGGAGGCAGAAGGGTTAATGGTCAGGCTGTCAGCGGCCAAACCACGCGTGAAAAAAAAGCTGGCTGGCCAGGAAAGCATGTCCCAGGTCCCATGGCAGGAATTAGGGATGTGGAGCCTTTCTCCCTTCAGTCACCTGCTTCGGCTCAGCTGCAGCTGGGGAGCTGGTGCTATATGGCTGATAGCCAGGGAGGGTGAGCTGGGAGGGAGGTGCTGGCATACCTATGCTCTTCCCCTGTCCTGTGTTCAGGGAAATGGGTCTGGAGAGACTGGCCCCCTCCAGCACCCGCACAAGGCTCAGACGCTGTCGAGACTGTGGGCAGGAGTTGTTTGCTGCCTGCGTGGTGCCGGCTGGAGGGAATAAATAGAGGCCGCCTGTTTCCAAGATGTCAGTCCCATGCGTCTCAAAAGCTGCATATGTTTTCTTCAAAATGAACTAAATACAAGTAGATTTAATGACAATAATAATGATAATAATAATAGTAATAATAATCCATGTCTGTGCAGGGCACTCCAGAGGTTTCCAGAGACTCCATTTGCAGGTGGCTGAGTGAAAATGAAAGCCAGATCATCTCTGCCGGTTTGTCATTTGCACCGTCTCCTGGTCTTGCTTTCTTTTTAAACAGATTTATTCCTGGTCATTACCAGATCAGACTCAGAAGAGGTTATTGCTTCGTTCTGCCTGAGGGGGATTTGATTTGAAGTCCCACGAGGAATATTATGCCATCAAACTATTTCCTCTCTATAACAGCATAAAAAAGGGGGTTTGTGAGAAGAAGAGGCAGCACGCGGTACGACAGAGCCTGTGACTGGAGGGCATTGCAGTGAGCCCAAGCAGGCAGCTCAGCAGAAACCCTCTTCAGCCTCGTCCCCACCACAGCCATCATGGGAATCTTGGGGATGAAGTCAGGAAGGCAGCATGACAAAGTCCTGGGATGAGGTGCAGGAAAATCCTAGTGCACTGCCAGAGGCTGGCCGTGCTTTGCATCCATCACATGATGCTCAGGAGCATCTGATGCACGGCTGGGTATGGGCAGTGTGGTGGCAAGCGCCTCACATGATGCTCAGGAGGTTTTGCCTGGCTTTCTGCAGGGCTCAGCCTGCAGTGGGGAGGTGGAGAGAGACTGGAGAGCTTCTCTTCGGAGGGCTCATCTCTCGCCTTTGCCTTTGGGAAAATCAGATCACACAGTTTACCAAGAGCGAAAGAAAAGGTATTTTATGGCAGGATGCAGAATTTTGCCTGTTCTGCACTTTTCTCACTGTAATGAGCCCTTACATGCCTGTAATGGCCAGCATGAGCCCCTTGAGAATCGAGGAGAGGAAAACTCAGCTTCCCCCATCTCCTCCCCGCAGTACTAAGCATTAAGTTCATTTTGCTGTGTCTTTTGGCAAGTTGCTCTGCCTCTGTCAGCTTTGCAATGCACCTGGCTCTGGACTGCGCTTGGTGTCTTCGAAGCTCTTGGATGAAAACAGGAATCGAGGAAAATGATTGCAACAACCTCTGCGGATGTGGTGTTTAAGAAGCGATGGAGAAAAGCTGGGTCCCAGCAGCAGCACTGAGTTGGTCAGATCTTTTCCAAGTGCTGTTTTCTGTCCCTTTTTTGAGTGTAGCCAAATGTATTACTGCTTATTAAATGTGTACCTCCAGACAGGCTGCACACCTGCCCAATTGATGTTGCTCTTGGAGGCTTAAAGAAACCCTCTCAACCTAAAAATCTAGTTACTTCAAGTCCAGTTAGCTGACTTAAGCAGCCTTGCTGAAGAATTGAGGCCACTCGAGGGCACAGAGCTGGGTATGGCTGGCTGGTTTTTGTTACCAAGCATGAGAAAGTGGCTAGTGATCTCCATCTGCAGAGTGGAAGGATGGGGCTGCATTTGGGAGCCTCGGGAGGCCTCCTGTTAGCCTGCAGACAAGCCACTTGCTTGCATCTCGGTGCTCAGTCAGGAGAAGACTTCTGCCATCTTGTCCTTGCCTTCTCTTTGCAGCTGGATGTGTATTTTGGACCATTTTATCAGTGGCCCTAGGCAAGACTTTGTGCAACAAGGCTTTGCTATGCCAAACGGGGGGAGAAGACACAAGCAGCAGTAACACAGAGCAGTAAGAGCCTTCTGCCAGTGCTGCTGGTCACTGGCATTTCTTTACAAGTGCTGCAGATATGATGGGAACAGGAACGTAAACACTTCATCCTTGAAAACTTGGTGCTTTGTTTATAATCTAGGCAGTCATTCATACTGCACTTGCTGCTTGGATCATCTTTGCAGGGCATAGATTGCGAAATCAAGGAAATAAAAAAAATTTGCTCTTTCTAAGATGACTTGTCACATCAGTGAGCTTCCACCTAGCTGCTCCCTTACCAACAAGGAATAGCTGCAATGGATGAATTGTGCAACAGTTTCTTCTGAAGGCTGCAAGATCTAAGCTCTGATAACTATGATTGTTTTTTAGAAAATTGTTTGTCGCAACAGTTTCTGGATATGGACATCACAAGAATAAAAGAGATGATGTTGTCTGTCAGCAGCAGCAGCAATTGCCTCTTTTGCTTTCCAGCTCTGCCTGGAATCTCTGGTTTGAGCCTGCCCATTCTTGCCCAGTCGGTGTAATCCAGCCCAGCTCAAGGCTTCTGTGCACAGTGGGTCCTCACAGCATTTTGCTGTGCCATCAGCGTGGTGACAGGCTGGCAAAGGAAGCAAGCCCTCTCTTTGCCCTCTCTGCTATGCCAGGGAGTGGAGCATGGATCAGAGCTGATGCCAGTGGTGAGGAAAACACAGAGAGAAGGAGACATCTCTTAATGTACTGTGCTTTGGTCCATAGAAAGCTTTCTTAAGGACAAAGAGTACTTTGGGGTGGCTGTTTCAGGATACAGAAGATAAGCATCCACAGTGTCTTATTCTGCTCACAAGTGAGAACATGCTTAGTGGAATCTCCCCAGAAAACTCCCAAGATCATCTGAAATCAGAAGCTTGCCTGAAAATCATACCTTGGGCGCCTCCAGGCTGTGAAACAGCTTTCTCTTCATAGGAGAGAAATTTGGCATCTTGACTGACTGCAGATGGAGAAAGGAAGTTAGGAATGCCACCTCAGCTTGAAGATTAGGGAGAGGGAGATGTTCCTCTGGTCTTGTGACTCTGAGCTATGCCTTTATGATGTGCCAACATAAAAAGGTATGAAAGAGCAAATGCAGAAAGAAATTATTCTGTCCAGCCCATCAGCAAACCCAAAGATAAGAGCAGAGAGAAGATATGTATCAGGATATATCTCCACAGATGTGTCTCTGGGGAGAGACCATTACAGAAGTTCATTCATCCCGAATGAGTAAGCAGAGACTCACAATACTGCTCATTGCAAGGGTTTATCTGACTCAGGGAATCAACATCTTACCAGTTTTGAGTCCTAAACCAAAACTGAACACCAGACTATGCCACTTTTGAGGCTGTTTGTCATCTTCCAAAGAGAAGCTTTCTGTCTAATGCTGCAGAAAACAGGGCACCCACTTTGTAATGACAATATATGGAGGTTGGTACTTCAGGTGTCAGCATCGGTGCTGGTCACAGCCTCACGCTGGAATGTCACTTCAGGAGTCTGTCAGCTCTCTCTCGGGTCAGAGGAACAGGGTGTTACTGCCAATGATCCTAGGCAGACCTTTCAACCCAGCCTGTTGTGAAGGTGTGTGAGATATCCCACTGAAAGAGCCTGGTTGTAATTGTCTGCAATTTTGCAGCTTTTCAAACCATTCAGGCTGAAATTTTGAGAACCAAACCTTTGCTTCTAGCAGAAGAGATTCTTATTTAATTTTCATGGGCAATTTCTACAAAATATGATCAATCTCAATTTTCGAGAAGAAGGAGGAGGAGGACAAATCAGTTATTTTACTTCTAAGCTTAAAAAGCTCTTGTGATTTTTAGAGAACCCATACAGTTCCTACGCTTAGGAACACCAGCTTCCAGCTTTTTTTAGTTTGCTTTAGTGTGATACACCCAATTTCAGCAACCCAAGTGTGACCCAATTATGAGTCTTGAGGTGAAAAAATAATATTGGTGCCAGTGGATATTTGTTAGAGTTTGGCAGGTGAAATGTGGTTGGTATTGAGTATTTGCCCAAGGGCTGTGGGGGACTGTGAGTAAGGTTTTTCCTTTGGTTCTTCATGCCACAGGCCAAGCAGCAGAGATCTGTGCTGTGGATCTCGGGTATCCAATCCCGCTGATGATAGGTGGTGTATTGGGTTGGCATTAATCAACAATTTGCCCTGCACTCACAAAGCTGCTTCTCTGCTTTCTGGGTTGTCTTCTGGTGCTTGGTTGGGTTAAGTGGTACTGGGGCCCCTTCTGACCTAGCAGACACTCAGACCTAGCTCCACTCCTGCAGGAGACTTGGCCTCCTCATTTTCTTGTGTGCTGCTTCTGCCCAAGGATGGGGTGGTGGTTCCAAGGGTGCCAGGTCTTGTTGTGTAGACATCTCCCAGGCTGGCAGAGTACCCTGGTGATGTCCTAGTGCACTTCATATGTAAGTTCATCCCATGCTTGAGGTCCCATTGCCCATCTCCCTGAGGCTCTTGCAGCCTCCACTTGGCTGTTCCTACTGAGGGTTTCCAGATGCCCTGCAAAGAAAAATCTGTACATGCTGCCTTAATATTCCCCTCTTTCTTCTGTGGGGAAGGGGAAGCTGTTTATTTGAGATGCAGGGCTGCTGTAAATAGCTCTTTGCTTTGGTGAACCTGCTGTGTCAAAGAGGGACAGCCTTGTGGCAGGCGATGAAGGCTAAGCCCATGAGCAAAGATTAGACCAGCAACTGCGGATTAGGGCATTTCTACCTTGACTCATCCTTAATTCTACCTGATTTAAAATAACATGCAGTGGCAGTGGTGGTGACAGGTAGGGAGGACTCACAGTGGCGCTGACAAATGGATCTGGAGTGGGGATGTTTGGCCCCTAAAATCTGTCGGGAAAGTTGGAGGGTGTTGGCATATGGGTGAGTGGGCAGAAGGATATGTGGTGTCATGGACTGGGCTGATGGAAAACTGGTGGAGATAGGTGTGTGACATGTGGGGAGATGAGGAGAATGGGAGCCCAGCAGAATGGAGTTGCAGAGCAAGCAGGGCTGGGGATTGTGGGAGGGTGGATGCGGAAAAGAGCATAGTCGCTTGATAGATAAAATCAGTGAACAGATACATGGTAGAAACAATTAATCCCTTGAAGGGAAAGGAGTGAGTGGGAGAATAAGTGCAGACTAAGAGGATTTCCACTACTTGAAGCCATTGTATGCAGGCACCCGCACCAAAACCATATCCCAATTTACACTCCATGTCACCTCTCTGTGTGTCTGTGGGAAACCACCCCTACTCCAGACTGCAACTGCTTTGCATCGCTTTAGGTCAGATGGATAAAAAGGTTCAATCTAAAAATGTCCTATTTTAAGTTAATCCTCAGAAATAAAATGAGACCATGTTCCCAGTAAATTCCCCGTGGCTACAGCCCAGGCAAGGCAGCAGGACAGGAGCTCAGCAGAGCAGAGAGGTGCTTGCGAAGGGTGTCTGTCCCCTGGAGAGCTCTGCTCCTTTGTGCTGGTCCAGAGAGATGGGGTTTGCCCTGACAGCTCTCCTGCATCCCTCCCCACCAGGTGTTCTCCATTGTGGTGTTTGGCTCCATTGTCAATGAAGGGTACGTGAACCGCCTGGACGAGTCAGAAGAGCACTGCATCTTCAACCGCAATCACAATGCCTGCAACTATGGCATTACCGTGGGCGTCCTTGCCTTCCTCAGCTGCCTTCTTTACCTGGCTCTGGATGCCTACTTCCCGCAGATCAGCAGCGTCAAGGACCGCAAGAAGGCAGTGCTCTCAGACATTGGAGTCTCAGGTGAGCTTCCTGGCTGTTTGGCCACAGTGACTTATTCCAGCCATTCAGGAAAACTGCTCAATGTCAGGCTCTCCCCAAAGTATGTCAGAGGGGCCAGGAGTGGAGTGAGGGCCGGACCAGATGAAGCACCTGAATTTGCTAAGGACTTTGGGCTTGCAAGTTCATTCACAGTTAGCCCCTTGCCTAGGAGTCCCATATACAGCTGACAAGAGAAGGGGAAGGACTGAGCCCTGTTTTGCTTAGGAATGCCCATTTCCCTCGCTGCCAGGTGTCTGCCTGTGCCAGGCAAAGAGGGTGAGTACCTCCTACCTTCTCTCCTTTCCTGAGGGCATAGCATGTTAATGATCTTTCAGCACCTTTCCTTGATGTGAATCCCTGAGCTGTGCTGTCCTGAGCACAAGCTGGTCTTTGTGCAACTGCAGATCAGCTGCTTCCCACTCTTCTGCAGCTCCCATGGAAGGAATTGCTCTTTGCTTGTCCCTGCAGGACAGGATTGTGAAGCAGTGGCTGTTTCATAGAGCCCAGGTGATCGCTCTAGTACTGGAAGCCCTTCAGGCTCTCTCCCAAGGCCAAATGCAAGTCCTGTGATCAATCCAAACACAAGCAAATGAACCCTCCTGAGGTGCTTTCTGCAGACACCTATTGTCACCTTGACAATTTGCCAGCAGGGAGCCTGTGAGCTCACTTGGGCTCAGACTGGCTGAGCAGTCAGTTTGGCCCAGCCTGCAACATACTGGTGGGTCTCAGAGGGCTGAAATTTCCAGGGAACTGTGATACGTATATGTTCGGCTCACACATATCTTCTTGATGTCTCTCTCCTTCCCCTTTGGCATGCCGGTGGTGGTCCATCCCAGCCTTTTGGGCATTCCTCTGGTTCGTTGGCTTCTGCTTTCTGACCAACCAGTGGCAAGCTTCGAAAGAAGAGGACAACCCACTGAATGAGGGAGGGGATGCAGCCCGAGCAGCCATCACATTCTCGTTCTTCTCCATCTTTACCTGGGTGAGTATAGCAGCCATGATGTTGGATCAAATGTCCTCTGTACTGTATTATCTTGTGGGGAATGAAAGGGGACTGGCTAAGAGTGATTCCCTCTGGGATCTCTGTTCACATGGCTTCTGAGAAGGAAAAGCAGGAGGGGAGGTGGTTGGGAAGTAAACTCGGGAAACAGGGATTCAAAAACTTATCTGGAAGAAGGTTTTAGAGCACTAATAAGCACAATGGGAAAGAGAGTCCCATACCCCAATAAGGAGTGTTTTTGACAGACTTCTAATATGACCTTGAACAAGCCAGCTCCCCAACCACCAATATCATAGAATTACACAATAATTTGGGTTGGACAGGACCTTTAAAGGTCATATAGTCCAACCGCTTTGCAAAGAGCAGGGACATCTTCAAGCAGATCAGGTGGCTCAGACCCCATTTCTATCTGACTTTGAATGTTTCCAGGGATGGGCATCCACCACCTCTCTGGACAACCTGTTACCCTGTTTTCCCTGTGTGCCAGAGGACTTCAGCAGCATTTTCACCTAACAGACACTAAGCAGAGAAGGGAGCTGCAGGTCAGGGGTTGCACCCTTCTCCCTCCCAGCTTTACTCCCATCATGTGAGATGTTGTCTTTGTCCTTCTGGACTCTGTCTGCACCCACCACTGGAGCACCATCTCACTGGGTTGCCTCTTAGGAAGGTGATGGTGCTGTCTTAAGACTGCCCTTTCCCCAGCAGTTCTTTATTCCTAGTTTCCTGGAAAAATTGTTGTGTGCAGTATAAAAATCCCTGACGACTTCCTCCTGCCCTCTGAAAGCACCAAGCACAAGTGATTTTTTTCCAAAGTGACAGGATAGTGCCAAGCAGGAAAGCATTTTAACCCTGTCTCCATGCATAATCCCTTGTGGCTTTGTCTTCTCCTCTTCCTGCCGGCCTTGACATTGGGCAGGGGCCAAACAGGAAAGGTGCCATAAGACCACGGCGGTGTCAGAGAGGAAGAGGTGCTGCAAAGAGTTGTGCTGTCAGCACCCTCACCAAGGTGACACCAGGCAGGATCAAGGGACAGCAGTGTGTGTGTTCCCTTCATGAGCTGTGTCCTTCACTTGAGTGCTGCCAAAAGCCCCTTGCAAGCTCCAGCAGAAAGTGTGACAAGGAGCAAGGCTTTTGCAAGGGTCCCTCAGGACACTTCTTGAGGTGCCATCACCTGCAGTGATCCTCTCTGATGCATGGACTTGCAAGTGCCTAAAGAGGCATCCCCTTCCTCTGGTTCGTTGGGGTTTTTATTTCAATGAAACACTCTGGTTTGCTCTACCTTACTGATTCTCCTTCCCACACCCCTCTCTCTCCTCACAGGGCTTCCTCGCATTTCTGGCTTTCCGGAGACTGAGAGACATTAATTTTCAGGAGGAATACAATACCCTGTTCCCTAACTCCCCATCCTTGCTGCCTTAGTGCCCCTTGCTGATGGGAGAATTTGGGGGAAGGGGTGGAGGGATGCAGCTGGAGGAGGTCACTGAGCAGAGCTGGTTCCAATGCCCTGATTATGGGTGTGTGGTCACTGCAGGGCATGGGATGGGAAGATATGGGCCATTGAACTGGAGTGGGGTTGTCCACTGAATGGGGGATCTCCCTCTGAAGAGCTGGAACTGGCAATTTCTTCTCCTCCTCTGCTCCCTTCTCTCCCTCACCCATACCTAACTAATGCTGTGTAACACCACTGTGCCTTTTTTTGATGACTGCTCAGACCTAATACTTCAGCCAGAAGATGCCCTCTGCCCCCACCGTTTTCTCTCTTCATTTCTTCATGGACCTCATTCCCAAAAACCTCTCCCCCATCACCTGCTAGACTGCTCACCTCTCTCAGGGATGCTCTGGGACAATGAGCCATGCCTGCTGAACCCTGTGCCCGGGCTCCGTCAGTCCACCAAAAGGTGCCCTGCCTGCAGTGCCTGAGGCAGGAGGCAGCAGTTCACTTGCTAACCGTCCCCTGGTCTGGGAAGCAGCCTCCTTGCTTCCTGCTGCTCCTTCCCAAGGTCTCTGCTACACCTTGCAGATGTTGACTGGTGAAGGGGTTACAGGTGGTGACCTCTACCTCAGTGCTCAGTGTCAAATCCTGCTCTCCTTCCTGGCCTCTTCAAGCCAAATGGCCGCATACATGCAGCCCGGCAGCCGAGCCCTCTGTGGAGTTGCTGAGGCAGATTGCCTTCCCACAGCAGGAGGGGCTGACTGGGATAACCACGTGCCAAATGAGCCTCTGCAACCTGTGTGAGGTCGGTGAAACCCCACTGCCAGACAGGAGGTGCCCAGCACATCCCAGAGAGAGCAGGGAGCCCTGGCAGACTGCACACAGCCAGCTGGACTTGCAGCCATCCCTGCCCAGCCCTCCTCTCCTGGCAGGCTCATGCTTTCTGTGGGACGGTCTGGACTTCCATGCTTTTGGGGTGTTTCACTGGTGATCTGCCAGATGGGCCTCACACACTAATCCGTAACCACTACTAACCCCACTTTCGTTTGTTTCTCTTTTTTGGTATGTTCCCCCTCTTTCTCTACTTCCCTCCCCTCTCTGCTTCCCATCTCTTCCCTCCACCTCCTCCCTTAAAGGTGGGCCAGGCATTCCTGGCGTATCAGCGTTTCCAGCTGGGTGCCGATTCGGCCCTCTTCTCCCAGGACTACATGGACCCAAGCCAGGACTCCGGCATGCCTTATGCTCCCTACACGAACGAGGAGGATGCTACAGATGCGGTGGGGACATACCAGCAGCCCCCTCCAGCAGATGCTTTCGACACCGAGACACAGGGGTACCAAACGCAGAACTACTGAGCCACCGATGCCCCTTTCCCTTTCCCTTTTCCCTTCTGCCCCCTTTCCCACTGCCGGCAGAAAGCCGAGGCACAAACAAGACACGTGCATAGTGGTACAAGAGGTGGCTCTCAGCTATGCTCCAGCCTTCTGGGTCATCTGTTTTTATTTATTGTTTTTAAAAAAGGAAAAAAAAAAGAGGAAAAAAGGTTTCCCCATCACCTCTTTCTTCTCTTCTCCCACCAGGCTACCTGCAAGAACCAAATGTTTTCAAAATCTGCATTTTGACAGGAAGGTCCCCCCTTTCCTCCTCTTGCTCCTGCCTTGCTGCAGAGGGCAGAGTCTGTCTGGTGGACAGGACAGCAGCTATGGCACTGGCAGGGCAGGGGAAAGGGTGTCGGACGCAGAAGGGAAGAAATGAGCGGGACCGGGGACCTTCCTAGAAGAGAAGGTCCTAAAGGTTGGAGTAGATGTGGGAGCATCCAGATTGGTCTGGAGCACCTGGTGGCTCAGGGACGGGAATGGTGTTGGAGTCAGCATACAAGAGTGTGAGGAGGGGGCCTGGAGGACTGAAGGAATGGCATTCTCCATGTAAAGACAGGGGGGCTTTTCCCTGCCACATGCTAGTAAGGGAGGGGTGCTTTATTTTTAGAGGGTTTGGGAGAAGTGGTATTGGGGAGGGGGGGAACACAAAGAGAGAAAATGGGAAGGGAAAGAGGAAGATTTGCAGGTACAATCAGAAATCACAGGCACATCTGTAGGTTACAGCAAGAGACTGAGCAGAGCAGAGGGTACTGCCCTGAGATTCACTCCTTCCTCAGCCCCCTTGGATTGGGGTGGAGGTGTTTCCCCTCGCCTGTATGTCCTGCTAGTCACTGCTCTTCTCAGACCAGTGTTTGATGAGGCAGGAGGGGAGCCATGCCTAGTTCCTGGGCCCAGATACAGTGCCTGTGGGAGGAAGGATGGAGGAGGTGGGCTTCTAGAGAGCCCTGAGAGCCTTCGACCCCAGCTGGGCCCTCAAGGGGAAGAGGGGAGCTCTGTCATTTCACCCAGGGCAGGAGGACAAGAAAGACAGTTTTGCTACTCAGGTCCTGCTGAACCTTCCTCTGTTCCTCTGCTACAACAGTGCAAAGTCTCTTGCTGACACCATCTTTGTAGCACACAGGAATGGAGCAGGATCTCACTTAGAAAGAAACACTGCTGCTGGGATGGCCAGCACGTGTCTGGCTCTTGCACAGGGGTGCAACCAAGTGGGGAAGGGTCCTGCCCTGCATGGCTGTGCTTTGCCTCCCACTCAGATGGGGAGGTGGTCTTGGTGTGCAGAGAATTGGTTGGGGCCAGACTGAGCTCTCTGAGAACTGGTGTTTCTGTACTTGCCATAGACCATACCTTAGTGCTCTTCTGCAGCATCTCAGATCCTGGCTGACTTTAAAGCCTCGCCTAGGTGGCAGCAGTGACTCTTAAAGCTCGTATGGGTATAATTCCACACTCCTCATGATTTTGCTCCAAGTGAAGACACAACTGTGGAAGCCCACTCTCTGTTCCAGGATAGAAGTTAGGTCTGTGTGTGAAGACCGACTCCCAGATATCCCCTAAAGGGAAATAATTCAGCAATAGCTACCTGGACAATTCTCCCGGGCACAGACATCTCTCAGAGCACAAGAAGCAGGGTTTATCTTGCAGCAGTGAGGAGCTTTGTCCCCCAGGCAGCCACCCTGCTTGATGCAACACTGGTCCCAATAGCAGAGATCAGGAGCAGATCCAAAATCTGTAGGTGCCTGCACTGCACATCTAGCCTATTCCTTGGGTAGCAAGGAAGCACCCTTAGGAGTAAGGAAGATGGGACACAGCTCTGGCCTGTGGCTGTGTCAACATCTCATCTGGAGGACACCAGGGTTACCCATCCTTCCCTCCTCCCGGTGCTCTAAAATGACAGGGAAGGAGTAGCAACTGTAGAGCAGCAGGCCCCCAGAGGGACATGGAGCAATACTCTCCGCTGTATATAGGCACCGTTTCTCCCTGCTCCTACCAGCACACTTGTGCAGCCAGTGGCTGTCCCCATGGCTTGTTGTATCCAGGCTGGCCCCTGTTGATGGTAGTTACCCACTGGTGAGGACAGGAGAGGGGGATCAGGTAGCCCTAAGGACGCAGCAGGAATGACTGGGCACACATCCCTTGCTCTGTGGCTATGAGTGAACGCAATACCGTAAATAGAAGGGGTGATTTTTGGAAGGAAGCGCCTTGAGCTTCATTTTCTGTGGGCTCAGCCTAATATTTAGGCTTGGGACGGGTTTACTTTATTGAGAGAGGTTTGTTGTGACTGGCTGTGGGGGGAGCTCCCTCCAGCCTGTCTCCCACCGGGGGAGAAGAACGAGTGAATGACGAGGTGGAGGAGGAGAGAAACTAGTTGTACTCACCCAGACTCATCTGTGTCATCCTTCATGCTTTCATTTGGGGGGTGGGGAGGGAACCAAGAGAAGGAGGAGGCTATAAATAACCAGCCCTGAGCACAAAAATGTGATGTACCTTTTGGAAGGTCCCTTCTCAGTGAGGGACCAGGCACATAAGGACAGGTAGGGACAATATGTGGGGGGTCTACCTGGGACTCTGTTTTGGGATGTGGTGCAGGAGCATCTTACATGTCCCTTCTCCCATCAGAGTTATGTAGGTGGCTAAACAACATTTGGGGCTGACTAATGTGCAAGCTTTTCTTTATCTTTGGCTTGCTTCCCTCATGTAACCAGCTGATGTGCTCAGGTGAGCTTGAGGCAGGAATGAGCCTCCCCCTCAGAACCACCACTTCAGTGAGACGTGAGCCAGGTGGCTTCATCCTGGGTTACTTCCCATCTCTCTGTCCCTCTCCTTGCTTTGTGTCATGGGAAAGGCATTGGTGTGGCAGGGGACACTACAACAGTAGATACTTGGACAACTTCTTGCTTTTGCTCATGGGAGAAGGCATACTCTCCCTGGGTTCATATGCTTTCAGCCTTAGCAGTGGAGGGTTGGTGGTGACAGCCTGGGAATGGGACTCTCCATGTTTGCATGCAGTCCTTTAAAATGCAGAATGCAATTTCCAGTGGCGTTTGGCTAGTTCTGCAGCTGATGAAACATATAGATCTACCCAAAGGGCTGGTTATCTTATTTTAGGCACTTCTAATAAGGAGCTGCCTATTTCTGGTGATCACAGGTGAGACCTGAGCAGCTGACTGGAACATGTCCCTTTTACATTCTAAATGTGGGTGAGATCAGCCCCACTCTAGAGATTAGGAGATCAGAGGGAAGGCTGTATAAGCAAAATGATAAGGCACCTTTCTTCCCCCTCTGCCATTTGTCCAGATTACAGAGGATTGCACATCCCCTGTTGGGAGCAATGGCCCCTTCTTCTTATCTTATGAAGCCCCCAAGTGGGGACTGTTTTGTGGAAGCAGGGGCTGTGAAGGGAAAAGAGGTGATGAAACCTTGCCCCAGTTCTATCTGTGGCTTCAGCCTCCTGATGTGTCCCTGTCCCTGGCTTACCCATATCCCCACCACCTTGTTCATCACCTCATCACACACCCTTCCTCTCTGCGTTATTCCCTGCAGTTCCCTCAGGGGAGGAGGTGTCTTTGTCCCTGTATCCTCGCAAGCACTTGGGAGGACCCAGGAAGGCAGCATTGCAGGGTGGTTCCCACAGGAGTCTCAGCTCCCATTCCCAGAGCAGGTACAAGGCAAGGAGCCCAGTGAAGCCACCTCACGCAGCAAGTTCAAACCATACATCCAGACAACTCCCTGCTGCCTGTGTGGCATTTTTAACACCACCTGGGCTGCCCTGCCCCTTCCCCTGCCACATAACTGCCTGTGTATAGTATATATATTATATATATATTTAAAAAGATGTATAATATAAAGCTATACATATATACGTATATCCGATGACTCATGGATGGCCTGCCGCATACAGGATCTTCTGAGTGGTCTTGTCTAAGCCCGAGTGTCCCTTCACCCCTCCTCCCCCTCCCCCTGCCCCCATCCGTTCCAGAATTCAACTACAGCGAACCCCGCCACCTCGGCACCTGTGTTTACAATGTCCTATATATTTGTGGTTAACAAAGTGAAGGTGGTAACTACTGGTGTCTCAATAAAGTTATGACGTTCAAAATAACCATACTATATGGAAAAAAAATGGTCTGGATTTTCTTCTTTGGGGAGGGATGGCTGTTTTAGCTTGGTTTGCTACAAGAACATTGGCTCCTCTGGTATGTGGCCAAGCTGGCAAGTTCAGAGACAAGCAGTGGCTTGAATGGAGGAAAGAAACCTGAAGAACTGTCCTTATTCAGATGTTTCAGTTTCAGTGCAAGCTAATGGTTGTTTTACTTGGCCTAAGTTTCAAATCACACACTCCATCACGTCTCTCTCTCCTAATCAGTAGGAAAACATGAGGAACCTGACATGCCATGTTAGAAGTGGACTCTCACTGTGAAAAGGATGTGCCAGTTGGAGGTGTGGATGGGGGATATACAGGAATATAGATTACAAACCTATATGAAAATAAACACCTGTATTTCCACACCTGGGGAAGCAGATCTGTTTAGTCCTTTGATGTGTCTATCTCTATTTATCTATGTGTAACCATTGCTCAGGTGTCTGGTGTAGTGCACGTTTTCAAAACACAATCAAATCCTGGGAAATGAGCTCTCAGGGCACTGCCGACAGTGAGTGTCAGTGATTGGTAGCCCACCACTAAAAAGGATCTCGTTTCAACAGGCTTTGCAATAAAAATGAAATTCAAAGTCCCATCCTGTGCTGATGCTTAGCTAAAGCTTCCTTCTCATCCCCTTTTAATGAGTTCGTCACCCGAGTACCTGAGTATCACGTTTCCCAACCCTTGTGGGGTTTGAGGACAGTCAGCAGAGGCTCATGATGGTGAACAGGCTCTATCCAGTCCTCCAAGCTGTCTCCCCTCTTCGGGACACAACTGAGCACACACTGCAGCTGCACATCAGATTATGTGCAAAAGTGTTGATAGACCGACCCATCTGTTTCATGATTAATCTTTGTTTGGACAAAGACTCTTCCTACAGTCACAGCTTTTGGGGTGGATATGTTGTGGAGATACCGTGCCCACAGAAAGGCAAATGTCTGTGTTGGCAACAGGTGGAGTTAAAAACTGGTGAGACAAGATGTTACCAAAATCAAGTATTTCAGATGAATAGGACTCCAACTTGAAATCTCTTTAATTTTGCTTTCTGGTATTTCAAATGCTTATGAGTCACGTTTTGAAGCTCCTCCTTGCAGCCATGACATCTAGAAACAATTCTGTTACAAAGTTGGGTGGTTTTTTTAAAAGTTCACGTAATCCCAGGATTTAAGAAGATGAGACTTTGTTTAGTGTATCAAGGAATTCAGTAAATATGAATTCAGTATATGAAACAACTCATTTCCCTCCCTCAAAAAAATCCAGCTGGCCTAAAGCCCTCTACTCAGTGGTATTTGACTCTTTTGGGGGGGATCAGCACTCCCCCTTTCTCTGGCAGTAGCTCTCCACGTTGGCTCTCCAACTGTCAGAGGGTGCTGGGGAATGGAATCTGTTGTTTCCAGCTTTCCTTCCTTAATACTTGTTTTTTCTATTGCCTCATCTTATTTGTCTGCCCTTCCAGCATGCCTGGAAACAGTGGCCTGCAAAGAAGTGAGGAGCATTAGGGCACCTGTACCTGTGGGAAGCATCGGGCTGAAGTTGGTAAAGGTAAATGAGATGACCTCGGGGTGGAGCTGTGTGAGGCCTCACAACGCCACTCCCCCACCATCCCTTTCTGTCTGCTGTAGGAGCAGAGCAAGTGTGGCAAGCTGGCTCCATCAGAAAGACCTTTTTTCCATATCACCGCCTGCAAGCTTTGCCAAAAATCATGACTTTCCTTTCCAGCTCCAGCCTCTATTATCATCAAAACAGGGCAGAAGAAAAATCTCCCTAAACATATCTCACACATGATCAGTAGAGAGAAACTAAATGTTGTGATGGCTTCTGCTGGCAATCCAGTAAATGCTTCCTGGCTTCTGAGTGCCATTCATTCTTGTAGGCTTCCTGGCCTACAAGAGTGCTGTGCCAGGGCTGCCCCAAGCTCCCTGCTCCTCATGGCACGTTGTTCAGTCATGCTGTTCACCTTTCATCCAGCAGCTGAGCAGTGACCATGCTTCTTCCTTTCCTGCAGAGAAAACTTCACTAAAAACAGGAAGGCAGCAGTACAGCTTGGTACCAGAAATACCATGTATATAACCCCTAGTGCTGGGGACAGAGAAAATAGGAGAATAATTACAAAAAGAGAGGGAGGAAGGAGAAATATGAGAGTTTAACACAGAGAGCTGTATATCTGGTAGCCACTGAATCATATAATTCATTTACTTGTGCATGGATGGTTAGGTTCAGTGACCAACATCCTGCATTCCTGGGGATATTTTGGCTGCATAGGAATACAGCATGGCAATTTCTGAGAGGATTTGCAGAAAGCAAGAAGCATAAAGGCCAAAATAAGCTTGATCAATACAGCCAACAAAAAGTCTATTGGCGCAGTATTTCATCTTCCAAGTGCTGCATAAAGCTTTCAGTCTCTGTGAACAGACATTCATGGAGCAGCTTCTGTAGCACCTTCCTTTGGAGGGCTATGAAATGCTGGACAAACATGCATTTAACACTGCAAATGGCGTCATTTGCTATATCCTGCTATTCACTTTTTTCCCAGGCCAAGTAGTTAATTGCCTCACTCAAGGTTAGGGCAGAAGCTCAGTGACAGAACCACAGGAATATCCAGGCAGAACATGGCACAAGTATTTTCACCAATAAAAAAATGCTTTGCACCAGGTCTTCATTCCAGCCCAAACAGGCAGAAAAAAATAAACCCAAATGACAAAGATTAGTGACTATGAGCCGAAGCCAGCTATTTAAATTAGGAACAGGGCACATTTTCAACTGCAAGAGGTGACAAGCCATTGTACAAACAAGGAAAGTGGCAGCTTTTCTATCTTTTATCTTTAGGAAAGTTGTTTTGCTCTCTCATTGAGTCCGCATTCTGCCTTATCGCACTCTTACAGAGACTCGGCTCTCGTTGGTCTCAAAAGGACTCACTTAGGGGTAGAAGAAGACAGAAATGACTCCTGAATTCCCAGTCCTGCAATGCAATACATGCTGACAGTCTCTGAGCAAACCCAAAGCCTTGCAGATTTCAGTGGCGCTCTGAGCAAGGACAGAGTCTTGACTGCTCATCAAGGTGCATGACTGCAACTTTCAATGGCATTAAATAACCATAAGCTGCTGCTGCAATGCTGAAAAAGTGTCATCCTGTTTTAAAGCAAAGACACTTGCCTGTAGCTTTTTAATGACACAGACAATGCTGTGCTATGCGTTTTTCTGCAGCACTGGGAATTCTTCTTTTGACACTGGCAAGAAAACAAATCTTTGTCAGTACTAAATCTGTCCATCCTACTTCTAATATAGACCTCAGAACCATTCCTATAATTATTTGTACCTATTCACAGCTTTACCCACAGGAATACTCTGAAT
This sequence comes from Ptilonorhynchus violaceus, assembly GCA_013397565.1. Classification (NCBI taxonomy): domain Eukaryota; kingdom Metazoa; phylum Chordata; class Aves; order Passeriformes; family Ptilonorhynchidae; genus Ptilonorhynchus; species Ptilonorhynchus violaceus. The sequence continues at coordinate 2,213,596 of VZRJ01007105.1, forward strand.
GACATCAGTGAGAATAAGCTTATACAGAAGCCTAAACCTGAGGAAATTTGTTTGTAGACCCAGGTTCTAAATTTAGCATTTTCTTCTATCTTTGCCCAATATAACCTTTAAAAAAAGTAATTCTGCTTGTGTACTTAACTCTGCTTAAATGTCTGTATATTTGTGAGCCTTGTGTGAAGGGGAAGGATCTGTAATCTTTGTATATTTTGAAGGAAGAGATGTAGCAAAACAATAGACAAAGGATTTACGGGAAAGGAGGCTGGAATCCTCCAGCAGAAGCCCCTGCAGCAAATGCCATCATTCCATAGAATGAGGTTAATTAACTGGCAATTATTTCTGAAGTGCATCTGAATCGAATATATCTGCCACAAAGATGTCGCTGTAAGAATATCAAGCCATTGCTGGAAGTCAAGACTACTTAACACTCCCACCCTCACCACAACTGCACTGCTACCCATGACTGAAACTGCACGTCTCTCATGCTGGAGCCCCTTCAGCCACAATACACACAGGGAAACACTCTTTTCCCCAAGCCCCCCGCTGCCACAGCCTGACTGCTGGCCATCACTCACATTAAGATAGGCCATTCACGCTCCTGGAGGGCTCTTCCACTGACTTATAATATTGAGAAAGCAGTGAGATTGAATCTCGTGTCTTCCCTCCTGCTCCAGCTGAGCTGATTCAATGGAAACAGCCTATGTCTGCCGAGAAAGGATCTCAAAGAAGAGGAAAACCAGTGATCTCGAATTTTGTCTGCATTGCTCAGGCAGGCACCCAAGCGATTTTACTGTTGAGCCTGACTCAAGACTACCAGGAACTGCTCCGATCTGCGGTGGGTATTGGGAACTACTTGTCAGCTGTTCTAGACACCTTCCTGTTGCTGCCCTGAGGGCATGGTCCAACTACATCCTTGTTATGGCCTGCAGAAGAGAGAGGGAAAGGGCAGGAGACACACTCCAAACTGAGACACATGGATGCCTTGTGGTGTCTGTGGAAGAGGATGCAGCTCAGAGCTGGTACCTGGGCTGAGTCTTCCCTAGAGGTTGCTTGGAACATGATGCACTGCTAAGAAAACTATTTCAACACCAGGCTACCTCAGAGCTCTCTGGCACCCAAGGTGACCCCATTTCACAGGATCCAGGATTCACAGTACTGATTGCACCTTGAGTACTGCATTCGGTTTTGGGTCCCTCACTTTAGAAAGGACATTGAGATGCTGGAGCAGGTCCAGCAAAGAGCAACAAGGCTCTGGAAATATCTAGAAAACATGTTCTGTGTGGAACAGCTGAGGGAGTTGGGTTTGTTTAGTCTGAAGAGGAGGCTCAGGGGGGACCTCATCGCTCTCTACAACTGCGTGAAAGGAGGTTGTATTGAGGTCGGGTCCAGTCTCTTCTACTGTGCCTGCAGTGAGAGAACTAGAGGAAGTAGCCTTAAACGGAACAGGGGAGATTCAAATTAGATATTATATGGTGGTCAGGCATTGGAAGAGAATGTCCAAGGAGGTGGGGTCACCATCCCTGGAGGTGTTTAAGAGGCATCTGGCTCTCGCGGTGGGTGATGTGATTTAGTGGCTTAGGGATTACAGTGGCAGTGCTGGGTGGACGGTTGGACTGGACGATCTTAAAGGTCTCTTCCATCCTCGATGATCCCATGATTCTGCCATCCTCACAACTCTTTCCTCGTCCTCCACACACACACACGCCGGCAGTGGCGGCCAACGGGTGCTTCTTTCTCAGACACTTGAAGGCCACAGATAAGAAATGGAGATGTCTGCGTTCCGCCTACACCAGAGGGACGGTGTAACGACAGGCAAATCTCCCAAGCGTTCCAGTTCCGCGGGATTTCCCTCCGGCGCTGTCCGGCGCCGCCTCACGCGGGGGCGGGGCCTGGGCGGCCCGGGCGCTGTGGCGGCGGAGGGCGGGCGGGAGGCGGCCGCTCCCGCTCCAAGATGGCGGCGCAGAGGAGGAGTCTGCTGCAGAGTGTGAGTGGCATCTTCCCCCCCCTCCGTGCACACGCACCCCCCAGGTGGGTGCGAGGGAGTCCCCGGGCCTCCTCCTCACCCGCCCCCCGCGCTGCCGTGTGGGAAAGGGGAGGTTCCCCCGCGGAGTGGCGGTGGGTTGCTGCTCTCCCGCCCTCTGCGCCTTCTCAGAGCGGGGGGTCCCGGCCTGCGGGGGTTCCTGTGTGGTCAGCGGTCCGCACCCTCGGCTGGCCGGCGGCTCTGCAGCTCAGGGTGGGCGACAGGTGGTAGGGGAGGCCGTGCCACTGCTGCGGGCTTCGGGGTGCCCCACTGTGTGAGGGGGCAGCTGGTGTCTGCAGGCCGTGAGGGAGATGGCCGCCCCAGGGATGTCTCCCTAATTGCTGGCAGCAGCAGCAGGCCCCAGTCCCTTGTCCTGGGTGAGTACTCCAGCGGGAATCCACAGCTTTCCGTGTACTTCCTTGCCACGGATGCGTGAGGATCTGATTCACCATAGGAATAGCTAAGCTAGTGCTGTGCTGTATGGAGCACAAAACTTGCATGCAAATTTCACTTCTGGTTTCTTGTTAGCAAGAGCCGTAGTGCAGCCAGAGCTGAGCTTCAGAGAAAGGAAAGTGGCAAGTGATCCTGTTCTGCAACAGGGGAATATGAAGTTATTGGCTGTGCTAACTACGCTGTTAGCAAAGGGAGAAGGGTTGAGAAGAGGGTGGGGGACTGGTAACCTGTACTGGACCGGGATCTTCACTTGAGGCTGCTTGGGGTTTACATGGTCTCTTTCCTCTTCCTATCTGCCAGGAACAGCAGCCCAGTTGGACAGATGACTTACCATCCTGCCATCTCTCCGGGGTGGGCTCAGCTCCAAACCGTTCCTACAGTGCAGATGGCAAGGGGACAGAGGGACACCCCTTGGAAGATAACTGGTTAAAATTCAGGTAAGTGGTTTGCACCTGGGACACAGACTCCTGCTGGCACAAGGGCAGGTAAAAGAGGTATTTAGTTTGTCACATGGGACTCCAAAGAAGAGGGTGAGGCCTGAGCATGCAAGAGGTGTCTTGGGGAACTTGCTACTTGTTTCTGTGCCTTATAGATATCTGTGACCTCTTTGTTTCTGTCCTCCTGGCAGGAGTGAGAACAACTGCTACCTCTATGGTGTCTTCAATGGTTATGATGGCAACCGAGTCACCAACTTCGTGGGTCAGAGGCTCTCTGCAGAGTTGCTGCTGGGCCAGCTCCACGCAGATCACAGCGATGCTGATGTGCGTCGAGTTCTGCTGCAGGTAAAGAAGCTTTGAGTGGCAACAGCTCCTGCTTCTCACACCACCCACCTCCTCTTTGCCATCAGGGGAGCAGCATCTGGTTTCTGTGGGGGTTGGAAACATCTGCTGGTGGTTGCAATTGCACTCATCCTGAGCATCTGTAGTGCTTTGTTTCACTCCCACCTCACACCCATCTGTCTCCCTGGCTCCATCAGCACAGTGCTGAGAGCTCTCCAGGAAGCTGCAGCCTGTCTTCACTGGACATGTAGGAACAAGTCAGCCTGTGAAGGAGATGATAGTGAATGAAGGGGAGAAGCTAATGTGTGGGGAGATGGATTTGTGAGTACGCTTTCTTGAGTGACAAGCAAGTCCTTTACAATCAACACACAAGATCAGATAGGTATCTGACGTTGCTGCAAATGTAATTTTTATGGTTTTGTCTTCTGTTTTGAGTTGTTGCAGATTGTTTTTACAAGCTGTTAACTAGTTGTGCTGAAACAATTGTTTCAGTTTGATGTAGTGATCCTTGAATGTCTGTGTGTACAGTGATCATACACTCTTATGAGCCAGTTTTAGAGAGGTGGGGATGGGTAGCCCCAAAGGTCTGTAGGCATTGGATAAGAGCTTAGTTTCTCTTTATGGCCTTTTTTAGGCTTTTGATGTGGTGGAAAGAAGTTTCCTGGAGTCCATTGATGATGCCTTGGCAGAGAAGGCCAGCTTGCAGTCTCAGCTACCAGAGGTAATGTAACCTTAAGAGCAGAGATTGGTGGAGGTCCCACCTTCCAGATTGCTGGATGAGATTTGGGCATATTAGTCAGTTTGGTCCAAGGGAGGCTGTCAGTGAAAATTACCTCTCTGATTCTCTTCTGGGAGCTTGCGTGAAGTGTAGCCAGCGCCTTGGTCCATTTCCCAGCATTCCCACTCTTCATACTGGCACTGCTTAGACCTGTCATTGATTATCTGAATAAGGAACTGCGTATGTCACAGAGAGGAGCTCAGCTTGTACATGGGCTCTTCCAGGACAAAGCCATATGATGCAGATGAGAGGCAAGGCCTCCAATTTGCATGGCATCTAGGCAAATGTGGTTCTGTTCTTTGGGTGTACTGGACTATCCTCTCCAGGACCGTATCAAAGCCATATGATTTCTAGGATTGAAAAAAAAATTGTGTGTCTTGCACAATCTTGACACAAGGTTAAGACATGTCAAGATGAGTCCCCTTCCTACAGAATTTTTATTCCAGCTGTGATTTCTGCGTTGTGGACTGTGTGTTTAAGCTTCCCTCTCATTTTGGCTTCCAGGGTGTCCCTCACCACCAGCTCCCTCCTCAGTACCAGAAGATTGTGGAGAGATTGAAGGTTGTAGAGCAGGAGATCTCTGGAGGAGCCATGGCTATTGTGGCTGTTGTTCTCAACAATAAGCTCTACATCGCCAATGTGGGTGAGTTGGTTTTTGTTGGTGGCTCAGTCTCTGCATTCCTGAGGACGGCAGGGGTTCTGGGAAGTAAAAGAAGTTTGAATGTGGGGGATAGTCTCTTTGGTCTGTGGCCAAGCAGTGATACACTTGTTACCTATACGAGCACTTGAAATCAGCTTGGCTCTTTATCCCTGCAGATGTTGGCTGATGTGCTGTGTATGACCAAAGAACAGAGGGAAAATGGGTTGAGAGGAGTAGTGCAGGTTCACTGAGAAATAGAGAACTTTCTTGTGAGGTACTGGCTCAGGCCTGGATGAAGAGCTGCCTAGTAGGCCCACTATGCTGCTAGCAAGGCTACTTTTTGCAGATCATGATGAGACAGTACATGAGCCTTTCTCTTCTTTTCTGTCTTTATCCCCCTCTCTGTTCCTTTTCCCTTTGGATATGTTCTCCCTGTTAATGGCAGAGCTATCTGGTGCCTCATCTCGCTGCTCCCACTGCAGGTACCAATCGGGCACTGCTCTGCAAGTCCACGGTGGATGGGCTGCAGGTGACTCAGCTCAACGTGGACCATACGACAGAGAATGAGGATGAACTTTTTCGCTTCTCTCAGCTGGGTGAGTATTTGGGTTTTGTGTTCTTAGCTGAGAACATCGCATGACTCTGTTTATCTGGGGCACCAAGAATGACTCAAGCCACTGGAACAATAAATAACCACAAAAAGAAGCTTACTGTGTTTTCAGATGACAAGTTCAGTGCCTTCTTTTTGTGCCTTTCTAGCCATTCTGAGGCTGCAGAGTGAGTAAGCTCATCTCACTGACCCAGCAGAAAACTCTGCTTTTGTTTCAAGTTTTGAGTGTTAGTTTTGTGTCCAGCTGCCAAACTGGCATTGATTTGCCCTCCAGCTCTTGCTGGAGTCGATAGGAAGGCAGGAGTGGAAGCACAGAGCCAGAGGGTGGAAGTGAAGCGGACAATGTATGATGGCTCCTGTGGAGGCAAACCGCAGTTACGCTGCATTAAGTTCTGTGTGATGCCGCACCCTCTGGATGGTACATTTCAATATGCCTTTGTACAAGCTGCTGCTGAAAAAAGGCAGCTTCACTTCAGACAGAGCCAAGCCAAGCACTGGCATTTACTGCTCTCTCATCAGTAACTATTGGACTCTTAATGCTGACACTTTGCTTTAGGCAATTTCCCTTTTCTTTTACAGTGTTTGACATGTTTTCTTTCTTGGTCTAGAGCTAACCCAGACCACTTGTATGATTGCTAGTAACAAATTCTTACTTAGATACTTGGCTCCTGTACTTCTATTTAGGTAGATCTGAGGTGGCATTCTTCATTAGATTCACCTGGCAGATACATTCTTGTCTGGTGAGGCTGTTGATGTGGTAATTTCTGCTGCTAGGTCTTGTTTTATTCTGTTTCTCTTTCGTTTCTGCATTTACTCCTACTCCTGCACTAGGGATATGTGCTGTGAAACAGAAGACTGAGTACAAGAATCCAGGAAAAGAGACTTTTTGACTGCGTTTGTACTGCCAAAACCACAGATTTTAGCTGCAGTCCATAGGAGAACAGGGATCTTAGATGTGCCAACCTTAACTTGGCGTAGTGCTGGTAATCCTGCCTGCAGTCCCAGCAGAACCTGTGGAACAAGACTGTGCACAGGTTGTTTTGGGGGCCTAAGGGAGGTTGTTGTAGGGCTGGGTTGAAGCACAGTGATAAGAGGTAGTGGGGATAGCATTTGTCATGATGGTTCCTGTGTCACCCCTCTCTTGGTGGAAGGGTGGAAGAGGTCTTGTGCTTTTGTGGCTCTTCACCCAGCACATCACAGCTTGTTCAGTGCCCTGGGAGAGTTGCTGTGATTTAGACACGACCTCTCTGGCGTCCTCTGAGCCTCCCTGTGTTTGTGTCTGTCAGTGGCGTGTACCCCCCTGCCAGGAGCTGGCAAATGAGCCAGGCCGTGTTGATGAATCAGCTGTGGTCTGCAGCAGATGGAGGAGTTGTGTCTTACTGCTGGGGTAGGTGTGGAGCCATCTGTGCAAGGAGGCTTAGTTTGACTCGAAGGGAGAATTTCAGCTGGACCCCTGCCTTCACCTTGTACTGAGGACAGTCATCCCTAGATGAAATCTTAGTGTTTTCTCGCTGTTAGCTCTAGGTATAACGAGGAAAGAGGACATGCCAGCACACACGAGGTAAGTGGCTCATCTGCCCCAAGTCTGCCTCAATAGTAGCTGTGCTCAGATTGTCCCTGTTAGAACCTTCTTCAAGATGGGATTACTTCCTAGCCCCTGCCAAAGGTATATCCCCTTAAGTTTATTTAAATAAATAATTGTTTGGTCATTGTTCTTATTTTAGGAGTAGCCCACATCAATTTGAGCAAATTCAGTGCCTCTTGTAGATAGTTTTCTTTTTCTCAGAATTACAGCATGGGTAGTGTTGGAAGGGACCACAGTGGGTCATCGTGGTCCAAACTCCTGCTCAAGGAGGGTCATCCTAGGGCACGTTGTACAGGTTCTTGAACCAGTGAGGGAGCCTCCACAACCTCTCTGCAGTCTAGTGTATTAGTGAAATTGTCATGTGGAGCTTAGGAGCAAGGGTCAGTAATAGGTGGAAGAAAAAGCAGAACCCTTCACATGTTTTCCTTCTTCCTGCCTTCTCCTCCCATCGCACAGTCCAGAGCTGACAGGTGCAGATGTTCCCCTGCTTTTGGGCAAATGCCTGTGCACCCAGGCCAGCTGCCGCTGGTGGATTTGGACCAGGATGTGGGCTTTGTCTCAGGACCAACTGTTGCATTCAGAGTATGCCTGTTGGGCTGTGTCTCCCTCCTCTCTCCTTCCCAGCTTGGAACTAATGAAAAGGTGTCCCTTGGAACACGGCAAACTGCTATTCCTTTTCTCCCTGTTTAGCTCCTGATGATTCTTCAGCGTCTCGTTTTGTCTTACAGTTCTGTGTAGCTGTGGATATTTCTTTTCTCAGAGGAAGTTCTGCAAGTTTCACAAAGTTAATGAAACATTTTTGGTTTTCAATGTGGCAGGCTTGGATGCAGGGAAAATAAAACAAGTGGGAACTATTCGTGGGCAAGAAAGCACTCGGCGCATTGGAGATTACAAAGTCAAATACGGCTATACTGATATTGAACTGCTCAGGTCAGAAAAACTCAACTTTGGGGTTTCAAGCCCTCCTTTTCTTCATGATCACTCTATTCTCCCCTATATGTCACCATTAAATGCTGAATGACACCATCTCTTTCCAGTGCTGCTAAATCTAAGCCCATCATAGCAGAACCTGAAATCCATGGAGGGCACTCGCTGGATGGGGTGATTGGCTTCTTGGTGCTCATGTCAGAAGGGCTCTACAAAGCACTGGAGGCAGCTCATGGGCCTGGGCAGGCCAACCAGGTGAGCCTGCTCACAAGGGAAACATTCCCTTGGCTATTGACTCACTCCAGCGGTGTCAGCTGCCCTCATACAGACTGTCCTCCTCAGCTGTCCTGTCAGTGCTGACCAGGTTGAATGCCTGTGCCGCCCCATTCCAGTCCGTAATAATATGGGAGCTGCTTTGCCAAGCCAGTTCTTCTAGGCAGCTGCTTGTCCTTTAGGAGCAGCCCATTAAAGGGGGTGGGATGACTCAGGGCTCATGGATGGGCACATTATCAGCATGTGAGACAGGCAAGCATCACAGTCGGATAAGTTGCCATAAAAACTCTTAGATCAGATGACAGAAAATGGTTTCCTCCAAAATCTCGTAAAAATCTTCCCTCTCTTGGTTTTTTTTCCTTCTGTGCTCAGGAAATTGCAGCCATGATAGCCACAGAGTTTGCCAAGCAGACATCGCTGGATGCTGTGGCACAAGCGGTGGTGGACCGGGTTAAGCGCATCCACTGTGACACTTTTGCCAGCGGTGGGGAACGGTCCAAGTTCTGTCCCCGTCACGAAGACATGACGCTGCTTGTGAGGAATTTTGGGTACCCCCTGGGTGAGATGAGCCAGCCCACGCTGACGCCAACACAAGGTGTGTTGGGAAGAGAATGAAACACAGTGCAGGGAGAAAGATAAGGTCTCTTGATTGATCCAGCACTCACCTCACATCGAGAGAGGAGATAGTGTAGAAGGAATTTTCTTATTAAGCAGATTATTGGCTTTTGAGATGTGGAATCTGTAACAGTTTGACAGGATACAGTACAGCATCTAAGAAAGGCACTGATAAATTCTTGGGTTCTTCTGCCACTGTGCTGCACCCTCAGTTGCTCATGTCTGAACTACATTTTATAACTTTGTATTTTTCCTTTCTCAGGAGGCCGTGTGTACCCAGTCTCTGTGCCGTATTCCAGCTCCCAAAGCACAAGCAAGACAAGTGTCACACTGTCTCTTGTCATGCCTTCCCAAGGCCAGATGGTCAATGGTGCCCACAGCAGCTCAACTCTGGATGAAGCCACCCCCACCCTCACGAAGTAAAGTCCTGCTCTCTTGCTACCCACAGTTTTTCCCTGCATCTCACACTGTATAAAGTGGTTAAAAAGCAGTGACAGCTGTCAGTTACCTGTCAGTCATTCCTTATCTGGAGTGTGGCCCCCCCAGCTGCAGTATTGACAGCCAGCATAGCTGGAAAGCAATTGTGTGAGGAGTGAGAATCAGTGAACCAAGCAGCTCTGGCGACATGCCTTGGGAGCAGCATCTGCTTCTGTTCATGGAGAGCATGCTGGCAGTGAGCAGCCCTTCTCTTTGGATCTTGTGTGCCAAGTGTGTTGGGTGCTGTGCACGGAGGCAGTGTGGGTGCCCTTCATTTTAGTAAGGAGGAGGGACTGTGCAGGTCACCTGTAAAGCCACTGGAGAGGCTGTGCTGCAGAAGTTGACTTGCTTACAGGCAGAGCCCAGGAAAAAAAAGGTGGATAAAGTTTAAAACTGGGTCCTATTTGAATCCACTTTACAGGATCATACTAGATAGCGGCTGTGGTTTAGGTTGAGCCTTTGGCACAGGGTGGTGTGTACATGCTGCAAAGTGAAGAAGCACTGTGGGTATTGTGCTCTGTAGCTGCAGAAACAATGAGGCTGACGCACAGAGCTGCTTTGGCTGCAGTGCAGGTCACGCAAGAATAGCTTTCCCTGCTGCCAGACTCTTCCCGTAAGGCTCGTACTGTTCTGGGTATGGGGAGGCCAGCAGAGTGCATGCCTGGTTGTTTCTGATTCCTCTCTGTTCCTCAGATGCCTGGTTGTACTTAAGGCCTTCCACTTAATGTGAATCAGACACCTTTGGTGTTTGTCAATTCCAGTCAGTTCTCAACACTTCTAGTGCTCTCACAGAGCAAGTGACTGCAACTTTTTACCTGTAGGCTAGGATCGCTGGATCTGTGAAGAAACTGGTGCTTGTTTTGGTGCTTTTCTTGTCCAGTGCATCAGGTGGGGAAAAATAAAGATGCTTATGTTCTCTCTTTTTCTCTCCTTAGCCAGAGCCCAACTGTGACGCTCCAGTCAACCAATACCCACACGCAGAGCAGCAGCTCCAGTTCAGATGGCGGCCTCTTCCGCTCCCGACCCGCCCACTCACTCCAGCCAGATGAGGATGGGCGTGTGGAACCCTATGTGGATTTTGCAGAGTTTTACCGGCTTTGGAACATGGACCATGGCGAGCAGGGAGCACTGACTGTGTCCTAACACAGTATCAGCCCCCTGCAGATGCCTTGTGCTCAGCTGTGTGGGCAAAGACTGAGGCAAGAGTGAGAGTGTTCGCTGAGGGCTGTATTCCGCCCAGAGCTAACTCCTATCCAGGATGTGCTGGACGCTGGGCAGGGAGCCTTGTGCACTATACACGTGTTGCCTGTGCCATGCTCCCAATCCTGACCAGCCCTTGGAGGCCCTGTGAATAGGGGAAGGGGTCTTGAATGCAGATAAAGGTGCAGAGGGCTCCTTGTGGATGCAGGAGTCGGGGCATGTGCGAAAGCTGGGTGCGTGCGTGTGTAGGTGTACACGTGTGTGTGTGTGTGTGCTGTCATAATGTTTCCACAACTCAATTCATAATGCTGTGATTCCAGTGTTCAACTCCATAGAAGATACCTCTATTTTGCAGAATAAATAACTTATAGCTACAGTCATTGGCACCTATGTGGCTTGCTCTCTTCCTTATAATGTCATGTGTGGGTGTGACAGCTCTTTCCATTGACACCTCCTATTCCTCCAGAACAGAGGCTTGCACCTTGCACCAGGCAAGCTTCTGCTGTAAAAGTGGCCTGAAGCCTTGCAAGCAACTTACAAGCATAAGCTCTTTGTTTACTTATTTGCTGAGCTTGGCACTGAATTATGGCTTAGAGTGAAACCATAAATTCAGGTTATTGTTTTTTGCAGGTAAGTTGCAGGTTGTTTCTCTTAATGCAGGCCATCTGGAAAGTTGTAAAAGGCAGCTGGAGTTTGTAATGCAGTTTTCCTGTACAGGCACCTGGTGGTGCACAGCTGGAAGTCACAACTCTCGTGGTGCTTTGAAGAAGCAGATGTGCACCTTCGTGTCAGAGCGGGGAGTTGTGCCGCGAGGAGAGATGGGGTCCTGCTGGTTTGCGGGCTGCACATCAGGTGAGCCGAGGCTTGGACTGGCTGGTAGAGGCGTTGGCATCACGATCTTCCTCTTCAGTTCAGATTTCTGACAGCAGGCGGCAAGCGAGGCTCTTCCCTCCCTACTCCAGCCGTCCCTTCAGCCTGCCTGGCTCCCTGCGAGCCTTTCCCCAGCAAACACGGGAAACACCCACGAGGATGACCTGCAGTGTCTGGTACCTCTGTGGGGAGTTGTGATGAGGCACCAGGCAAAGCCAAGAGAGGGCTAGAGGGGATTCGAGGAGAAGGGGTAAGTGGAAGAACCGGGTGGGGTTCCTTCCTGGATTTACTTTTGCATCCAGGCTTGCCACCTTAGGAAGAAGGTGAATGGGAGGGGATCAGGATGATGTAGCAGGGAATGCTATAGTTAAGGCTAGTGTCTAGCCAAGCCCTGATGTGTGCAGGTTCGAGGCACTTGTGGCATGCCAGTCTGGAAAGTAGGAGAGGGAGATTTATCCCTTTGGATAAATTAAATAGCACTGAGTGCCCTGAGGCAAGACCTGAGTTCACTGAGAAACACGTGGGCAGGATCAGAGCGGTGAGAAACGCCCGTTTCCTTGGAAGGCATGGCAGGGATCCCTTTTGTGCAGGTGGGTGGCTCTCTGCCTGTGCCCCCTCCAGGTTCCGCTGGCACGGCTTTGCCCTGCGGGATTTCGTGTGCTGCCGGACTGCCTGCAGAAGCTCGCATTTCCCTGCCCCCGTGTAGTTCCCAGGAGGGCTGGGTGTGCTGACCTTGCCAGCACAGGCACCTCCTGTCGAGACCCTTCCAACCCTGCCAGGGAGGTGACGTTCAGTGGCGAAGCAAAGGCAGCAAGAGCTGCGTGAGGTTTGGTGCCTTATCCCCGAGGCCGAACAAGGCAGGGGCTGGCAGTCCCTCAACTCTGTCTTCTGCCCTTGCCTCTGCCCTGCAAGGAGCAGAAAGTTCAGGTATCTGAGGCCAACCTGGCTTTGCTACCCAGGGCTGCTCTGAAATGTTTGACCTGGGGTTCCTATCCTCCAGATTGTTGTGTGGCTATTTAACCGGATAATGTGATCCTGGTATGGACTAAAATGGAGTTGAAAAGGTTTTATCCTATTCTGTGTTCCCTAACCTGGCACAGATTTCAATAGCTGTGTAAACAAGCTTTTCTTGCTTATTCCCCCATCCCATTTATGTATGGTATTTGTGAACTTACACCGAGAAGAGTTCCAATGGGAAATATTCCAGCAAGTGGATGCTCCAGATAAAAGTTTAAGAATTGCCAAACACACTTATATAAAGCAGATCATGTAAACCAAACTAATCCTTAGGCATCATTACCAGTTTAGGAAGTACAAAAAAATAAAGTGGGTAGGAGCGGGTGGATCATACTAAGCTGTGCCTGTACAGCCACCAGGAAAAAGATGAGGAAAAGAGGTTTTCTGTGCATGCTCTGTAAGCCAGAGCTTAGGAGTCCAAGTCAAAGAAACAGACTGAACATTGTGTACGGGAGAAGGAGTCTTGTGAGCGAATATCAGTATTTAATATTGTCCCCAGGGAGTGATCGGAAGATGCAGGTTGTAACAGCAGTGGAAAAACCTCCTCTCCCCTGCCCCTTTAAAATGAAGGAGTGGATGGAAGAGGACAGAACCAGAGCGATCTGGAGAAACAAGAGCAGGCGCTTTTTTGCAGTGTAGTGAAATTCAAAACCACTAGAAATGTAAAGACCTAGACAGAGAGAGAAAAACAGTGCAGCTATGCTCCACAGGACTGCTGGAGAGGAGCTGACAAATTAAGACCTGAATATGCAGGATAAGTTTGTCTTAAAAGCAGCTAATATTATTTTTCAAGAGCTATCCCTCTACAAGATAAGGGTAGAAATGAGAAGTCCTATCCCCAGAATGGGAATAGCAGGAATGCTTTGCGTGTCCCTGGGCTCTGGGCACCGGCTGAGGGTCGTTAGAGGTGCTCAGATTGGGAGAAAGCCCCTGACCCAAAGCTCAAAGGCAGGCAGAGATGAGCAGGCAGCCAGGCTGGAACAGTGTGCTGAGGACTTGGCATGGCTGGAGAGGATGCAAAGCCTTTACAGGCTCTTGGGGAGGACTAAAGCTATATGCACCTCCCTGCACACCAAAGGATGTGGAGAAATCCCAGAAAAGACTGGAAAGGGCTTTGTAGACTCACCTCTGCCTTTGAGGACCTCCAGAGAGAGCTGACTGAAAGGAGGCCATGTCGGGGCTGTTTTCAGTACGTAGCTGGGGCTTTCAGCTTCTGGAGTTGAAGCAATGCCTGTCCTGAGCTATCCCCAAAAGCTTTCTCTCGGCTTGCACTCTCTCCCCAAACCACAGTTATCACCTCTCCAGGTGCAAGTGCCTGTATGGGAAACAGGAGATGCCACATCCTCCCTCTCATCCCTAATTTTCTGTCCTTCCTGAGGACAGAAATCTTTCCAGCCACTCAGTAGGGAGCACCTGGTGGTGGTGGAGGAGGCTCAGTGGATGTTGGTGAGGCACCTTCTCTGGCAGCTGCCTGCACCTCCTGACCCCCCATATATCTCATGCTCCCAGGACACACAGGGGGGCCTCTGCAGCACTGGGAAAGGGTGGTTGTGTCCACTCTGGCCCGGGGCTGAATAAACCATCAGAGGCACCCGAAAAGCCACCCGAAATGTCTTGAGCTGCCTTGGGGTCTGGCGGTCAGGGAACAGGGGGGGACTTTTGATGCCACCTAAAACTGAGATTCTCAGCATTTCTGTTGCTGAAGGATCAGCAGGGACTTTTTTATTTCAAGCTCTCCGTTAGCTGAGCAGCACACCCATTTATAACAAAATCTTTAAATAGCAGAGGATAGCTGGGAAGGGTCATGGCCAGCAGTTAGTGCTCGGCTCCAGTACATGGTCTGTGGGCAAGTCACGCAGGGCTTGGGTTTTCTTCAGCAGCCAAGCCATCAGCTGAAGCTATGGCAGGATGGTTTGTTCCCATTCACTTGGTTGCTTTTGTCACACCTGAACTTTCCAATAGGGAAGAGGCACGTGGTGAACCAGTGCCACTGGTGCCACCAATGCTCCCTGGACCACGCAAGGATAGTGCAGCGTCCTCAACCAGAGTCTCTGCTCCCTCAGCCACTATGCTCTGAAGAGGAGGGAATGTGTTCCTCTCCCCTCTCCCCTTTTTATTTCCCACCACATTAAGGTTTTTACTGTTAGGAGATAGAAGAGTTTGTGGCACCACTGAAAAAATGCCACAATTGTCCTGTTGTCATCTCAGGGTGGAGATAGCAATAGCTGAAGGGTGAATTTGCCTAAAAGATATAAATATCATTTAATTTGATAACTAATAGATAGTTGTTTATACAAAATAATCTGATTTTTCCTTCCTCAGAATGTCTGAGGAAAGGCTTTAGAGTAAACCTGTGTAGTTCATTACTCAAGTGACTTGCCTTTCTCCAGTGAAGAGCGTTGCTGGCACCCTAAAACATCCATGCCATTAACGTGAGTTGTAAATAAACCACCGGGGATGGGTTAGGTATTTTAAATCCTATAGCTCTTTCTGTAAGCATAGGAATGCTATTTGGAGCATTCTGGCAAAAATTCAGCATGAGTACTTATACTCTGCCAACTCCAATCCCCTCCTGGAGTTTCAAATGGATACGATATTTATCTTCACTTCCCGTCTTAACTATTGTGTGTTGTCACTGTAGGTTGCTAAACAACTGCTGTCTCATCGGTGGCTGCATTTTGCTGGCGAATAAAGTGAGCCCCATGTGCGTATGAACCATAAAGCTATTTGGAGCCCTTGCATAAGAACCCCAAGATACGTGTAAGCTGTTAATATTTATTATGTGGAGCTGAGAACATCACTGAAGATGGAGGGATTAGAGTAACTGAGTTCAGGCTGTTGAACAGCCAGACAGAATGAAAGAGAAAACAGATGCCCTGAAGGAATAAGAGCAAAATGCATGAGGAATTTTCTGCATGCAGGATTAGACTCCAGTGGAGCATGGAAAGAAAAAGGCTGGGAATGCTCCAGAGAGCCAGGGCAGATAGGATGGATGCAGCACTATGGCTTCTTGCTTGGAGGTGAATCTTCTCCTCTTCCCCCAAACAAGCATCAGTTCACCCACAGCTCACTGGGCTGCAAAAGCAAGAGCCCTGTGAGAAGGGATGAGGTCTTTCCAAGGCATGTGAAAGAGGATTTGATCTCCTGGGCTGTGCAATGTTTGGGCATTGGCCCTCTTGCTGCTAGGTGTTTCAAGTCTTCTAACCTGTTTTCTCCTTTTGCCTTATCTCTCAAGAACAGTATGACCTAGAAACTCTGCATTTCTTCTGCTGGTGTTGCCTGAGCTGGGCAAAGAGCTTTTCTCTGTCTTACAAAAACCAAGTGATGGAGGGAAGCAACAGTGCAGAGCAAGATCCTCAGCAAACCAGCTGCTTTGATGTCCAAAGGACTGGTGACAGGGAAAGTCAAGATTCGGAGAGCAAGAGGCTCTGGAAGGGCAGCCAACCCTACACCTACTGCTTCAGAAGTTACAGAAAAGCTCCTGCTCAAAGCTCTCGTGGTTATCGTGGCACTAAGGTGGCCATCAGCCACCAAAATATTTTGGGAAGCCACTGCGGTTTGTTTCCAAAAGCAGCCACAAGCCCAGCCATCCAAAACTGAGGTTTCTTGAGGTAGTTGGGCATTTCCGGACACAAAACTCAGAGCTCCCCACCAAAGTGAAAATGGGCAAAGGCGGCTGCCTCCAACCTCTGATGAGAGTTGGTTGCTTTGGAAAATTCAGGACTCCTTTCAAAGTACTGGGATGAAAGCTGAGCTATTAGTGGTTTCATGCCTCAGCGATTCGGAAAGTCCCTCACTCCAGCGGCTCCAAAGCAGCTGGCGGTTGAAGCACAACAGGTACCTGCTCCTGTTTGCACGTGCGCTCCGGGCTCCTCCTGCCCTTGTTGGTGCCAGAGCCCCTCGACCCCTGCCTTGGCTGCAAACCTGCTCATGGCCAAACCCCTGGTGCATCCATGACCTCTGAGGCAGCCAGGCAGGGTCCCACTCATACAGCCATGGGAAGGGTTATCCCATGCACATGGGTAGCGTACAAAGGGACGGGAGAGCCTCAGGGCCTTGTCTGAATCAAATCTCCATCCAGACCTGCTGTGCAACCCCTGTGCAAGGACCACCAGCCAGCCACCCATGCCAGGAAAGGGATACCTCTGTGCCTAGTTTTAGGCAAAGCGAACTGGCTGGGTCACCCAGTTTAGCCTTGACTAAAGGTTTGCTGTGGGTGCCACTGCAGGGTGGGTGTGAGGGCAGAAACAGAAACTCATTTCTGAACAGGCTCACTGGGCACTGCTCATTGGTTCAGCGTGGAAGATGGCCCCAGTCCTGCAGACACTTGCTGTATGAGGACAGAAAAGGCTCATCCCTCTGTTTGAAGCAAGAAACCTACAGAAAAGCAGTTTCAGAGCTCATCCCTAAAACACTTACAGCTCTTAAATGCAAATGAGAGTCAGGCACTAAGGCAAAATGGGTTTTGATATGAATTCTTCATCCAGGTAGTTCAATAATTTACTGAACTCCCCACCCCATAATCCAAATGCCTTCTGAAGCCAACTCTGCTTTTCCTTATTGTTCCTGTCATTAGCTCTTCCAGGAGTTCTCAGCTGCTGCAGTGAGGAATAACCAAAATAGCTCCACAAGGGACTTCTTGGAGATCTGAAGGCTTGAAACAACAACAGCAATATAACAAAAAACAAAAAAGAGAAAGGCTAGATGGGAAATGGAAAAGGTGAGGAGACAAAACCAACATGCAGTCAATAAAAGCTTCCAGAGAAGAGATAAGAGAAACAAAACACAGAATGGCTTACTGCTTGCTAAAGGTGTGATGGGAATGAAAAGAGCTTTTGCAAATGTCTGGAGGGGGAAAGAAATTAGAGGAGAAGTGTATCCATTAGTAAATGAGTGTGTGAGTGTATCATTCATGGCTGCAGATATCTGAGCTGCAAAAGTGCAACATTTTTATTTCTATCTGCCTTTAGTGGCAAATTTAAGAATTTTGGATAGCAAGGATGTAATTAAGACCTAATAAAGCAGCTTGTGCCGGCTGCAGCAAGCAAGGAACACGGCAGCCTCCCTCCCAAACTCCACAGGGCTGTTCACCTGGATGAAGTTACTCTGTGCTTGTAGAATTGGAGCTTGATTCAGCATGAAAAACCGCAAAGAGATACAGCACTTTGGCAGAAATAAGGTACAATAATCAACGATTTAGTTGAGGCACATTTTAGTTGCTGCTCTTCGCCATGGGACTTCATTTTTGGTAAGTCGCTAGGGTCCTGCAGCTGTTTGGCACCAAGGAACCCTTGCTGTGATCTCCTTGACCCCTGGAAGTGCCTCTTGGAGGGGTGCAAAAGGACTATGCTGTGCCTGAAAGCAAGGTGGGCGGCCGAATGTGCCAGCAGTTTGCAGCTGCCACTGCCAACCCCATCATGAAGCCGCTGTTAATTGTTATGCTTGGCACCTCCAGACAGCCTGGCTACATCTGGTCGGCCGCCTGCCAAGCGCGCGAGCGAATGCGTAGTGCTGGGGAGACACGTTGTCGTGCTAATGGTCTTATGTGGAGCTTTAAGTAGGCTGGGGACCTGAGGCTCTCCAAGCAGGAGAAGCATTTCACTCTTCTCTAATTAGAACAATTTCTTGAACTGGAGCATTGGAGCAGGGCTGCAGTTCCTGGAGAAACGGATGGCCCCACAGGGTGTTTGCCAATCCAGCTGTGGACTTAGCAGGACCCCCCATGCAGGGAAGCTGGGACTTACACTGCTGCACCGAGCCTTTTGCTGCAGCCACTCCCACACTTCACTACCAGATGAACACGTGCTGGTTTTGTTGTCCTCAGGGCAGCCAAACCCCATGACACAAACCAAAACACGTGGCGAACATGGCAGTGCTGGGTTGATGGTTGGACTTGATGGTCTTAGAAGTATTTTCCAGCCTAAACAACTCTGTGATTCTGTGACAGGGGAGAGATGTGAGGTCCAAGGGTTAGCAAGGTTCTATTTCCACTGGGAAAGCCAACTTTGTGCCCAGGAACACAGTAATGAGGGTAGTTTCCAGAAGAAGTGCAGCCACAGCTAGCAGAGATCAAGGGATGAGAGAAGATTATGTTGTGACAAACTTCATTTGAGAGGTGGCTGGTGTTTATTGAACCACAGGTGGGTGGCAGTTTCGACAGGAAATTTCAGCAGAGAATATTGGTATTTCTGTTTCTGAAAAAGAATGAAAATTGACAAGGCTATAAATACAGCTATGCGAAAGTGCGCTGCCTGGAGGACCTGGGCTGCAATGATAAATGACTGCTGAGTGCTATTTAGGGCACAGAGGCCTAAGGAAGTGCCAGGGAACTAAATATCTAGTCAAGCCTTGGCATCTTCACTAATGAGTTCAAAGGAGGATGGCAAAGGGAGCTGCTCCAGGCTCCCAACTTCTCCGGTGCTGATGAAGTCCCTGTGGTGGAAAATAGCTCTGAGAGGCACATGCTGCAGCCGTGTTGCTGCAGAAACACTCCCAGGCAGCAATGCTGGGGTTGTGATGGCCTCATTAGAAAGCATGTTCACTAAACCATGTTAAGCAGATCATCTAGGGTGGGCACATGGCTGGGAGGGAGCACAAAAGGGGGCTCTGGCCTATGGACTTGGTGGGGCAACCCACAGACACATTAGGAAAATATAATGGGTATCAAAACCAAAAGCATTTGGAGTGACACACCACGTTGGACAACCTCCGGTGAGAAAGCCCTGTGGAGCTGGGATGTCCAAGCATCCGGATCTGCTGATTTCTCCACGCCCACTTCAGTCCCTCCATTTATTTTTGCTAGCATGATCAAAAAAACCAAGTCACACAAGGGTTTTCAAATCTGAATGATTCCCTGGCCAAACACCAGTGAAATCCTGACTTTTTATTCCTGCCTTGTATGTAAACACATTTCAAAGGGCTTCAGCAGCAGAGGAGAAGGAATCTCCGTTCTGAGCCAGCTCCTGTTAGCTGGGAGCAGTGGCCATGCTCCCTGGACATTGGCTATTCTGTGGGAAGGTGTCACTCCTGGTCTGTGGGGAAGAAGGAAAGGAAGTGGCTCCAGAGTTTGGTGTTTGAACTCGCCTTGGACTGCTGACATTGCAGCTCTATTGCTCGTGGGCTGAACTCTGCAATGTCCCCATTCTCCCATCCACCCCCAGGCTGCCCTTTGGCTCTTTGGAGGAGCTGGAGGAAACCAGGTCGAGGAGCTGACCTGGATTAAAGAATAACCCAGGGGAAAAAAGAAATTTTTTTAAAAAAAAAGCCTTTTTCAGCCAGATCAGTTCCCCAGCTGGGCTTGGTGGATGGACTCACGTGCAGCCGAGCTGCTTGCGGCACTCAGTTTTGGAGCCATTCCCACCGTGGGGGCTGTGCTGTGGACGGCAACTGCAGAAGTGCACGGGGCCTGGGAAACACGAGCAAGATGCAGCAAACTCTGCTCAGCCTTGCTGAGCTGGTTCCTCACAGGGACCACTCACAGGAGGGGGCAGAACATGATACACATCTCTGGGGGACTGGGGAAACTGCAGAGGAGCCAGCACAGGTGATGGCAGGGCGATGATGTGGATAAAACTGTGTTTTGCTACCCTGAGGGTAGGAAAGGGCTGAAGAGAGGAGGATAGAGAGGGATAGCACTGGCATGGAAAGCAGAGGAGGGACTGAGTGACTGTCCTGTGCTGCTTGTCCTGGTCCTGGCCGCTTGTAGTGTTGGCCAAGGTGCACTGAGTTTCCTCCCATCAAATGGCTCCCAGAACTGGCTCTTGCCCAGCAGCCAGGGAGACCTGAAATGTGCTTGGGAGGTTGAGGACTATAAAATGGATTTAGTTCCCTTCTAACAGCTGAGATCTGAGGAAAGATTTACAAACCACCCCATCAGTGGCAGAAACCCCTGTTTCTGCAAAGCTAAGGACAGGGCTCCCCATTCTCCTGAACTCAGCTCCCATGCAGTGGCAGTGTTTGTTTGCAGAGATGTACAGCAATGTCTTGCTCATTCCCAGCTCCCTCGCTCTCGAATCCCCAAATACCTCTAGTTTATCACTCCAGCAGCAGTGGTGTTCCCACAAGGGAGCCAGCGCCATCGTTGGCCAACCGAGGCATGTCAGAGAGACACTTTCACTCCCACTTGTTCCAGCTACACTGAGCACACAGGCTGTTTGGAAATGAGAGAGACCAAGGGAGATCAGCCCCATGGGGAGTGTATCCTCCCCACAGCTCCCAGGGAGGATCCGCAACAGAGAGAGAGTCAATTCTCCATTATCCGCACCACAGGGGAGGCAGCCGGGGCTCGCGAGGAGCTGGCAGGAAGATGGAGGAGCTGAAGGGATGCAGCAGAATTTGCACTGTGTTTACTCAACGTGTCTAAAACATGAAGCCAAACCATTTATTTATGGTCTGGCTGATGTGCAGCATTTTGACCACGGTGACTGCTGCTAGAGGGAGACCGGACGCCCTCAGAAAGGCCACCAGCGCAAACCCTCTGCAATTCCTCTTACAGTGGTGCAAAAGGCCCCCAGAGCCTTACAGGAGCAGCACTGCTGCACACAAAAGCGTTGTGCAAAAGCATGAGGGTGCAAGTGTCAGCAAAAGGAACTGTTCTTGGAGAACTGCTCTCAGCTGTTTCGCAGGAGCCTGAGCCTGTGTGTGTCCTGCCCCAAAACACTGCAGCTTGTTCCCAATTACCTGTGAAGCACCACGCCTGGCCACTGCACTGAGCAGATTACCCAAAGGCAGGAGAGAAAGATCAGTGTAAGGGGGTATGTGGATGGAATAAAGTAGTCAAAACTCACCACCATCAACAACAACAATAACACAAACCTTGATAATTTAACTAAGCCTCTCTCTTAATTTAGTGATGCATAAGGCCTCGATTAGAGATTGGTTAGGAAGATGTTTGTTTTAGATTACACACACGGAAATGCTTGTGCTTCTGAGGAGGCTCTGCTTTGTATCACGCCCAGGTGTTCAAACATCATGAGTTAGATTGCTTAATATTCTTGTGTTTGGCTTACAATAAAAAGAAAATACTACCAGCTTCTTTTCATTTGTGTTCTGCTCTTTCAGCATCTGACGTGCCTTGGGTAGCTTCTCCAGTTGGTTCTTTGCAAACTCCATGACCCAGAGCTCCAAGAAAAGTAAATGGGGCTCAGCAGAGGGGGTGTAGCCAAGGGACATTGTCTCCTTGCCCTTCTCCCCACTTCATCAATTTCCCCCATCCTACTGACGCTAAATGCAACTTCACCAGGCCTGAGCTTGTTCTGTCCTTAAGGCATCTGTGGCATTTTGGACATAAATGTGTTCCTCCTACCCTCCAGTTCTTGTGACCCACCTAAGGGACTGAGGAGGGGGCTGTAGCCCCCACAAGCAGTAGCTCCCACAGCTTCTACTTGTCCCGGATGGGCAAGAGCTTCCTCTCAGCACCAGCACATCTGTTCAGCCTTGGCTGTGAGCAACGGGCCTCCCAGGAGCGATCCGGCAGCCCTGGGGAACTCAGACTAAAACTGAACCACAGAACATCCCTCTGCATCCCCACCAGCTGCAACGGGGGAAGCAAAGGCTGTGGAAGACCTTTTTAAATAGAGTCCACTGATCCCTCTTCAGTCTGGAGGAAAGCTCCACCAGCATCTAAAAGCTGCCTGCTTTCACGTGCAAGGATTGTTCACTACAGGAAAAACAGGTTTAAATAAGTAAAAAGAAAAATAAAAGAGCACTTGAAAGGGAAATAGTTCTGCAAATTGAGACCCAAAGAATCCGGGAGGTATTTGATGCTTGAACGGCTGAATGAGATGCCATTCTGCAAGGCGAAGCATTCAGACTCATTTATTTATTTAAATTGGCATGGAGATGCTGCTCAAATTTGCTGCCTGAAGCCATCCATCAGCCAGGATCCAGCGGCTGACAAGAGCACCTCAGGCACAGGGGGGTGCAGAGCCCCCCTCCCTCACTGCCTTCCTCAGGAGGGATTTCTTCCATGAGGTGGGAACAGCAGCAAGGGTAGGCAAAGCAGGGGACAGCTTACCCTCCAGCACCGCAGAAATGCACACCCTCCACTCCAGACATGATTTCCCACGTCAGATGCCATTGCATGGGTGGTGCTTGGGAGACCCATGGGGATGGGTCCATCCTTCGCTCCCCCAGGCTATGACACTTCTGATATCACATCAGATGGTGTTGAAACAGCCCAGCAGCAAGGAGAGCAATAATTCATGGAGCGGTTTGGCCCTCGGCCAACAGTGTGTAAGCACAGCAGGGAAACCCAGCTCTGGGGCACTTGTGAGATGGGGCAGCCTGTGACAAGCTGCCCCAAATTAATTTGGGAGTGGGAGTTAGCAAAAGGCAGGAGCAGCCTGTCAAACCAGTCCCTCTTAAAGGTAGTACAGTGCTGGTAACACCTGTACATGCCTGGACAAGTTGTCAGCAGGCTCTGGGATGGGATGTAGACCCCATGCAGGGATGCAAAGCTCAGGCTGATGGTCCAAACACGCTGCTGTCTCCTTAGAGAGAGTGCACACAACTTGTGTTACTGTTTTTTCCACCCTGCTGTAAGCAGCGACAGAGCAGTTTTGGCCCTGGCACAGGAAAACAGGCAAGGGAAGAAGTCAATAACTATTCTGAGCATCTTCGTCTCCCAGGCACAAGACCTCTTGCAAGGCAGGAGGGCTTCCAACACCGACCCACAGACGGAAAAGGTGTTTGCTTTGAGGGGTGGATCCTCCAACTACAGGACTCTCTTTGCCGGTACCTTCTGGTCACTCTCCTGTTCCATGGCCCAAACAGAACTGCTGCAGCTGGTGGGGACAAATGGCTGTCGGGGCAGGAAGCAGCAGGAAATGGGAATTCATTGCACGAAGTTTGACAAGTCCACATAGGACCAGACCACCTCATTTTTGGCCACCAGCCTCTTCCTGGCCCCTCATGGCCCAGGATGTATAAAACAGCCCATGGCTTACTGCAGCCTGTCAGGAGTGACCCATGAAAATTGGGCAGCTAGGAAAACAAGGGGAATTTTGTTTCTCATTATCAGCAGGACCTGAGCTCACCTGCAGTCTGAGGAGATGTTTGTTGGTTGAAGCTGGAAATAAAGGTGAGCTAAACCCAATCCAGGTTTTGTTTAACCATGTTACACTCCTCTCTTTAGGGCTCTGCTGACATCGTACATTGTTTTCCAGACTAGTGCCAGATATTTTCTGTGGACATGTTCCCAATGGCTTTCCAGATGAAGAGCTGTGATAAAAACCTAACCTATTATGTTGTAGGGCACTTCCTCTTCATCTTCACATATTCCAGGAATGGGACTTATTTGGGGTATTTACAGCTGTGAAGGAATGGGCACCTGGGTAGAACATCTCACAAAACTAAAAGGAAACCCCCACAATTAAAATGCAGCTAAAGAAAACATGTGAAACCCGAGATATGGAACAAATCCCAGCTTGAATCATCTGGTTCCAAGACCTGCGTGGAGCCCATTGAGCTTGAGCTAATATCTATTCACAACATGCAAGAAGCAAAGACAAATAGAATGGCCTGGAGCTAAAGTTACACGGCGCTCCATCCGGAGACAACGCCAGCCCCCACTTCTGCTCTGACACCCGGTCAGGGCACCGACCCTGCTCCCCCTGTACGTGCCTCTCTGGTGCTGGCACCATGCTCTCCTCACACCTCAAAGCCCTTCTTCCAGGGAGAGCAGGAACACCACGAACAGGAGCACACAGCCCTCTGCAAACTCAGGAGCTTTTTGGTGATGAGACCTCGGGTTTGGAAAAGCCTCGGTGTACTCTGGGCCGTGTGGCAGCCTGGCAGTGCCAGTGTGTGATGCACCTGGAGGGCAAGAGATTGGGTGAAGTACTTTCTGTTGTCCCAACCCCCACCAGGGAGCAGTCTGGGGACGTGGCAGCTCCCAGCCAGCTATTTCTCCCACAGGAATGGGTCTGAGGGGTAACATGCAGCAGCCTCTTTTGTGCTTCTCCCGTGGAGGTGCCCCAAGCACAACATTTCATTGTGACACCACATCTAGGAAGCGAGCTGAAGAGAGCCCTGTACAGCACTTTGGAGCATGCAAACCTACTGAAGCCTCCTTTGCAGCCCTAACAGACCCACAGGGATACATCTGCTGGCAGCTGCACCCTGACATAAAGCCACTGCTTCCTTCCTCTCCCCTGGACGGGACAGGGCCGATCCTGGCCAACCACCCCACGTGAAGCTCTGCTTGCACTGGCACAGGCGGCATGAGCTGGGCGAGCGAAGGCTGTCCATGAAATGGTCATGGTTAACCTGAGCCACTTTGGTAAAAGGGGTTACTGGCTGACCCAGTAATTTTGAAAATGCCCAGGAGGAGGCCAAGCCTGCTTGCGAGGAGGCTGGTGGTGACAGCAAGTCGGGCTCAGTTACCTTTTAACCCCGCTCAGCTGCAGGCAGCTCAGATGCAATCAGATCTTTCAGAGTTATTTCCTTTCCAGGTCTCATTTTGCTTTCAGGGTGCTTTCCTAACTTTGTGTTCCCAGGCAATTGGGAGTCTGTTCTGGCTTGGAAGATGAGCAGATCTCCATTGAGGGCTCTGTGGAGCCGCGAGCCCCGGAGCAGGCAGGGACCGTGGGTCTCGGCGAGAGCGTGCCAGGCCAGGCCAAGCGCGCAGCTCGCGGCAGCGCAGCCACATTAGCCCTGCAATAAACCATCACCCGAGCAGCGTTTAATGGTTTAGCCAGATTAATGAGCCTGGGAGAGCCGATCCGGTTCATGCCTCACACGTGTGGTTCGCTCACTGCAGCCCCGGTGAGCACCACGGTTAAGCCAACGCAGCCAAATTTTCCCAAATCAGAGGCTGCAGGGTCAGGGCAGTCCTGGCGACACTGACTCCGTTGGCTTTCCCCCCTGCGTCCGTCACCCCTCGCAAGACAGTTTAAATGGTTCTCTCTGGGATGCTTTGATAAGCCTCTGTATGTCACGAGTACTTCAGAAAAAAGCAATAAAATGAGAGGTTGACAGGACAGGCACACAAGGGGAGAGCAAATGGCCCACATGTTGTAGTTGCTGGTTTCCAGACGCAGACAACAGCCCCCTCCTTGTGGGTCCCCTTTGAAGGGATAGGCAGTTGTACTTCCAGGATGTCACTCTGCTCCATATCCCCATCTTCTCCAAGGGTGGAGAAGCTGTGAGTCGGTATGATCGATATGCAAGCAGAGGTGAGGCAAGCAGCCTGCCAGCACAATGTGGGGCAGGCTGAGGTCTCCTTCCTTGTCCTGATTGTTGCCCCAGCCCAGCCACAGGGCACAGGCTGCCCTGGCTGCTCACTACTTGTAAGGGATGTTTTTTGGGTGCTGTAAGCACTTGCTGGTACCTGCATCCATCTCACCTCTGCAAGCAGTGAAGGAGTCGTACCTTCAAGACAGCCCTGCCCAACATGAATAACTCCTCTCCACAATGTTATCAAAGGCCTTATCAACGCATGCAGCTGGCACCGGTTGCAATGAAATTGGTTCCAAGCCTGTTTTCTTTACAGTTCCCTGGCTGGACACGCTTGTATCGGTCACAGGGACCAGGAAAATCGATCTGGCCCCAGTCAAAGCGCATTCACTCAGCAGCATTTTAACTTATTCAGCTGCAAATCCCACTGTGCCTTTGCTTGTGTCAGAGGTTGGACAAGGGAAGGTGAGGGGAACAGCACCTGCTGTGCTCCCAGGGAGCTCAGCTGCAATGTGAGCCAGCCTCACCTGGCATGGGGTTGTGCTTATCAGGGGCTGCAGTACTTCTGGCCCTACCCTCCTCCCCTTCCCAAATCCACTTGCCATGTCTCTGCATGGCTGGGTGGGTTAAAGTCTGGTCTGTGGCTTTTTGATAGATGTATTCTCAACAAGACAAGAAAAGATGCTGAAAAAGATGATGAATCAAGGAAGCCTTGATCAAGCCAGATCAGCATCAAGGCCTAAGAGGGAAGGCAAGGGAAAGCAGAAGGGATGGCTGGACTGGTGCCACACCTGGGACCATTGAGGCAAAGATGTGCTTTCAGGGAGGCTGTGGTGGAAACCACACCGAGAGGGAATGTTTCAAAGCACACTCTGGGAAACACTGTCCCAGGAGCAATTCTGCAAGTGTATGGGGATGGCTATTGTTTAATGTGTCACTCCCATCTCTGACTTACGGGAGGAAAAGTCACAATTCAGAGGTGTTGGGGCCATCTCCAAGCAACAAGCAGCCACAGAAAATTCACAGGTTGAGTTGAGCCCACCTGCTCCTGGCCAACAGCCCCAATTCCCACAGAAAATGCTCAGCATCCTTTCCTGGGTGCCCCAAGGCAAATCTCTCCTGCTGGTGGTGAACACTTTAGGCCCCCACAGCACACACCGAAGAGTAAACTCTTGCTTCACTGTAGCCACAGGGAGCTTCCCATGGTTTCTCACACTGTTTTCCATCCATCTCTTCACCACTATCTCACTTGCCTGCTGCTCAGCCAGTGACTTTGCAGCTAAACAGCCGAGCGTCAGGTACAGGTGGGAGTTTTGCTAAGGCTTGGGCTTCATGTCATGGGGAGGATGTGGGCTCTGGGATTTGGCCACATCCAGTTTGACAGTGCCATCCCGCATTTCCCCAGGTTTCCTACTTCAGCCCCAGAAGCTCCTGACTGCATTAAACACTGAGATCAGCACCAGCCTCTGGGTCAAAGGCACGTGGCACTACAGTGCTGTGGCACCAGGGCTTTTCCTCCTCTGTGCGTGTTGGATGTGGGCAGCATCAGACACACCGGGGGGCACCCCTGAAGCTGATGGTGGTGAAGATTCATCTGGAGTGAATGCAAACAACAAAGTAAAACCCGTCCAGATTATGGCCACCAGACAAAAAAATACCCCAGCATGCCATTTTCCTTCCTTCCCATGCTGGTAAAGCGGCTCTAAGACACACTTCAGTACGCCCAGGCACATGGCTGCTGCTGTGCTGGATGGGCCTTTGAAAGGAGATGTTTCTCAGCATATCCTTGTCTTGGCTGTGGTTATTGCCTGGGACAATGCTGGGAGGGAATGTGCCTAAAGATACTATGACCGGTGAGTAACTTGACACCTAGGTGCTGGAATTCAGGTCTGGAAGAGGCCCTGGAGTGAGGATTAAGGACAGCAAAGCTAGGGAGAGCATCCGATGGTCTTGTCATCCCCCTCAGCATCTCCACGGGACCAGGGCTTCCTTCTCTGCTGGCACAGCTCCATTTTAGAGGATGTGGAAACTATACCCGAGTGGTGAATGAGAAAACCCCCTTTGCTGCACCATGCTGCCCCTGTTTTTCCCACAGCACTTCTCAGCTTTCCCTCAGGAGGAACAGGGCATAAGTGTCTGCAATATTGCAAACTGGGGGCTGGAGAGGGGTGACAGGTGATAGCTGGGGGTGGTGTGTGTGAAGAGGAGAGAGAAGTGCAGTTCACTTTTCTCCAGCCTTTTTTTCCCTCATGTTGTGATAATTATGTTTGCAAAAGCAAATTAACACTCTTAAGTGTGAAGAGCAAAACTCAGCCCTGGGAAGGAGGAAAGGAACAAACTGCTTCCCTCCAGGAGGTCATCTGCTTCTCCTTGACCACACAACAGCTCTGTGTATCCCCAAGGCAGGGCTGCTGCACCCAGCCATTCCTTGGGGATACACATTGCTTCCAGCATGTTCCCAGAGTCCTTCCACCCCCGTTGTTGCATCATTCATACAGATGTGTTCCTTTTGACTTTGCCTTCACCTTTGTTTTGTCCAGTTCTGCACACTGAAAAAAAAAAAATCCTCTGGCTTACCTGGTTTCCAAGACCAAATGGTGATTACTTGATGGCTCATGTGTCCATCACTGGGAGAGCTGGCAGTTACTGACCCCCTGCACTCTGAAGGGTGCAGGCTAACCCAAGCTCAAGCAGTGAAAAGAGCTGGAGAAATGAAGGCAGACAACATTCTCCTTTTCTGTTTGCTGTTACTCCTGAGGGGAAGACACCAGAAAACACCCAGCCAGGCAGCATTTCTTCCGCAAGAAGGGTTTGCTGTCATACTCAGAACAGGTGATTCAGAACAGGAGCATGCAGTGACATCAGGATTCTCGGTGCTCTGAGCTGCTTATATGCAATTGTCGTTAAAAACCTCCTCTGCCTTGTTGCAGAAATGCCTCTGAAGCCACTTCTCCCTCTGTTTCTTACTGACTGCATGGTGGAGGTTTTTATCAAACTTATGTCGAAACACACTCAGTTGCTGACAAACTGAATTTTTGCTTCACCTTTCCGACAAGCTACCACTGACTTGGTGTTACTTACATTTCTGTTGTTCATAGAGGCAGTGGTGGAAGCTCTGATACAACAAGTGGTCTAAAAGCATACCACAAAATATGGCTCCATGCTAAAGGGTTTGCATGCTGGAGAGGCAGTAGTAGGTACACGTGGCGTGAGCTGGGCCAGTCAGGATGCTGGTGGCAGCAGACATCCTTTGCCTCCCTGTCCACTGCCCTCCTTTGCCCTCCCAGCTGCAGAAAGACTGGATTTTTCATGCTGCCCAGGGTGGTTCTTTAGTAGGAGATGAGGATGAAACTCAATCTCTTTGCCTTTAAGATTGCAAACTGCAAAATAGCCGAATGCTATTTGAATTGCAGCAAATAATCCAAGGAGCAGGGCTGCCAGAAACCCCTAACTGAGAGCAAACAATCCTTATCTGGCAAAGTTTTACATTACTTAACACCAGTGCAAGTTTAAAGGCATTTGTTTGTTTCTGTTGCACACAAGGCATCTTTTCTGGGCGGATCCTGCTATTAGGGTTAGTCCCTGAGTATTCGTACCAGCACTTGCTCATCTTCCCACTTGCTCGACTACAGCCTGATTGCTGGAAATGGTGATTGCTAGTGACTGTAATTTTCTTCAGATACAAGGCCTCAGAGCACTCAAGGAGGAGATAAATATCATTGTCTTATGCCGTTTGTCTCGTGACCGATAGAAATGTCACTTTGTTTTTTCCCTCCCTGCCACCAGCAGTGCAAAGTGAACAAGGGAATCGGATTTCAAGACTGGTTGGCTCAAAGGAGGACTTTGTTTGCAGAGTCTAGCTCCAAAGGGCATTAAAAGGACTCTAATTCCAAAGGGGGGGGAAGACGTGACCTTTTGGTGATCTTCTGGAGAAAGGGGGACAGTGAAAGTTTGGCTCTGCCACTGTTAACTCTGCTCTGTAACTCAGTGTGAAGGAGTTAACCAAATGTCAATGACTCGCACGCAGAGAGACCAAGAATCACTTATCAGCATTAGCCACAAGGTGAAAAAAAGTTACCTAATAGCAACTGGACACAGCCCCTTGGGTGTGAACCAGGTTCACCCAAAAGTGATGCAGAAGCACCTTTCCATACCCTGCCTTTGGCTGGCAGGTCGGAGCTACCAGCCCCACTAGGTTTGCAAAGCCCAGCACATGCCTGACACCCTGCCTGGAGGCTCTTGCCCACACCACCCGCTTTTGGCAGAGCCCAAGAGGAAGAAAATAGGGCATGTCACAGATCATGGCCACCAAAATATAAAAAAAATACCCATATAGAACAATATTTTGCTTCAAAGCCTTACACCTGGCAAGGCAGTAGCATGGAGTGGGGAGGTGCAAATCGACACAGGACTGAGCGCGCCACCTTGGTTTCAGCTGCAAACACTAAATTGTCTCAGTAAACAGGCTCAGCTGTGGCTGGCTGGTGTTTTATCTTGCTGCTTCCATCAGAATTCATTTGCATGCAGTCGTTTGGATTTTTAGACCATTTAAGGTTAACTCATTGCAATATGTTAATCGGCTGTTTTCCCCAGAGGAGCAGCTGGCGGGGGTTAGGGAGTGTGGAGAGCAGCGGTTCCTCTGCCAGGGGCAGGGTGAACATCCCTGCTGCATTCATGCCTGGGGTTGCCGCACACCCAGGACATCCCTGCAGTGCGCTCAGCTACTTCCTGAACTCACCAGCCCCATACATCGACCTGAGCTCAATCCCACTCTCTTGCCCCAGAGAGGGGCTGGAAGCATCACATGCCATGCCAGAAGTGGTGTTTGGGCACTATGCAGCCCACAGGCACACATGGACATTCTCTTCCTTCCTCTCTTCCCTCCCCTCTTTCTGCTCATCATGGAGCTTATCCGAACTGTTTTGCTGTAAAATCCCTTCCTTGCTACTGGGTTGTCCAGTGGATTCAAACCATATCGTGGGCGGCTGAAAGACAGGCAGATAGACAACATGATTGTGAGAGCTTCATTTCTGTAAGGAATCGGGCTAAAAATGACTCCTTATCCCAAGGGAGCTTGTCCAGCATGCCTCAAACTGAAGTATGCGAAGCAGAGAGAAAGCACTACACAGACTGCAATGGTTAGGGTGCTAATTCAAGATCCACAGTCAATTTTCTACCCTACCACAACCTCTCTGTTTGGCCTCCAGCAAATCACACAATCTATCTAATCCTCTTTTTTTCTTTATGTAAAACAGAGCCAAAGGTTTGGGGATTTTACCTGTAGGAGAGGGGATGATGACTGAGTAAATTAGAAATGAGGAGGTGCTTGGATAATACATCTAAGACTACAGCCTCACTCTGGAGCCATCAAAGCACATAATACCATGAATAAAAAAAATTTTAAAAAATCAACTTCTATGTCTGGACCCACAAACCCAGAACCACATGGCTTGGGAAACAAGGTCCCACTTGAGAGGAGGTACAGATGCCGTTGCATTGGTGTGAGAGATACCAGCATGCTGCTGCATCTGGCAGTGCACTAGCACATGCTGAAACAACAGCCTTCTCCATCATTCTGCTTTGGGGTTAGCTTGGGAAACAAAAACAAAATCGTTTCTTTCCTCACACGAAGATTCAAAGGTGAAGCTAAAATACCACATTCCCTTTCATATTTTCGCATAGTGTAACAGAGGGGCAAACACCTCACGGAAGCTGCAGGAGCCTTTCTTTCTAGTTGGGAGTACTCAGTGTAGCAAACACTGTCACAAGACAGAGGAGCTGTGGTATTCCAGATGCCTCTCTGTGCACAGGATGTTATTCTACCTCTAGATTTGTGGTCTGATGTTCTTGAACATTTGCAATCACTGGGTGAGCCCATAAGCCTTTGGTTTTATCACATTAACATGGAAAAGTGTTAGCTGTCTTCACATCACCCTAAGGGTAATATTTGAAGCAAAGGGATAATGTTTTATGAGCAATGGAGGCCTGAAATAGTGATGTTTTCTTCCTGTTAGTGCCACCCATCCCTTCCGTGATGGGTGTTCACTGGCTGGGGGAAATGAATTGGTGATTGCTGCCCATCCCTAATAGGATTTATACTCCCAGAGCTGAAATCACCCACACATGCAAGGCTAATGCCGTCAGTTGCCAGCCATCTCAAAAAAAAAAAAAAAAAAAAGAAGCAGAAGAAGCAGTCATGAACTCAATGCAAGTTGAATCATGGCTGTCAAATTCTCTCTAGGGATGTAGGAGCTGAGGACTCCCTTCAAGCCCAGCAGCTTCCATGTCTGTCTTGGAGAGCATAGTCTAGTCGGTGAGCAACTTCATACTGAGCCCAGAGATGGGGATGTTGTTGCCTTCCCAGTGTGTTCCCACCAATATGATCTAGCTGTCATTGAGATGGAGCTTTCCAACATCCTCAAGGATTTGTGCTGGTGCAGTATTGTGTCCGCCACAAAATGACCTCTCTCATGTCGTGAGAACTTCCCTTGCTGTACTGTTGTCTTCCTCCTCTGTCCTCATTCCTTTCCCTCAATACTTCTACAATACTCTTGAGGCACTTCTGAATCCAGCTGACCTCTGGCTGTCTTTACTCATCCTTCTAGCTGAGTTTGCATTGGGGAAAACTCCCCTTCATTTATGCTGTCTCCTTGCCTGAGCTCTGACACGTTCTCCATCTTGGCCTTAAAACTCAAAATTAGGGCGACCCTTTCCCAAGGAAAGCCTGTCTGGTCCTGGCCAGGCAGGAGATCAGAGCGTAGGGCAGACTCGTGTGCATCCCCATTGGGTTGCCGCCAGCGCTGCTCAGAACAGGCAGCGGCAGTTTAACAGAGTTTCTCACCTTCTCCCCAGGGAGCTGCCCAGCTCGCCCATCTGATAGATACCAAATTGTAGGGGCGTTGGCACCCATGCTTTGTTTCTAATGTGCTGTTTTTCCAAATTCCCATGAAATGTGGAGGAAGGGTGTACTCTGGCTCTGCTTCCTTCTGACCTTTCACTCGCTCTTGGCCGCGAGGGGTGAGGTCCCACGGTTCCGTTTCGGCATGTTTGTAGCGGTGTCGTTCAGCCAGGGGAGACGGGGTAGTGGTGTTTTGGGTTGGCTTGGCTTTGTTTTCCTTTCCAAAGATGGGCCCAACGTGGAAGAAGGCAGGGAAAAGTTGAATTAAGAAAAGGCAGCTTTGCGGTTAGGGTGCACGACCGGGAGTCAGCAGGCGCAGGTTCTATTTCTGGCACCGCAGCAAAACTTCCTGATGTCGCTGGGCAAGGCAGCTCACGCATCCCCACCTCGCCTCGCCTCCCTCCCGCCAAACAACGCGTGCTCCTGCCCTCGCCCGCCCGCCGGGGAGCGGGGAGAGATGCCGAGGGGGCGGCTCTGCCGCGGGGCTGCGGGCGACACGGCGGCTCTGCCTCGGCCCCGCAGCATCCTCGGGGGGCACCGCCTGGCCCGGCACTCGCTACCGCAGCCCACTCAATAACCCACCCCCGGCCCTGCGCGCACCGCCGGGCCCCCCCCGAGGCGCTCCTTTGTGCGGGGAGGCGGGGGGCGGCCGGGCCGTGCCC
>VZRJ01007105.1:2246848-2296874 GCA_013397565.1 Ptilonorhynchus violaceus
GTCCGTCCCCCCCTCCCCCGCCGCTGCCGCCACCTGCAAGTTGTGCCTCGGCCCGGGGGTGCGGCGTCATCCCCTGCGAGCGCTGCCGGAGAGGCTTCCCCCGCCGAGCCCCCACCTTCCCGCTCCTTATTTATTTATATTAGTGCTATTTTTTTATACTCTCGCCCCTCCTCCCTACGCCCCCCCCATAATCCCGGCATCCCCTGCTAGGGAGCATCGGTTGTGGGGAGGAGGGAGGTGATACTGCCAGCCCCCTGCCCGCAGCGGAGGGCTCGCCGGGGATGGAGGCACCCTCCCTCCGGCCGGGGCACTGCAGCGAAGGCCCATCTGCTGCCCGGGCTCGGCTTGCGAGGAGGGCACGGGCTGGGGATGCGTGCCAAGCCTGCAGCAAGCGAGAAGGAGTAACAGGAGTGCGTGCGTGGGAGGGAAAACATCCATACAAATATATGTGTATCATCAAACGTCCCCTCTCCCCTGCTCTGTCTCCATGTCAGATGGCTGCAGTTCCCCCTTCGAGGCTGGCTGCAAAGGGACTCGGGCACCCAAGTTCTCTCTGCTCGTACAAGGCTCTCGGGTTGTTTGTGGGCTGGAAATAGCTGTGTGTCCTGCTGGAGTGACACAGGCTGGGGTAGCTCAGTCCTTGCGAGAGTTTTGCTCCCTGGGTGAGTGTGACAAGGTTGATGGGGAACACGGCATCTGCTGCAGCTCTAGACTTCCTCAGCTCAACAAGGGAGGGAGTGTGGCGCGGGATGGAGAGGTTTTTCTCGGTGCCTCAGCTCGTTGTTTTACTTGGGGATTTCCACAGGCTGCATTTCCTCAAGCTGTGCCTGGGTCGCGTGGGAGCCCTGCCTGTTTCCCAAAGATGAAGCTGGGGTCTTGTACCTTTCCCTTGCAGCCTAGGGGAGGGCTTGAGTCAGGAGCGAGCCTGCCCTGTCTCCAGCACACAGCGTGGGTGCTGAGCACCTCTCCTCCTATAAAATGACCCTCCAGATAACTTTAAATCTCTCTCCTTGAGTGGGAAGTTCAAGCCTGTAAAAACAGTCGGTGGCACCCTTGTTAACAAATATGACTTGAGTCACCAGGAACCCCCAAGCCTGTGCAAACTGAATTTCAAATTCCTGCCTACTTCATGCCCCTCTATCCCTCACCTTAGCAAGGTGTGAGTCAGCAGGAACTTTTCAGGTCCCCTTCCCAAAGGTCGTCTCACTTGCAGAAGTGCTGTTTGAATCCAGCTGGCATCTGTGATTTTAGAAGCACTTGCAAGTCCCTGTTGCTGCAGCCTGGTTGCTGCCAACTCCCCAGAGAATAGCTGAAATCAAGCAGGACCTGCCATTCATTGCTGGACCCTCAAGCAATGGAGAGTCATCCCTGAGGAGAGGGAAAACTATGGGTGTCCCTACTCTCCAGCAAACCTCCAGTTTCCAAAGCCCCCCTAAAAACACAGCTGTAGCACCTGTGCTTGTGTTTCAGCCCCAGTAGTAGTGCTGGGAACATGTCCTCCAAGCTGGAGCGGGAGAAGAGCAGTCCTTTGAGCTGTTCTTGGGGAGTCTCCAGCCTCCCTGTAGCACTAGAACACAAGCACAGAATGAAAGCTATTGCAAACTGCAGAAGAGGAGTGAAGCTGTGGCTCTTCTATTGCATGTCATAAAAGTCCCTTGAAGATTTATAGCTCCACTACACCCTCAGGTGATTTTGCAGTAGTGGTAAGAAATCCACTGCAAGGTATAACATTCCTCTCTCGAGGACTCAGTTATACCTGCATACCTTGTTTATTAATGCCCTGGATATGGCATTTATATCCTTAGGAGAGGGGATGGATTCTGGCTAGCTGCAGATGTGTTTTCTTGCCCAGTTCCCAATTTGGTGGCCCAGCTGCTGCCTTTTGGCTAGTATACCTTTGGTCCTAGATGCTGTTGAGGCTCATCTCCAGAGTGCCCAAAGTGTGGAGGGCTGTTTTGAAACTGGGTTTGGAGGCTGAGCTGCCTGCCTTGCTCCCTCCTTGCAAAGGGTGGTAAGATTGGAAGAAGAGTTGCCTGTGTGGCACGCAGGGGTTGCCTTAGCAAGGAGGTCAGGAAGAGCGGGTGGATAATAGTGTGTGTTCTTGCGTGAATGTTGGCTTCAGTGAATGCTCACAACTGTAAACTTACCTGGAGTAGTTGTGCCCAACATAAGACAGGGATAGCTGATCTGGAGGCTTGCTGGGGCTGCATGGTGAGCACAGAGCCCACTGAACCTCAGCCAGGTGCACGGCAGGCACAGACACACTCAGTGTGTTTGTCTGAGGAATGTACCTGTGGGGTTTGTGTGCCTGTGCGTTTCCCATGTGCTTTATGTTTACCTTTCTCCTCCTTCTCCCACGCACAACTGGTTAAGTGCAGTGTGACACTCAGGCCTGCCAGATTGGTGTAACATGCTTACTGCATGTCTTTAAGGGATGCTTGTGTGACAAACGTGGGTGGCTGT
Source organism: Ptilonorhynchus violaceus (assembly GCA_013397565.1). Classification (NCBI taxonomy): domain Eukaryota; kingdom Metazoa; phylum Chordata; class Aves; order Passeriformes; family Ptilonorhynchidae; genus Ptilonorhynchus; species Ptilonorhynchus violaceus. The sequence goes on from VZRJ01007105.1 coordinate 2,249,312, forward strand.
TTGCTGGGTGCACGTAGCAATGCACACGGGTCCTGCCGGGTGCACTTACCATGGAACGCAGCACAACTCCACAGCACTTTTGTGGAGTTTATGCCAGCAATGAATGTGGAGCATGTAAGCACTCATGGTATGGCAGTTTTTCAGGGCAGTGCATGTAGATGTGGTGCACGTTCAGTATGTGAAGGGCACCTTAGGATAGACAAGTTTCTCTCTGTCCCTCCCTTGCTTTGACCAGTCAACAAGCAGAGATAAACTCTATCTCGTGGCAGGGTTTATAGCTGAGTTTTCAGCTTGCTGTGTCTGAGCTTCCTCCTCTCTTGAGAACATAATCTTTAGGGTATATCTGCTATCACAGATTGACACTCCTGCACCTCAGCCTCTGCGTTGGATCATAAAGGTGGAGGAAGGAAGTGGGTGAGTTTGGTGATAGATAAATGGGGAAAGCTGGGCCAGCATTTATTCCTAAAGGCCGTTTAGGTTTTAGGTGGGGTTAGTTGCTCTAAAATGAGCCCTTTGTACATTGTTGGAATCCGTGACCCAATCAGTGGGATGTAGCTGGAGGAGGTGGTGCTAACGAAGACTGGTACAGCTGTCAGTAACTCTGGCAGAGAGGAAGGCGGGGGGTGTACTGACTGGCACAAGAGATGCCTTCATGACTTTAGGTCAGTGGAAGGTGCCTCAAAGGGCTGGTTCATGTTATCAGCCCTGACTACAGAAACAGAAAAGTGTGGGTAGTTGTCCCCACCTGTTTTCCATCAGTTCTGCACAAAAGGTCAGGCTGCATTGCACTAGCACAAAATGCCATCGTGCCACTACAATGAAGCAGTACAGTGGAATCTGAAATTTGGGGAAGATAGGCACATGGGGCAGTGCAATGTGAGGGGATGTGGGGGGATGTCTGAAGAATGCTCTCTGCTCCCCATCCTGGATGTTCTTGGAGAGGTGATGACGTATCTGCAGTGCACATGTAGACTGTGCTGTCAGTCAGTGATGCAGGCTGGCTTTGAGAAGCCATGACAGACCTACATGGAGGGGCCAAACCTGGCATTGTGGGCAGCCTTGGGTCAGGTTTGGGGCACTTCGATAGAATTAGATGAGTGGCTTGTAAGGCCTGGGCTGTGCCACAGCAGCAGTGCTGGGTGGGGTGCCAGGACCAGGTGCTTGTCCCAGGGGCCAGGGCAGAGTTGCCGTCACAGAGCTGGTGAGTTCCCTCTTCTCCTGGGAGAGGTGAGGAGAGATGGTGTGTGCTGGAGCAGTGGTGTAGGATTTACAAGAGCACTCCATGCCTGCATCCCTGTGGAATAAACTCTGGCTGCAGCTCTCAGAAAGGCAGAAACAGGATTTCTTTACCTTTTTTTTTCTGACTTCTTTGTGCTCCTTGCCGTGCAGACTCTTTACTTCCCAAAACTCTTCCTGAAACACAACAGGTTCCTCCTGCTCTTGAGACCTCTGAACACCTGTAGCAGGGTGTGGGTGTATTTTTGTGCTCAGAAACTTGCCTGGTGGAGCTGATAGGTGAAAGGGAGTGCAGCACTGTGCTTTGAGCTTTCATCAGGCGGGCAGAGGGAAGAAGCAGCATGAAGGGAGCTGGCTGCCTTACAAACAGCAAGGGCTTGTTCTAGGGGTGTGATTTAGGAAGTGATTATTCCCTGCTTTAGGACAGCAAAAGTTATGTGAGCTGCTCACTGTTGGGGCCTTGGCCTTTTGTGCTGAGATTAAACCCCACAGCTGAATAGGCAGCTTGATGACCTCAGCTAAGGTTCCTTGTTTCCCCAGCTAGGGAAGTGTCCAGGTCAGTGTCTAAATAGGCTTTTTCCAAAACATTGTAGCTGTGGGGTATGACCAAACTGAGCTTTACCAGCAGTCTTTTTCAGCCTGTAATGCACAAGCTGCAATCAGCAGGAGAGGTGGATCTGGCTGACCAGAAGGGAGAAAGGCAGTGAGGGCATCTCCTCTTTCTGAGGATCATCTGTGTCTTGCATTTTGACAGAGTTTCTCTCCAAGGACTTCGAAGCAATGTATTAAGCTTCTTTTAATTAGGTAAGCCCTTACCCAGAGTAGAAAAGTCTCTTGCATTTCCCGCACAGGGAAACTGAGGCATGGAGCAAAGCCGTGCCTTGCCCAGGGGCAAAGGCAGGGGCTGGTCAGGAGAGCAGTGACTGAAGTGCCATGCTTCCTGGATTTGCTTTGGCGCTGGCTGTCTCGGAAATCCTGGAGGACAGCCGAGTGTGGGTGCTGAGCCAGGGGTTATCAATAACTTTTTAGTTGCTGCTTGGGTTCTGCAGCCCTTTTCACAATAGATATCACTTCCTTGATCTGCTGCCTAATCTATAATCCCAGGTCCCTGCTGCCCTTCCCTCGGTGTGTGGTTTTCCCTTCAGTGTGTAAATCCATACAGGTTGGGGTAGGGTTAGCGGGCGGAATCAAACCCCTGTGATCTCTCCAAGGCTTTGGGCTAATTTTTGTCTTGGGATATTGCTGCCTGTCTCTTGCATGACAGGAAAGCTGCAGCAAGCAGATTTGGAGCACACTCGAAAGACTTAATGCAAATCAGAGCCGCTGCATAGCGGCTTCGCGGCTGTGAAACCTGTGATCTAAGCACAGGTATCTGCTACGCCGGCTTCATCTGCCTGGGGATCCCCTGTTTCAGCATGTGGATACTGGAACTGCACAGAAAGCCAGGGAGAAAGCATGGCAAAGAGACATGAAAAGGAGCCTCTCTCCTAGATGCTGAGCCCTTTAAGAAGGGGAAGGTAAGCTAGAGCCCTGAGATTTTAAGCTGGTTGTGCTGAGGCTGGAGAGAGGGCTACACTAGTGCTTTCAGTTCCTCCTTGCTCTGACACAAATACCTCTAGCTGGGCAGCAGGGAGAAGGAGGAGGATGGAGGCCTGTGCAGGCTGAGCCTGTTGGGCATGGACAGATTTCAGAGGAGCATCCAGGAAAGGTAGGGCTTTGGGAGAAAGGTCTGTCTGTGTAGGGGCTGAGAGTGGATGGTGCTCGCTGTGTGTGAGAAAGTCGTGTTTTCGTGAAGGTTGTAGTGTGAGGGCTGGCTCTGAGGCAGAGCAAAGGGCAGAGTAAATGAGGAGAGCGGTGCCCTGGAGTGACCAGCGTGAGCTGTGCACTGTTGCTTAATGACCCCATTTCCAAGGGAAACTTTGGAAGCCCTGATATTCAGGGGAAGCAGAATCTCCCAAAGGCAGAGGATTGGGGCAGAACAACAGACCATGATTCTCTCTGTTTCCAGCTCAGCCTTCCCTGAACATTATTTGTGCTAGCAAAACTGTTCCTTCTTTACTGCCTCTAGAATTTTTTTTGTTCCCTCTTTTCCTTCCCACCTGCCCCAGCAGTCTTTTCCTCCCTGCCTCACTGTGTCAGTGCTGTCCAGCTGCAGCTCTTGCCAGCTAACCCAATCCATGGAGGCAAGACCTACCGAGCAGCCTTGCTTGAAGGGGACACAATTTTCTACATTTGCTCCTGGGGCCATGTGAGGTCTCTGGAGAAGACGTGGATTAAAGGAATTGCTGTTTCCCCATCAGCCCTGTGTCCCCAAATACCTCCTGTCGTGCTGTTGCTCGGTGCAGGCCTGGCTGTGAGCAAGTGGCCAATGTGCTCTCAGATATGTGCTATTGGCACAAAGCCTCTGTGGCCTTAGAATCCCTATCTAGCAGCAACTTCTGGAGGAAGGGTTGACCACACCTGCATTCAGCTTGGCCGGGGGGACGATGGGATTGCTTTTGCATAATTTAGCACTCTCTTGAATTATTTATAGTGCAGTTGTGCTCTGGAACAGAGTCTTCTCGCTTCCCGTGAGTACTGGGGGGGGAGGGAAGGGGAGTTTGTCAGGCATCCAGAGTCTATCACTTTGTGATGAGGAAGTGCTGTGAGTTTCCTTTCTGCCTGTTTTTGTTCACATATGGCTCTGTGCAGCTGAACTGCCCTGAAAACGCAGTTCTGGTTTCTGCATCACTCAGGTGTGTGATACTGCTGAGCATCTCTGTGGCTTGGGACTGTATGGGAGGTTCCTGAGTTCACAGCCTTGTCTTTGTGGTAGAGAGACTGTGTCAAGCTGGAGACAATGAATCTGGTGCTTGGATTTGGTCCCTGACTCAATTACAGTGCTGTGTTGTGGATCTGGGACAGGGATCTTCTGGACTGTTCTCTAAAATATTCAGATGCTTGAAAGCATTTTTTTTATTTCTAAGGCCTTGCCAAAGCGTTTTTTAGATTTACTGTGACATGGTCCATTGGACTTTACACAAGATCATCACGACGGGATAGATCAGGTGGTTGAGGAGCAAACTGTGCAGCTGAAATTCCCATCACATCTCGGTGATTAAACCCTGAAGAGAAACCAGCTGAGGGCAGAGGCAGGCTAGGCAGTTTGTAACAGGCTCTTGCAGCACCGGAACATCATGAAGAAGAGCTGGGTGGACAGAGCACCCACCCCAGCTATGTATGAGTTTAATGCCCTTTGTCCCTCTGCCTCGCTGTGGCAGGCTGCTGTGCCATGCAGAAGAACTGCCCTGCTCCTGCCCTGCTTGTCCTGTTGGCTTCAACATGACCACAGCTCCCCTCTTGCACTGCACATCCTTCTTGTTCATTATTAATTTTGATGGTGTGCTTACACGTTAGTTTTTTCTTTATCTTTTCCTTCCTTTTTGACCTGTTTGTGGCAGCTGACTTCTCAGAAACACAGTTCAGTATAAATGTTTGTGTTACTGAAAACCTGAAAGTGGAGGAAAAGGGCTGAGGGTGGAGAAGGGAAGAAACTTGGCCTGTAATCAAGTGATTGTGGCAGTAAACTGCTCTGTTGTACAGTTGAGCAGAAATGCTCAGCTTCCTCGTTTTTATTTGCACAGTGTCTGCTTGTGGCTTTTGCGTTTGGGGCAGAGTTGGACAAGCAATCACTAGATGTTCCCTGGACAAGCTGTGCTGTCCCACCTTGTCCTGGTCTGATTCTTGGGCTCTTCAGCCTGAAAAAAACCCCATTCTTTCATCAAATGGTTTTACTGCTTGTCAGAGGCATCACCAACTGGCTAAATGCAAAATTCTTCCTCATCCTTCTCAAGAAATAAGGCAACCTAAAGGAAGAATGTGAAGACAAGTGTTCCCCAAATCTGTGTGGTGTCTGGGATGACATCTAATTTCACTGATGAAGACAAACTTTCTCCCTCTTTCCCCATAGACCTGCTCCCAGTTCTTTCTGCTTGGATTAATCTGGAGATCAGGGTACTGCTTTGCTTAGTGAAAGGGAATGTTTGTGCAGAAGTAGTAAACATATTGTTGAGACCCAGGCCTGCTGCAATGCCTGTAAACAAGATCCAGTTGTCTGTGGGAGGCAGAAGAGAGATTTATGTGACCCTGAGCTAAGTGCATTAGGAGGCTTTTGATTTCATTCTGGGAAGCTGCCCCTTTTCGTGGTGCCATATGCCTGTTACTGGCATAGACCTGTGACTGCAGAGTTGATTCGTGTGGATTTAATCCGAGGGGCTGCGATGCTGCAGTCAGAAGGATAACATAAGCAAGGGGTTGTCTCTGCAAGCCAGAGCCCCTGAGCTCATGCCCTTTGTCCACCCCAGAGGTGGGAGTCTGGGCCGACTTACTCCTGCCTTGGGGCAAGGCATTGAAGAGCTCTCTGCCTATCAGCACTTTCTTTCTGAAAATAATAACAAAGTGAAGTGGCAGCGGGGGATCCAGGCAGCACTGTGTCGAGGTCTTGCCTAAGTCTTGAAAGAGGAAATGAAGAACAAAGGCAGAAGAGACAAATAAATAAGGGTCTGTTCGTGGTCCAAGAAAAATTCCCATGGGCTTGTGTAACATTCTTGGGAAGATGTGACACTCCCTGGGCTGGAGTTAGTTTTTGAGAAATGAAGGGAAAGGGGGGAAAAAGGCTAGAGAATGAGCAGTGGGGGTTGGGGAAGGGGAGGAGAGAAGGAGGGAGAGACACCCTAGAGAAACCTCTCAGCGTGGAGTCAAGTTTCTCTGGCTGTTCCTGGTGAAGAGGGGTTAATGCTCTTTGCATGGGATTGGCTGGTCACCAGACATTCAGAGTAGAGGGGGATCCGGGGGCTGCCAAGCAGGACCCCTGTGGCCTGAAAAGGAGGGGAGGAGGGGAAGGAAGAGGCTCTTCCAAACAGTAATAGATCGGCTACTGTGGGAAAGTGAGCACACTGCCAAACCCTAAGTAGTTGGTGATGGATGGGGGAGGAAGGAGGGTGGGGATGGAGGGCTAGCTCTTCTCCTGGCCGCTAGGATCTTGCCTATTCCGTGGCCTCTCTTTATTTATTGTCTTCCTGGGGTTTAATTATGCCCCTCCTCAATCTGTCTTGGAGAGCTTTTATCCTGGGGATGCACAAACAACTGCCACCTGCTTCAAAATAGCTGGAGTTAACGTGGTTTCCCCTGCCTGCGTGGATCTGTGCACTTCACCCATCACCATGGCATCAAGGCTTTCTTGCCTCCTTCCTCTTCTAAGTGCCTCCCTCTGGGCCTGCAGGGCACCCACTTCACCTTCTGGGCTGTTCAACCTGCGTTTCCGTGTTGCTTGGGCTGTCACACAGTCCCCAGGGACCTTCCTGCTTCCCTTTGCACAGGGTTTATGTGCCCGATCTGGCGTGTCTGCCACGTGCTCTTTGCCTATGGACCCGCAGCTCTGAGGATAATCTGGACTCATCTTGGAGCTGTTCTAGGGATCTGTGGCTTGTACTCCGCTTGTTTGGCATGCATGGAGTGCCTGCTGGGATCTGCATTGAAAGCAGTTACCTGCTGCTGGTTCTTCCAGTTCCTTCCTTGAGATGTACTCCTTCCCTGATGCTGCTGGGTGGAGTTAGGGAGCTCATGGTGGTTGAATGGGGGCCTTATTGGACATTTGCTTAGATGAACAGTGCCTCCATTTCTGTGATTTTGAGTGTCTGAGGATGTACCTCCATCTACATGTTTTGATCAGAAGTGAACTGGTGAAATAATTTAGAAGGTTTCTGCTGGTCAGCTGCTTGTTCCCATGCCTAGGCATTTTCTTCGAGTTTATTTTTAACCCAGTTAGATCTGCTGCTGATATGGCTGTAAAAGCAGACTTTCATATGATTGACAACTTGAATTCATGCAACTGACAACTGAGGGATGGGTAAGCTGTGAAGGTGGTGAGTGAGGGGGGAGAACCTTTGACATAACAGCCTGTGTTGTCACATGCCTCACTTGAAGTCTCTGAAAGCATGATTTGCTTTTATCCTGGGACAACATGGTTTTGACCTGTCCCTCTCTGCAAGGCACCAAAACTAGCAGGGAGATCTTGCATACTTCTTTGATTACCCCATGGTCTGTCTGAGGACATAAGTTGCTTTTTTGTGTACGTTTTTCTCTTTTCCCTTTCCTATTCCTCATGATGGAGTATTCCTTCCTTGTAAGATACCAAAATCAATAAGCAGAAGACCTAACCAGCTCCGTTTTGCACTGTTGTGCTGTTGGAGCAGTGAGCAGCAGCAATCCTGTGTTTGTCTGGGAGAAGGGCCCTGTGTCCTGGGTGAGTGCAATGAGCAATGCCTCAGCTTGCCCTCTGATGTCCGGAGAGGCCCAGCCTTGGAGCCAAATGGTGACGCAATCTCCAGGGCCATCACAGCAGACTTTGTGGAACCAGATGTTTTGAGGAGGCAATAAGTAGGGTTGAGGAAGAGTCTTTCCAGGATATCAGGCATAAGTGAAAGAGAGGTGCTACTTCTCCTTTAGCAGAAAGAGCGCTTAGACTAGTGACCCTAAGAAATGGAAAGTGCCGCTTCTGAGAGCATCTGAAGGATTAGAGTGTGCAGAAGCATCTCTGAAGCCATGGAAATTCCTATGGTGAGACTGGCTTTAGCTGAAGAGAGGAGATTAGCTACAAGGGAGCCCAGTACATCTGAAGGATACTGAGAAGAATATTTGATAGATTCCAGCGGAGTTGGAAATCCAGCTTAGTTTCCTTTAGCATGCAGTACTGCACCCTTGTGATGCCCAAGTACTTCTTGTATAAAGTTAAATTGGTGTCTTGTAGGCTGTTACTGGATTTCACTAGAGTTTTCTGGTCTTCTCTGAGATCTTCTTTTAAACCGGAGGTTGGAGAATTATATGATTATGCTGCTATTAGTAATATGGTAGCTATGGTAAGAAGTCTGTTTGAGTGGAGGGTTTTATGTTGGACTCTGAAGGTGTTCAGATGCTGGTCTGTTCTGCTGACTGTTGGAAGATCAGTCTTGAGACAAATTCCAGTCAACAAAGACCACTTTATCTCCAGGTCCTGTGTGTTCTGTACAGAGGGTTAAGAGCTGCTTTGTCCCACAGTGTGCAGCTGTCTTGCTGTGACTGGAGGCGTGGCATCTAAAATTACTAAGGCTTGGTCCACTGAAGAGCGGGACAAGACACTGGAGAGAACAGTTGAAACAGTGAAAGCCCATGGAAAGCGTGGAGTCTGAAGGTACTGTGCTTTCAGAGTTGAAGAGGTGAGCAGCCATGGCACTTAAAAAGCTGGAGGCTTTGTGTTGCATCCATCTTAGTTTCTGTGTGCAGCAGATAGTAGCTGCTGGTGTGGAGCACTTGGGTCTCCTACAAGAATGCACAAAAGAGACACCTGGTTTGTTTGATTTTTGACCATAGATGCTGCAGGTCTGTTGAGACCTAGCAAGGTCTTGCACACAATCTGGAGGCTTGTGGATGACATGTACATCCTGTGCCTGTCTTCCGTGGAAAGGGAAAGACAATTCCTTTGTTTGTGCTGTGCTGTCACCCTTTCCTGGCCAACCTCGCCTTAGTCTTGTGTAGATTCACCCTTAAGCTAGCTTTTTCCTCAAACCAATTTTCTTTCTGACTTCATGAGACCTATTAATGTTGTGCGGATGGCAGCTCTGGGAGTCAAATGGAAGTTATGGTGGCACCCTGCTGATTACCTTATGTCTCTGCTCACCTCCCTTGGGAAATGGAGGGAAGGTGCTTAGGACAGAGCCTCACTCTTCCTTAGCCTGAACTTGCTTGGAGAGTGACTTTGCCGGATGGCTTGATCCAGCTGTTTGGGCTGGCAGCAAGTCAGTGGTACCTTGTGGTCAGTTGCCTCGAGGCCACAAAGGAAACATTAAGCGTGAGGTATTGCTGTTTTGCGTTAATGCTGTGGGCAGCAGCTCCTGATGAAGGTCACAGGAGAATGTTGTATTCAGTCCTTGAAACTTGAAGGAAAGCTGATACGGACCTGCTTACGTTCAAACCACCTTGTGCTGTGACTCTGCCAGAGCTTCCTGCTGACGTCCTTGTAGGTTGCAGTCCCTGAAAACACCGTGGTATCCTTCATGCGAGAGGGATCCTGAGCCCTAGCTACCTTCTGGTACATCCTGCTTCTCTCAGATTTTCCTGCAATGTAGGATAATCTTCTCTTCCTACCCTTAAGCAAAGTGCTGTCCTGCTGTCCCTGAGCTTGTTTTGGTTGTTGACAAATACTAAATTTTGTAGTTTCTCCTTTTGTGGATGTTTGCAGGATGAAAGTAACTTGAGATTTTTAGAGTGTTCAGAGGTACTGTGGCTCTGATGCCTGCGGTGGTTCCTGTGCTCAGGGAGGACAGGTAGATGCAGTACTTCAGAAATGTGGAGCCAATTCCATTTGTCTCTAGCTGGAGCAGAGAGAGTTGGGCCCTCGGTGTGGAATGGGGAATAGAAATCATCGTGGGTTTTAATCTGCCATGTGAAAGTGATTCTAATTTGAATTGTTGCTTTGTGTTGAAGTGTCTGAGTGATCGGCAAATATGTTACTGCATGGGTGTTAAGGGATAACTTTAGGCAGAGGAGATGAGTGTTTTGCTATCGGGGGAAAACCAGAAGCTTCTGCTCTGACTTGTTCTCTGGAGCAACTTTTCCCCTGTAACCATGGGAGAGGTCTAGGGAGTCTTGAGTCCCATGCCCTAACAAGATGAGTTGCATGTATCCAGCAGCCTGTTGTGTGGCCTCTTGCCAGTGTTCTCCTGAAGAGAACACTGGGACTGGTGAACTGCCAGCCCTTATTGGTGCATATCTTTCTCTCTGGCTTCTTGAAAAATAAGTATATTATTTCAGGATGGTATAAATCACCTGGTCACTAAAATAACAGGTGCCTGGGGATAACTCATGTGTATACCACTTTGAGCTTTCCTCCTTCTCTGAAAGTCCTTCCCCTGCATGGTAGAGACAGAACTTCAAGCAAGGAAATATCAAAGGGATCTCTTACAAAAAGAAGCTTTCAGCTTGTCTTTCCAGGAGTGAGTGTTGCTGAAGCAGTTTATAACTGTGTGTTCCCTAAAGAGCTTTGTCTTAATGGAGCTGACTGTCCATACTACTTCAGGCTTTTTCTTCTACTTGAACATTAAAGCTTTTCTTGCTGCTGTTTTTAACCTGACAGCAACTTGATCACTCTTCTGGAGATCAAGTTGACTCTTTTTTTCCCTTCCTCACTCAAAATTGTCAGAGGGAAATACCTTTTCTTGCTGTTTTCCATGTTCCTGGTAACTCATGGCTGCTTTGTGTTGGAGCAGCTGGGCTCTTTTGTGACAAACTGAGATGTCTCCCTGACTGGTACCTCCTTTCCCATTTCCACCACATGTAAACGTTTTGGATGGGGAGGGTGGGTAATAACATCATCCCTGCTGGCCTTTGTCTCCAGCTAGCTGCCACTCAGACACGTCTTTCACTGTAGGGCTGATCAGAGGATATGGGAAGGGATACATGACTGATGGTATTTTGTGTCTTGGCTCACGCCAAGGGTGTGAGTGTTCTCCACTCCCTGGCAGAGGAATCCCTGGCATGTGAGAATGAAGGTGGTTCCCAGGGAAGAGATTTTGAAGAGGACACACCTTGCTTTTTTGCCTCCCCCCTTCCAGGATGGGATAGGAAATGGGTTTGTATTCCCACTCCCTAACAGAGCCACCTGAGCAGTGAAAATTGCCTCCTGGGATGTATCAGCAGCAGAACAGCAGAGGGTACTGCAGGGCCAGCTTGCCTTGGCAGAGCAGCTGGGGAGGGCTGTGCACACCAGCCCAGTGCAGGAAGAGAGGCAGCGCAGCCCTGCCCGTGGCTCGTTGTGCCCGTGGGTGAAGAGCTGCAGAGCCGCGTGCTGAGCCTGACATACTGATGTATGCAAATGTCAAGCGAGGAAAATATGCTTTGCTTCCTGAAACCATGTGTCCTGCTATGTTGACACGGCGTGCTACATCTCAGAAAGCGGAGCAGTTTGTTGAATGTCAAGAGTTACAGCTTTTTGTCTGGAAATTTACCGTGGCATGCAGAGCATCACAGCTATCTGAGAAGATGATGTGCCCTGTGCAATTCCTTCAGCATCTGCCTTCGGTCCTGGGCTGGCCCAGAAGAAGCTGGCTGCCCTGCATTTGTGTGTCCTGTAGGAACTGGAGCGAAACCAGCATTACCTGGCAGTTTATGGGATTGCCGTATTGGAGCAGGTCAGCTGTTCATCTTGCCTGGGTTTCAGCATCTGAGAGAGCAGCCTGATGTCTCAGGAAGTAAAGCCTTGGAGATGTTGCAGGACACCTGACTGGAGAAAGCTGTACTCATTTACCAGTGAGGGACACTTTCTCCTGACAGCCAGTTGCTGCTAATTTAGTGGGTTTTGGCTTCCTTGTGCCCTTCTCTTTCCCACACTTCAAGACAGAGCAAAAACAGGTGACATGCAAGGAAAAGGCACTGAACATTCCTCTACCTTATAAGTGATCTAGCTGTTTCTACAAGACATTAACAGGGCCTAAAGTAAGGTAAATAACCTGGATGCAACAAGATGCTCATGAGGTTTTCTGCAGCCCCTTGTTTTGCCCCCCTGGAGAAAGAGTGACACCAAGCCCCAAGATGATCCCTTATGGCTTTTACCAGAATATCCAGCCCCTTCATGGTTGGTCCACCACAAAGGTGACCTCCCACCAGATGGGCCATGGCCAGGTGTGTGAGGTTGGACTATGGAGATGTGGTGGGTGGGTGCTGGAAGTGAGGGTCTGCCCTGGTCCAGCCCTCTGAGGAGAGCCATGCTTTCCTCCCTACCCACCTGCCTGACAAGATGGTCTCCTGGGGGTGCCCAGAGCCAGCACCCTGCCCCACCTCTGACTTTTGTTGTGGCAAAGAATATCAATACCCCTACTAAACATTAACCAATAGAATCAAGCTTTCTCCATTTTTTGCTTGTTTATTTTTCTTTTAATTTTTTCCCCTCCCATGGCCATGCTGTAACTTTCCCACCAGCTTCAGGCTTGCAGTCCTTCAGTCAGAGCTTGGTATGGGACACCTTGCCTTGCCACTTGAGCACTGGGGACAATGTCAGTGGATGGTGGCTCTCACTAAAAAAGTTAACACCAAGTGTCCAGAAACGTTGTCACTGAGCTGTAAGGTACAACTGTGCACAGCCCCTCTACCAAAATCTGTGTCAGAGCCATCTGTGGAAAGCCAGATACGTTTTCTTTTGGGTGGTTGCCATCTTTCTAAATGCTTTACGGCTTTTCACTTCAGTGTTAAAGTCTCCTCAAGTTAATCAGTAAGCGTGCTTTGATCTATTTTACTTAATACCCTCTGAAGTGGTGGGAGCAGGTTGGGCGCTTCTTCCCTCTGCCCCCACACCTGCCCACGTGTCAGCCTTGAGGAGCCCTTGGGCAGTGGAGTGGATAGCTGTGTGTGGGGCTGGTGGTGTGGGGCAGCTCCCCTGTGCCCCCCAGGAGCAGGGACTGCCTCTGGTGAAGGTGTTGCTGGCACTACTGTATGCCAGGTGGAAGCTTTATAAGTGATGGTGCCTCTCAGGAACTTTGGCCCTGGCAGGCAGACCACCAGAGGGGAGCATGTGGAGAAGGCAAAGTGGTACGTGTCGCGTGCGGGGGGATCTCTGCCTCTCTCTCTGTCACTGCAGGGAGGGCGTCGCGCTCCAGGACAGCCTCTGCCTTGCAAAGGGCTTTTGGATGACCTTGTTCCAATGCCCACCTTTGCCCCGACTTTCCTTTCCCTAAACAGCAGGTGGTGAACACCTTTTCTACTTTTCCTTGGTGGAGCATTGTGTGAGATTAGTCTTTTCTTTTCTTTCTTTTTTCTTGTTTTTTTTTTTTTTTCCCCTTTTTCTGAATTGTAGTCTTCAATCACTTCTCTGCCTGACAGCAGCTCTGTGTTGCCTGCCTGGGCTGGAGGAGGGGAGGTGGTGGAGGGGAGGATGAAGGCAATATTTCATGTTGTTTGGAGGGAAGGGCTCTGCACCGCTGGCTTCTTCCTGGCCTGACATGGATCCATCATGATGGCACAGTATTACCGGCAGAGACAGCTAGGCATTTATTTTTGTCACCTTGATCCAGATGCAGAAAAACCTCAGCATCTGGTCCACAGAAAATGAAAAGCAAAAGGCAACATATGGAGATACAGGGGACTTGAGAATCACAGGTGGGAGAAGAGTAAATGTGACAGGATTTTAATTTTATTTTTGTTTTCCTGTCCCCCATGTGAACTTGGGTAGTATTTCCTAGGAACAAGGGTGGTTTCTTAGAGTGTGTGTTGAACAAACACTGAAAAGATCTGGAGAGCGTAGGCTGCCTCTGGCAGTCTGACTAATGATCTTGGTCCTTCAAAACTGCCTCTCTTGCACTGGTCATGTTTCAGCCATGCCCCCCAACTCTCTCACCCTTCCTGCTCTCTGTGCTCTCTTCATTTTCCCCCAACCCTCTGGTGATGCACCTCTGAGGAGGTCTACATTCATTTTATTTCCATCAGTGAAGAGGGACAAATCTGCCTGTGTGGTGAGTTCACTAGATCATGAATTCTTGTTATTCTGGATTTCCTGTCTTATTACCCCATTGCCAGTGCCTTTCTAGTCTTTGTGGGTTTATGAGACCATGACTGATCTAGCAGAGGTTCAGCTTGGTGTAACCCAGCTGAGGCAAAAAGCCCACTGAAGATGGCAGGGGGTGGGGGTGTGGTTCTTGGAGTCAAGTCTCTAAAGATGCATGCTGAATTTGGACCGGCTTCCTGCCATCCCCAACCGGGTTTTCTAACGGTGGTAAACTTTTTGCACCTCAATAACTGTTGAATGTGACTTTCCTTTTCATGGCTCTTCCACAGGATGAAGATGAGACGCCATAAACTCTTTCTGACTCTCTGCATGGCTGGTCTCTGCCTGATCTCCTTCTTGCACTTCCTCAAGGCCCTTTCCTATGTCACCTTCCCCAGGGAGCTGGCTTCACTTAGTCCCAACCTCGTCTCCAGCTTCTTCTGGAACAATGCCCCTGTCACACCTCAGGTCAGCCCTGAGCCAGGGGGTGCAGAGTTCCTCCGCACACCCCTGTACTCCCACTCCCCCTTGCTCCAGCCCCTGCCTCCCAGCAGAGCCAGCGAAGAGCTGCACAAGGTTGAGTTTGTGCTGCCAGAAGACACAACAGAATACTTTGTCCGTACCAAAGCCGGTGGCATTTGCTTTAAACCAGGCACCAAGGTGTTGGAGAAGCCACCCACAGGAGGTCGGCAGGAGGAGCGAGCGGATGGCGCAGCCTCGGGGCGGCCAGCTCGGAAGCCGCTGAGCGCCAGCGGAGCCAAGCGGCGCAAGTGGGTGGAGTGTGTTTGTCTGCCAGGCTGGCACGGCCCCAGCTGCGGGGTCCCCACTGTGGTCCAGTACTCCAACCTGCCCACCAAGGACCGCCTTGTGCCGCGAGAGATCCCCCGGCGGGTCATCAATGCTATCAACGTCAACCATGAGTTTGACCTGCTGGATGTCCGCTTCCATGAGCTGGGAGACGTGGTGGATGCTTTCGTGGTGTGCGAGTCCAACTTCACAGCCTACGGAGAGCCGCGGCCCCTCAAGTTCCGCGAGATGCTCCTCAACGGGTCCTTCGACTACATCCGCCACAAGGTGCTCTACGTCTTTCTGGACCACTTCCCTCCTGGCGGCCGCCAGGATGGTTGGATTGCTGACGATTACCTGCGTACCTTTCTCACCCGGGACGGCATCTCTCGCCTCCGCAACCTGCGCCCGGACGACGTCTTCATCATTGACGATGCTGATGAGATCCCGGCCCGTGATGGCGTGCTCTTCCTCAAGCTCTATGATGGCTGGACAGAGCCCTTTGCCTTTCACATGCGCAAGTCACTCTATGGCTTCTTCTGGAAGCAACCAGGCACCTTGGAGGTGGTCTCAGGCTGCACCATGGGAATGCTCCAGGCCGTCTATGCTACCGATGGGATACGTTTGCGACGCCGTGACTACTACACCATGCCTGGGTTTCGGCAGTATGAGAACAGCACAGGACACATCCTGGTGCAGTGGTCGCTGGGCAGCCCCCTACACTTTGCTGGCTGGCACTGCTCCTGGTGTTTCACCCCAGAGGGGATCTACTTCAAACTGGTGTCAGCCCAGAACGGGGACTTCCCCCGCTGGGGTGACTACGAGGATAAACGAGACCTCAATTATATCCGGGAGCTGATCCGGACTGGTGGCTGGTTTGATGGTACTACACAGGAGTATCCCCCTGCCGACCCCAAGGAGCAGATGTATGCTCCCAAGTACCTCCTCAAGAACTACCAACGGTTCCGCTACTTGTTGGAGAACCCCTACCGAAAAGCGGAGGGTGCTGGGTGAGGCCCCTCAGGCCCGGGCTCGGGTGGGAAATCAGAACTTCACAACAAAGGGAAAGAGTCGGGTGTTTTCGTCTGTTTCTTTTCTTTGTTTGTTTCCTTTGTTTATGGGCAGGGTGTGCCATTTTTCTGGGGTCTCTGCCCTCCCTCCCTTCCTGTTCTTCCCTTCATCCCAGGTTGATGCCTGGGAGCTCGAATTCCTCACTCACATGAAGGGAGGCCTGGACAGGAGGAAGGGAGGTGTTGGGGACCTGTTCTGGTAGTAGCATGAAGACTTTCTTGCATCTTCTGAACTTCTCCTGCTGGCTGGAGAGAATCTCTGCAGCCAGCTGGCAGATTTTCTTCTGGGGGATGCTGGGAGGGTCCTATGGGGAGAGAGGGCAGCTGTTCCCATCCACCCTCATCTTTTGTGGATTAGAGCAAGCACAGATGCAAGCCTGGGCTATTCAGTGAGCATGTGAGTCCGCAGGCACAAACTCTTGTGAGTGGTAATGTGTGCAGATGTGTGTCACTGGTATTTTTTGGATGAGTGAATGTGCTAAAGCATCTCGGTATGCATTTTTTTTTTGTATACCTCTATATTCAGTGAGCATTTTGGGGAACAGACATCCTTTGCTTCCAAGGTGTCATCCCCAAAATGCAGCCCGCTCCACAGGCTTAATGCATCTGTCCTGGGCTCTATCTTGCTCCAGTACTCTACCAATCCCAGAGCAGGCAGATAGGAAGTGAAGAGAGCTGGATTTTGGGGTTTTTTTCCACTCATTTTCTACCCCTGCCCCCACAATACTGCATTGATTGTCCCACAGAAGCCAAACTATCTTCCCTGCAATACATACTTGTTTTGGGGCTGGGATAAGCTGCAGGGGACTCATCAGATGGTGGGAGCGTATGTTTGCAAGTGCATGGTTTCCTGTGTGCATGAGTGCTCGCATGCATGGGTTTAGTATGCACCTGGGTGTTTTTTACCAGTGTTGGGGGGAGGAGGACATAGTGGGGCTTGGCTGTGTGTGCTTTCAGGAACCTGGGGTCTCAGTCTTGGTATGGATGACTCCTTGGGGAATTAATAGGAGAGGACCAGGGATAGTGTTGGCTCTGCATAGCGGTGGGACTCTTGGGACTGTGAGACTGTTGCATGCCTCTCTGGCTGCCTCTGCAGCCCCGCAGGCTGTTCCTGTAGCAGAGGTGCTGCTGACACGTGCTGGCTATTCCTTCTTACCATAGGGTAATAAAAGGGAGAAGAGGAAGGGCAAAGTTCAGCAACGGTTGTTGTGGGGAAACAAAGCCTGTCAAGGAACAGGATCCATCTCTCTGCTCTTGGAGTGCGAGTGAGCTCGTGAAAAAACAGGCCTGAGCAGATTCTCCCTGCGGCCAAGAGGCTGTTTTGGGACCACCGTGCAATCCAGAAAGTGTATGCAGCCCCATCTGCAGCCTGAGCCATGCAGACAAGACCATGGAGAGGAGGTCTAGGAGGTTGTTAGTTGCAGCTGCTGGGACTGCTCACTTTGCCAGGGATGGGCAGTGGGGATCTGGCCTGCAGTTGGATTGGATTGGTTCAGCTCATTGAAGAGGCAGATTCATGTCTCCACCCTTACCACCACCCTTCCTTAGCAGATGGCTTGACAGCATGCCCAGAGCCTGGATTGAAGGCCTAGGAGGCAGAGGGTGAAAAACATAATGAACTTGCTCTCTTAGCCTTGCAGTGGAAAGACCAACTCATGTTCCAAGCAGAAATCATACGGAGGAGTAGAAAGAGGGAAGCACGGGCACAACGAAGTGTCACCCTTCTGGCCAGCTGTTCTAAAGCAGGAGGGTTTCCATTGCCCTTTACTCCATCAGGCCTCCACGGTCCTGCATTGTCCAGCACATGCCACCTTTGTGCTTCATTCCTATCTACGTCTCTCTTTTTCCCTCCTAGTCCCATCTCTAGAGAAGGGAAAAATGTCAACAAAAATAACTTGGTTGCCTAATAAGACTGAGACTGGAACAGAATGAAGATGAATATATTTTTCTGATCAAATTGTCATGCAGTTCACCTTAGCTCCTTCCACATCTTGTGTGCCATAATGCCTGCTTAGAAGAACTGAAGGAACCTCTTTTTTGTTATTGTTTTTCTCTGTGGTTTTTGTTTGGCTTTTTTTTAAATCACTGTTCTCACTTCTGTTCTGTCTTCCCCACAGGCAGAGAAACCCCTTTGGGAACTGGGTGGACAGACAGGCTTTGCTAGGCAGAATGCTCTTCCCCCAAAGGGAGGTTGTGGCTTTTCCAAGTCCAGGCTTGTTGATGTAGCAGAAGGAGTCCCTGTTGCTGTCATGGGGTTCTGGTTGCGAGTGACTGTGTAGAGGTCTTGGGTGTAGAGAGATTGTAGAGAACTGGGGACCCAACCTGTGTTGAAGAAGATGAAAGCCAATAGCACTGAGGATGGAGCACAAGGGGAAGATGCTTTTCCCCGGGGCAGCTGGAGGAGAGCAGATGTGTTAGCTCGTGCAATTCAACAGCAGTAAAGTATGGAAGGAACAAGCCATTTCTCATTTTCACTCTTGGGAGGGAGCCTGTGGTGCTCTTGGACCTTTGGCTTTGCCTTGTTGCAGTGATGAGAATACAAGACCAGTGCCAGGCTTTGCTGGAAACAGAAGAGAAGGGCAAGTCAGTCTTTGTGTGGGTGCTTTGGCAGCACCAGAGCGCCACTTCAGCAGGGCTAAAGTTCGTATGTGCTGGGGCTGCACCTTGTTATATTCCACAGTGGAGCAACCTCTCCTCTGATACCAGCCTTTCCCTGCCTCCTCTTCTCCCTCTGATTTGCCTCTCCCTTCTGCCCCCTTGGGCTGGAGGAGAAGGTCTTGCTGCAATAGCAAGGCTGGAGCTCTTCTGCAGGACTGTGGCCCTGCCTGCCTCCTGGACTTACTCACTTCCTTATTCTTAGGAAACTAAATTTAAACCAGACTTCTGTTGTGGTGGGAGGAAGGGGCTTTACAGATGAAATGCATTCTTTTTTGTTTCTCTTTCTCAAGAATTGTTTAAACACTTTTTGATTTAAGGCCAAACCAGTCAATGTTTCTGTCTAATTTATCTGGCTAACCCTGTATTTTTTATCCTTAGGGAGCTAGAGTGCTTGTCGTTAAAAATCTTCTTTCTTGTCCCTGGAGGGAACAGACACTAGTAAGCTGACTTCTGCACAGTGATTTTCCAAGGTGGTGGCTTACCTTGTGCTCAGCCTTGCCTGTACTGCTGTGCTGGGACCTCTGCAGCCAGCTCCTGGCAGGGACAGCCAGCCCTCCAGGAAACTGCCCCAAGAGGAAAGTCAAAAACGTGTGGGTGTGTGAGGTGGTGAGAGGGGCAAAGTGAGAGGCAGGTTTGTATCAGATCCTTGTTTCCCATTGCGGAACTCTGAGGTCAGCGTTGAGGCTCCTTCATCTTATCTGAACCAGGTTCTGAGATTTGAGAAGGGAAAGACCAAAAACCCTGTCCTGCCACAGGGCTGGAACTGGGATCAGACTACCAGAGCCTGATGTCTGGGGGTTGTTGCAGCCATGAGTAGTGAAGCCTGCTGTCTCTCTTGGGCTAAACTCTCCAGTGGAGGGAGGGAATGCATCACCAGCCTTTTCCTGCAGCCCTCTTCAGCCTTGTGCTTTTTCATTCCCAAAACCTTTCTACCTTCAAATTGGTGCAAAGGAGGGCCGGGAGGTAGGTGAAGCAGTGTGTGGCACACCCAAGCCTTGTACTTCTTTCTGTCTGCCTACCTCTTGTTGTCCTTCTTTGTGCTCCCCACCTAAAAAAGAGATTGTGTGCCTATGCATGGCTTTAGACTGGAGAACTCTTCTTCCTCTTTTGCCTGGAGTGATGGGAAGGCCATGGGCTTTGCTGGACCTGCAGCAGGTGAGCTTGCTGAAGCAGAGAGAGTAGGGCAGGTTAGACATTACCCCTCTGAGGGTAAAGCCACACCCAAGTGACAGAAAAGACAGGGTGACTTTGTGCCTGTGCTTGGTATGAAGGATGACACGCTCAAGCCCACTCTTGCTGCTGCTTTCTCTGATCCCTGTGTCCTGCTGAGGTGTTAGCTGTTGTGCTGCCCAGGCCAGCCTTCTCTGTAGTCTCTGTGACAGGTAAACAAGGAAACAGAGCTGAGGTGGAGGGAGACTGTCAGAGCAGAATGGGTATTCATTCCTCTCTGCCTGCCTTGGTGTTTCCTTGTGGTGGGATGGTGTATCTTTTCCCCTCCTCAGTACCCCCTGGGCTCTCTCCCTGTGTCCCAGCTCCTGCCGGCAATCTCTGTGGCTGCTATGCCTCTGCACTGTGAAGACACACGTCCAGGGTCACTCCTGGTTCGATTAGTGAACACTGGTGGTGAAGAGGGAAGGGGTGGCTTGTCCTGGCTTCATGGACCTCAACCCTTGGCGAGAAAGGAGGGAAGTGAGTGGGAGAATGGATCCTGTATCCCTCCATCATTGTGTTCTCCCTACCCTCCCCACACCCTTCCTTTCTGATTTTTGAGACATTGGACAAACGCCCTCCTTATGGAAAGGGAAGGGGAGCTGGAGGGTAAGGGGGTGGCAGGAGGGGCTCAGATCCAGCACCAAGAAAGAAGAACTGTTTCTAATGCAATACACTGACATTTTAAAGCTTTGGGGACTACAGGTAATGGATTAAGAAGGGATCTGAAATACTCTGAGACTAAGAATTCGAACCACTGTTTTTTCCTGCCTGTGTGGATGATAATGCAGTATCATCCTGGAGATGGTCCAGCAGCACTTCTGAGCCTGGGGTCCACCTGGACCTACTGCTGGTGTTGCTCCTGGAATGGCTCCAGAACACCCTGCTTTGGAAAAGGAATGCGTGGACTTGCCAAAAACTAAAAAGAAAAGAAAAAATAAGAGCATCTGCAAAGTTCCTTTCAACTCTGTAATTTATAAACAGCAAGTAATAATGAACTTTTTGTAAGGATAAATCAAATGTACATTCTGAAATCATTTTCTCTGTAAATGGTTGGATTTCATTTCACCCTTAAAGGGATGCTTAAAAGGAGGAGATAGTAATAAAAATAAAAAAAATTTACGAAGTATGAAAGGAAACCAAGGCATGTGTGTGACAGCTTTTATTTCTGATTGCCTGGCAGAGGGGCTGCTGGAAAATGGAGTGAGGGAGCTTTCTATCGTGGCAAGATGCTGCTCCCCAGAAGGGAGATTGAGGAGGAGCCCAGCTGTTTTGGGGACTGATTCCTGATTTTGTAGGCCCAGGTCAGATCTAATCTGCATGTTAGCTGAGTATGAACATGTAAAGGCACATGAGTGGGGAACGATGGCAGCTAAGTGGTTCTCAGAAGAGCTGGTGGATGTGGGGACCAGCATCACCTCATAAAATGGTCCTTTGACACCATCTTTGTTCCTTTGGATGCATCCATTTTTCCAAGTAGACCCCTGGAACCCCAAATTAAACTTCCCCACTGCAGAAATGCCTCTCTGCTGGCTGTCTTTTGGCATGGTGCGTGAGAAAACATGACCCCCTTGTTTTGGTTTATTTTTAAACCTGTGTAGTGTAGTTTTGGCTGTTCCCATTACTTTTGTATCAAAGCCTGGTCCTGCTCTGAATCCTACTAACCATCTGGCCTCTGCAGTGCTTTTGCAAGCTCATGTGCCATCTACAGCTATTTAATTTTTTACCTTTTTAGGTGTTTTATGCTTCAGGTTCATGCCTGATTCCATTTAGTGACTGTAAGCATTGTAGGTTATTTTCCTCATAATTATTAGCTCCAGTGCATTCCCTTTTCTTTCTTTCATCCATATCAGTCTGATGTTTTCAATTCTCCTTCTGTGGGCCTCATCAAACTAGAGGCTTGTGTTGTGCATTGCTGAATGCATTTCTGCTGCTTCTCTCTCTAGAACAAAGGGCTTGAAATAGATATGCAACTCAACAATTAAAATTTTCTATTAAGAATTTTTAGCATTCTTAGTGATCACTATATTTTTGTGCCTGAATAGGAGATAATCTAAAAATAGTTGATGACCACCATGCTTGAAATTTCAATTTTTCAGGAGGGGAAGTCCAAGTCTACAAGCATAAGCCAATGGCAATTTAGTGAGACAGTTTAAGAAATGAGAGTTGACTAGGTCAGAGGTTGTCCCACATTATTTTTCTTGCCTCCAACACAAAATCCTTACTGACATTTATATTATTTTAAAAAGTAATGTAAATGGCATTTCTTTAATTTCTTGTGAAGTTTTAAAAGACCTTTTTCCCTGGAAAGCATGAGCTTCTTCTGCAGGAGCTTGAACTGCCTCTGAGAGAGAGGGGTTGACTCTTGGACAGACCAGTCTGGGGTGAAGGCCTTGATTTGCAGGAGCAGCTGGGAGCATAGGGCTCCACCATGAGCCATCTATATCATCTCAGAGGGTCCCTCAACACACCAAAAGAGATCTTGGTATGTGCAACATGCATCCTAGATATGGGTATGGAGCCTTAAGCACCACCATATTGAGCCAGGAGCCTGCAAGCCATCTGATGCTAAGTAAATCCCCTGTCTTTTGCAGAATTTCAGTACCCCAGCAGGTGTTAGATGGGGTGATGCATGTTGGAGGAGCTCTGGCATGACCTGCCTGGGAATCAGTGGGTTCTCCCAAGCTCTTGCTCTTTGTCATGGATGCCTGGTGCTCATCATGGGCACCGTGCTTGGTCGGGAGGCTGTGGCAGATACTCGGTGTCTGTCTCAGAGAGGGGCTGGCTCCAGCTGACTCCAAATTGATGCCTGTCAAGTTAGCTGATAAAGGGATGGACAGGCCGTTTCCAAACACCAGGGAGCTTGGAAACAAAGTGACTTCAATATAAACTTAAGACACCTTTCAGAAAGCTGGAAAGGGGAAGCCAGACCCCAGTTTGCTGGCTGTTTGTTTTTGTTGCTTGGATACGTTTGTTCCCTGTGTAAGGACACATTTTAATATGCTGTGTAGCAGGGACAATTCTTAATTATTAGTCCAATTTTATATTATGCTTCTAAATCTCGCTGCTTTAGCAGCTGAGCCGGGGAAGCAGCGAGGTCTCAGCTGGCTGGCAGGGAGCCCGTGGAGCAGCCAGGGAGAGTCACCCCAGCCCTGGAGAGCATCACCAGCAAATGGCTTCATGCTCACGTGCCCGCAGCTGCAGGCGCTGGCTGCCCTGCTTTCCAGAGCACCGCCACGGAGAGGGTTTGGCCATGGCAGGAGGGAGGCATGTTCTTCCTTCCTGGCAGGGACACGTGTTCCTGTGGCTCACAGGCACGCTGTGTCAAACCTTCACCTGAGCGAGCTTCACAGGGCTTTGCTCTGTCACTCCAAAACTGTCCCATCTGGAGAAGGGGCTCCGGATCACTGAGGTGAGAGGCTGACATAAGGAATATAACCTATGGATGCTTGGTTGAAGAGTCTGGCTTGGGGCCAGGCTGCTGCAAGCTCTGCCTTGTAGCTGCAGCAGGGACAAGCACATCAGCAAAAAGGTAAAGGATCAGCCCTCTTCAGCTAATGCTTGTGATGTCACTGTAAGCATCTCCAAGATCCCCAAACAAACCTTTACTTGGAACTAAGGAGAATCTGGCAATCCTGACATTTTCAGCATTTCTGCGCGTGCTTTTTTTTTTAAGCAAAGTGAGAAGGGAAAATAGTCCTTGCTGTCTTCTAAAATGTATTAGAGCTATGTAAGAATACAAATCTTTCAAGGCCATATCTCTCCTCACTCTGCCAAATGAAACACGATATAAAACTCCATTGTTTTTCTCTTATGTTTCCTGTGCCTTATGGCTTGAACCATGGATCCTCTTGGCTGAAGTCCATCCCAGTAACGATTTAATTTGGGAACACACTTCACCTTTCTAAAAATAAGGAAAACTGAGAAGGAGAGCAAATAAGCTGTGCTGAATAAAGATCTAAAATGACTTCTCCAGGATCTCAAATTAAAGAAAATATGTTATCCAAGGAATGTATAAAATCAAATAATACAAGCCTGCCTCTATGCAGCAAACTCTTTCCTGGCATTTTAGCCCTGTTCCACAGTCTGGACCTTTTCCAAAGAGAGCAACAAATCATCAGTCATATCTTTTTTTTTCCCCCTCAGACACTTACTAAGAACCAGGCATAC
Organism: Ptilonorhynchus violaceus; assembly: GCA_013397565.1. Classification (NCBI taxonomy): domain Eukaryota; kingdom Metazoa; phylum Chordata; class Aves; order Passeriformes; family Ptilonorhynchidae; genus Ptilonorhynchus; species Ptilonorhynchus violaceus. Next base: position 2,272,988 of record VZRJ01007105.1, read on the forward strand.
ACACAAAAATAAAAGAATGTAGAAAACATCTACCCACTCCTGTTTGCTTCCCAGTGTTTTTAAAGCATTTGTCTCAAACTGTTACCCAGAAGTGAACGTCAGACTACTGCAAAACCAAAACTAGGCAGATGACCCAAAATGGGACAGAAATAAATCTAAGGGCTTGTGACTTAATGGGGCAAGATGTGCCTTTACCTAGAAAAAGAAGAGAAGCAGCAGGATACAGCAGCTGTGCCCAGGTTGTATATCTGCACATGGGACCAAACCACACCTCATGCTGGAGTCCAGATAACCCTTACACAAACCAAAATCCCATGTTCAGGCCGGGAGGGCCTCATCCCAGCACGCAGCACGTGAAGGAGCACAAGAAAGCCTGAGGTCAGCACGTGCAGCCCTGCTCAGGCGGGTGGTACCACCAGCTGCAAGCCCTCTGCTCTCTGCAGACACTTCCCCTGCAGAAGGCCCACGGGGCTGTTGGAGTGATGCAAAATTGCAAGGATAACAGTGCTCACAAAAGCAAGGTCTCTGAATGGCTCTGTAAACCTCCTGCAGCATGCAGCTGGTGCAAAGTGAAAAATGGGGTGAGGGAGGCCGAGGGGTTGCAATCTTATAGTCAGGAAATAATGAGAAAAGTCTCCAACAAACCCAGCCACGGGGAAATTTGGTTGAAGGAACACAAGTCGTGCTGAGAATGAAGGTGGGCACAGACCAATTGTAAAAATACTACAGAAGCAATTTAAATTTGTTAGGTAATAAAACAGCCTCCTTAGCGACTGTCAGTGCAGCCCCTCGCAGTGTTTGCAGCCCCCTGAGCTGCAGAGCTGGAAGTCTGGGGATATGAAAACCCCACTTCAGCTGCACTTGAGGCTGGGACCTTTCCCTTCTTCCCCCTGTCAAAAACATACCCTGAGTGTGGCTCCCCAGAGGAGATATTTACTGTCCCTACTAAAATGTGGGTCTAGGCTGTAAATCAGGAATGCTCCTGGAAAAGTGGCTGCATACCAGCGGTCTCTCCTCCCTCACCACCTTCCTTCCTTCCCACGTGCACTCAACATCAAAGCTGCTGGGGCTTCAGGGAATGAAGCCACCCATGCTACCCTTAGTCCTCTGCTCCTCCTGGTTCGTCATAGCTGGAGAGCAGGAGCCCGAATGCCATTAATCCTTGTGATTGCTCAAGAAAAGAAAATAACTAGGGCTGCAATGAAAGAGAGAGCTGTTGGACGGAGTGAGACTGCCAAAAGGCCTCCTGCAAGGTCCATTTACTAGAAGATATTAAGGATATTAAGCCCAAGCTCAGATGGCATTGCTGGGTCACTATCCATCTTCCCTCTTGCATTCTAGAAGTGTTTTCTGGCTCCTCTAAGAGGCTAGCCTTCTGTTTCCAAGCACAGTTTGTTTCCCGTCCCTGCAGAGCCCCTCCAAGATGCCATTTGCAGCTCTCTGGGTCACATTCGCCTCGCTGCTGCCCGGGAAGGGTTTGCTGGCTGGTGACAGGCAGCACAGGGATGTCTCCCTGCCTGGGAGTGGCCCCGCCCTTGCAAAACGGGTGGTGGGAAGCCCTGGGGATGGAGCAGAGGCTGCAAGCCCGGCTGGGGGGCAGCCATTTGCTGCTTTTGGTAGCCATCAGAGCCTGTGGCAGGGGCTGCTTGAGTGGGAGGGCCGGCAGCAAGCATGAGGAGACCGGCAGAGGAGTGGCGGCTCCGGAAACTCCAAGGAGGAGGGGGACAAGGGGGGATGTCATGGTCTTATCCCAGGTGACAGCATGGGTTATTGTGCCCTGTCACACATGCTGCCTTTGATATTCCACAAGCTCACTCGGTCATTTGGGGAAACAAAGGTCGTTATTGTTCTCCAGGAGCACAGCCAAGGTGTGCTCCCTCATCTCTGCCTGCACCTTGCCCCCGTCAGGGCAAGTAAATTCCCTTTCTTACAGGAGCACAGGCTGGACTCACGGGGGGAACCCGATTCCCAGTGGCTCATAGGCAAAGAAGCCACCAGGAAACAGGGCTCTGCAGGCAGCAGTGTGCTGGGGCTGGTATCCCCTCGGGGCAGCACAAGTCTTTGGGAGCGCTGGCTGTGTCCCCACTGGTGTGGCTGCATGCAGCAGGTCAGCAGAGGCTGGGAAACACTGGAGACAGGGGGGATGTTGTTTCACTGTCTAAAGGCAGAGTTCAAGTTTACAACCCCCAACACGTCACCAGAGGTCCGGCACTCGCACGGCAGCTGGGATGGTGTCGGTCATGTGCTGCTCGGCCCTAACACTCGCCCTCCTCTTTGCAAGAGAAAGGGGCAGATGAACCCCTGTGCCAGCACGGTGCAGGCGTGGGCAGCCCACGGCGGGCAGTGGGCACAGCGAGTGACGTCCCCGGAGGGGCTGGGGCAGTTGGAGACGCTGCACGGTGTGGGTGGAGGAGCTCACAACATGCACATGCAGCTGCTGGCGAGGGGCCCGGGAGCTGGCAGCCAGCCTGGGGGGGAAAGAACAGAGAGAAACACCAAAACAGGCACAACCCAAGGGGGCCAGGCCGGGGAGCGGGCGCTTATGGAGGCTGGCAGTCCTTGGCTGCCATGGCAGGAGAGCAGCAGGGAAATCCATCACTGCTCAGCCTGACCTGGCAGAACCCATTGGAAGTGCACCAGGGGTTTGTCACGTGCGGCTGCTCAAGTTTTGATCCCAGCTTGGGAGTTTTGGGGACTGGGCTCATCAGCACACCTGCCCAGGGGTGACGGAGCCGTGTTGTGAGAAGGGAAGTATTTCTGTGGATTAACAACCCGAGGAGGAGGCAGGAAGCTGAGAGGAAGGTTCAAAGATCGATTTTCATTCTGGCAGCAGGTTAAGAGTAGGGAATATGAGTGCTGCCTTCGAGGTCTTGGATAGCCCAGTATATGCACTGATGATCTGGAAACAAAGATGAGCAATACACCGAACATTTTTAAAAGATGACTCAAAGCTATTGACTCCTGAGGAGATGAGAAAGGATTGAGTAAAATGCAAATGTGGCAAGTGGGCAACACCACATACTTGCCAAGGTTTAACTGGGCATGTGCAAGGCAAGAAGAGGGAAAACAAACTGCACGTAAGAATTACAAAGCTCCAGATGTTCTCTAGCAACTCAAGAAAGAATATGGATGTCACAAAAGCCCTGGCTCTGTGAGTAGCTGCAGGTTAAAAAAAAGCACACACAAAATATGAGCATGCAGAGGGAAGAGGGGGAGAATAATATGGAAAATATGATAATGCTATTATCTAAATCACTAGCGCAGCCTCCCTGGGAATACTGTCTGCAGTTCAAGTAAGCCTTTCTCAGAAAGGGCTGATTAGGGGCATGGCAAATTCAGTCACAGAGAGATCAAAACGATTGGGGTTGTTTATCTCGGAAAGGAAATGAACAAGAGGAGACTGGCACAGAGTGAGCCAGTCCAGAGCTTCTGTTTTTCTTCCTGTTCAGTTCTATCACTGTCATATCTGGTGTCGCTGAGAAGTGTGTGAAGTGATGTGGCTCTCCTCTGTCACAACTCCTCTGGTCTTCCTCTCACCCTCCCCTCCAGGGGAGGCACAGCACATTATGTTTTATATTTTGGTATGACCTGGGGAGGAGGAGATGGCTAAGGAGGAATATATATGCCCCAGAGTAGGCATAGAGTAAAGAAGGTGAGAATGGAAAAGGGAGATTCGCACCTGGACAGAGGGGCGAAAGGTTCTGTCTTTGGGAGCCCCCTTCTATCAGCTCAGGCAGACCTCAGAGAGGCTGCCAGCTACTGCCCTTTTCCTAGGGCCTTGAGATTCCCAGATCAGGCCCTGGTCTCTTGGAGGTTCCAGGAGAACCTGGAGATGAGGAGCTTGAATTTGGTAAGCGAGTGTGTAAAAAGCATCATGGTAGTCAGAGGTACCTTGAGATGCAGCATTAACCCACTGCTCTCTGCCAGGTGACGTTCAGGGTGGGCAGTAGGAGGAATTTCTTCACAGAAAGGGTGATTAGACCTTGGGATGCGCTACCCAGGGAGATGGTGGAGTCACCGTCCCTGGAAGTGTTTAAGGACGTGGCACTCAGTGCCATGGTCTGGTTGACTTGGTGGTGTTTGGTCATAGGTTGGACTCGATGATCTCAGAGGGCTTCTCCAAGCTAATTGAATCTGCGATTCCGTGACCCTGGAGCACGGCAGACACGTTCTCTGGCGGGGCCGGCAGCCCAGCCCGCTGTGCTGGGAGCATCCCGGGCTCCCGAGGAGGGACCGGCGCGGGCCGTTCCCCTCCCGGCCGCCAGAGGGCGGCAGCACCGCGGAGCCNGGCCCCCGCTACGCCCCCGGCGAGGCCGTTACCCGGCGCCGTTGGAGACGCGGCCCCGGCACGGAGCGGGGCCCGGCACGGAGCGGCCCGTGGGAAGGGAAAAGCTGACCCTCGGTCACTCCTCCGCAGGTCGCCCGCCCGCGCCGCACACTTGTCCCCCATGGCCGCGTGGTCCCGGGGAGCGGTGCTGAGTCTGTACCGGGCTCTGCTGCGCCGCGGCCGCGGCCTGCGCTACACCGACCGGGATTTCTACCTCGCCTCCATCCGCCGCGAGTTCCGCCGGAACCAGGGGCTGCAGCGGCTGGAGGACAAGGAAAGGCAGCTGGAGAAGGGGCAGGCTTTCCTGCAGAGCAGGCTCGGAGGCCTGGTGTAGAGATTCCGTGTAGCTCCCACTGGTCCCACTTACCTCCCTCTTCTTTCCAAAATCCCCTCCTCAACCGGAAGAGATGATTAACACTCACTACCCACCACTATCCTGAAGAAGTCCTGAAGGTGCTTCCACAGGCACACCAGGAGGGCTCTCCTCTTCACAAATGCTTTAGGTCACAGGTAGGTCATTTACAATGATATAACCGTGTTCTTCGTGCTGCTGTTACAGTGAGCTTTGGAAAAGTGCAGAGTTTTTTCTGCCTGGGGGTGACCAGTGACTGTATTCTAGATTCATCCAGGCAGGAACATTCCTCCTGAGATTGTAGCTTGGCTTTAGAAAAACCAAAGGGCAGCTTTAGACCACCCCAATCAGGCAGGCAGACTCAGAACCTTGAACACTGACTCGGAAAACAGATCTCAAGTCACATTGGAAGAGTATCTTGGTGTTTTCATGTAGGTTCACTGGGCATCCACCTATGGGTACAGTGGTGGCAAGGTGTGTTTTATGGAATCGTTTAGGTTGAAAAAGATCTCTGAGTACACTGAGTCCAACTTTTGACTGATGACCACCTTGTCAATCAGACCATGGCAACGAGCGTCATGTTCAGTCTTTCCTTAAGCACTCTCAGAGATGGTGACTCCACAACCTCCCCGGGCAGCCCATTCCAATATCTAATCACCCTGTGAGGAGATACGTCCTGATGTCCAGCCTAAGCCTTCCCTGGCACAGCTTGAGGCCATATTGGCCAGAGAGACTCTTTAAATTTAATTCTCAAGGTCAGGTTAAGTGGAAATTGGAGAATACAAGAGTACACATGTAAGAAGATATTAATTGTTAGTGTTTTATGTGACTTGTCTGAAAGTCAAACCCACCAGCCTCGAGGGCAGCAATAAACGTCCAGTGAAGGCAAGGGAGCTGTTCCTTTTATGATGTGTTCTGGTCTCTACTGTGGGTTCTTGTTTTTCTTTGAAGTATCTGGGATTGGACATTGTTCAGAAATTAACCTGGGAAAGGAAACTCTGAGACTGCTTATCAGTTCCTGGGAAGATTCTGCTTTGTTACAAACAAACAGTTGGCCATCCGTGTATTGCTTTGTATGTGAGCAAAATTAAACTTGTTAGATTGAAAATTAGAAAATAAATTGGATGTGCTTTGGTTGAGAAGCACAAATTAAAAGGAAAATACGTGAATGGTCATGGAGTTGTGCGTGCTATGCTGGATTTTATTGCAAAATATTGCAGAAGTAAATTCTACTTTCTTTTCCTGTTCAGTGATTAGAAACCTGACATCAAATTTGGATGTATTCCTTTAGATAGTGAACGTTGCTGAGTAGAGCTTGGTCAGTACTGTCCTGGCATGGCTGGGAACAAGCAGCTCTTTGAGGGAACATAATTAAGGAGACTGCAGGGTTAGGTGGTCCCTTCCTGTGGCTCTGTGCTAAAACCCCAGGAGCAGTGGGTGTGAGGTGGGGGAGAAGGGAGTGAACCGTCAGGGTCACGTGCTTTGACCCATCTGTTTAACATTCCTGCTCCTTCCAGGTAAGATGGCAGGCGCCGGGCAGCGCAAAGGGAAGAAGGATGACAACGGCATCGGCACAGCCATCGACTTCGTGCTGTCCAACGCGCGGCTGGTGCTGGGCGTGGGGGGAGCCGCCATGCTGGGCATCGCCACGCTGGCTGTCAAGCGGGTGAGTGCTGGCACCACGCCTGGCGCCGGACGTGGCTCCAGGAGGAAGGAGGGGGAAGGAAAAAGACCTGGGGTACTGACAGTGGGTTGGGTAAAATGCAAGCTTTGGGCCCTCAATGACTCAAACTTGTTCCTGGTAATGTTGGTTTAGATGTACGACCGGGCCATCAGTGCTCCCAGCAGCCCCACTCGCTTGAGCCAGTCAGGAAAGAGAAGCTGGGAAGAGCCAAACTGGCTGGGCTCCTCCTCACGCTTGCTGACCCAGGACATGAAGACCAGCCTCAGCCGCTCCCTGCAGACCCTTCCCACTGATCCTTCAGCTGCAAACACGGGTAAGGAGCATGGTCATACTCCTGCATCACAAAATCACCCAGGCTTATAAACCCTGTGTTCATTTAAAGGAATGCAGGGAACAAAATACTCTGTCTGACCCAGGATTTTGATATTTTTCTCTTAAGCAAGTCCACTTCTAACTTCAAGAATCAGAACTGACATTGGGAACTAGTGAATAATAGTCATCTGTTTGCACACTTCATTCCTCTTGTGATTTCATGGTGCTAAGCTTTATTCTCCCTCATTTTTTCTCTTTCGATCTGAATTCTTAATCTGTGCAATCTTTCCTGATAGAAGGCTCTTCCCTTCCTTTCAAGCACTTTGTCATCTTTGGGTCGTTCCAGTTTCCTTGCATCTTTTTGAGAGGGAATGTTCAAGTCATGAATGTACTAGCAATTTATGAGAGTATTTCCTGTATTATTTCTACCATTTTCCAACTAGTTTCTGTAGCAGCGTTTCCCTGTTTAGTGCTGCTTATCCCCGAGTTCATCTTCATCAGTTTGTAGAAAGTGTCCTGCAGTTTTCTTTCTGAGTGGGTCAATAAGTAATTTAGAATCCAGCCATGTTTTGTTATGTGTGTTTGGTTGTTTTTTCTCAATGGTCTTACTTTCTATCCCTGATCACTTCAGGACATTTAGTCTTGGAGATTTAAACTAAAAATCAGAATCAAGCTTTTATCTTGATTTCCAGATTCTTTTCGAGGAAGTTATCTTTGGGATGCCAATGGATTTTCCGCTGAGGAAACATTAGATAACTAGACAACTGTGTTAAATGGGGTCTAGATAATTTGATTGGAGTCCCCAAACATAAGGACTGAGAAATAAAAACACTGATGATGGTGTCTTAAATTCTTCAATTAAAAGTAAATTAAAACTCAGTATGGAAAAAAAAAATTTTTCATAAGCAGCCAATGAAATCCAGTTCCCTATGGTTTTGTGGGCTATTTCTTTTTCACAAAAAAAGTTCAAATCTGTCCAAAAGAACCCAGTGGGACAAAAGATGACAGCTGCTGAGGCTGGGCTAGGTGGGTGTGTGTGCAGCTTGGTCAGCCATTCCACGTGTGCTGTGTGGCCAAATGCCCATTGCCAAACAAATCTGCAACAGCTGATTGCTTTAATGGAGCCACTGACTTGGGGGCTTCTCCTGCACCTGTTAAGTATCACAGCCCTTCCAAAGATCTCTCAGATCTGTAATTCTTTAATTCTTATTGATAACTTCTGAAACTCTTGGACCAAGACAGATGGGAAGCAAGAAGCATTGACTTACTTCTTTGGGAAACCAGTCAGAAAAAAAGGGGCTCAGAGAATCTGTGCAGGTCAGACATTGTTTAGTAACACAGATGGCAATGTAAAGCCTTGTGTTCCTGTATTGTGCCTCAGAGTGGGCTCTCTGGTCTTTGTCCAGGGAAAGTTTGAGGGGGCTTTCACTGGAGCTGTAGTGGCCTGAGCTGGAATGGCCCCAGGATCTGTCGGCTCACCATCCCGATAACTGTGCTGATCGGACTCCCAACAACTATTTCATTTCGAGGTGGCAGAATATTCTTTCATCTCATATGCTAGTCAGGACTGGGTTTTGCAGGTAATTTGTAATAATCTGTTTCAATGTTAAAAACTCAAAGAGATCGTGATGGTTGTCCAGAAGTGTTTTATCCACTGGTCTGGCATCACACTGAAAGCTTTTGAACTGATAACAGCACTGAATTTTTGATGAAATTCAGCTGAGATACTGCCCATGTAGCCATTAAAATTACATTCTTGTACACAATATTAGTCTGGCTAAATTCCAAATCTAGTAACTTCTTTTCATCCATTCTGATGCTCACAGCAGTATGTTTTGAAGTTTCTCAGCATGTCGCTTTTGAGTGGTACCTGGGTAAAGCCTGCAAAATGTCTGCTGAAAGCTTTTTGAGACCTAGGAGACTGCGGTTCCGCGCTGCAGATTCTGTTCTGCGGAATCCTTCACAGTGAAATCAGCTGCAGACCTCAACAGTTTTCCTTCTGTCTTGCAGACTTTTTTCGACCCACAAAGCCCAAGCCATCTGCCAAGAGGAGTCAAGTGGAGCTGAAGAAGTCCCGCCTTCGTCTGTCCCTGCAGGAGAAGCTCTTCGCGTACTATCGGCGGAAGGTGGCGATCCCGGTGGAGGAGCAGGCTCGGGCCAAGCAAGCGGCCGTGGATATCTGTGCGGAGCTGCGCAGCTTCCTGCGCGCCAAGCTGCCCGACATGCCCCTGCGGGACATGTACCTCAGCGGCAGCCTGTACGATGACCTGCAGGTAATTCCTGGGGCTGCAGCGTGGGGAGTTGTCCAGAAGGCTGAACAGGCAGGGGCATTTCAGACTTCCCTGTTGGCAGTGCTGGCTCAGCACAGCATTCCTCAGTAATAAGGCCTCTGGTGTTGCCTTTCCCACTGTGGAGCCAGGCGTTGATTTCCGCAGTACTGTTTGAACAGGCATGACCAGGCTGCTCTGTCATTGTGTGCAAAGCCTTTGCTTTTTGCTGTTTTATTTCTCTGAAATATCTCAGCCCTTCTTTCCTTCCCTTCAGTCTCCCTTTAGCTGTGTTTTTCTTGCTGTTTCTCTAGGAGACCTCTGTTTTCTTTCTGTCTCTATCTGTCCAAACACGTGATATTCCCTTAGAACTCCTATATATTCATGTAGGTCTTCCCTACTCTTTTTTTTTTTTTTTTTCTTTTAATGCATGACAGACCTGGATTGGACAGCAGTCCCTGCTGCAATATCTCCCTGATGGCAAGATGCCCATGGCTATAGTGAGTGATTCAGAGGCACACTTCTTTGTTTGACTCAGAGCTCTGGAACAGAGCGACGAGTGTCCAGCGAAACTTAGACCTGGGGTCTTAATCACATTGGTGAAAAGAGATCTTTAGTGACCTTTTTCCAAACAATGTGGCAGACCAGGTGAGGGCAGTGTACCTAGCTGTAGCATGGGATCATTAAACCATGGCAACGCAAGCTTGTCTAGAAACTTAATACTCTGTCTCCTGCTTGAATTGTCATGTGGTGTTGCTGTGCCCTAGGCCAGCTGCATCCCACAACCAAGGAGCAGACTTAGAGCAATATGAGGCAGAATGATTCATCTACACGCAGTCCGTGTCAGGTCTCTAAATAGTACATACCATGTAAGCACTAGCTTCAGTTATACCTTGAAATTATCCCACTGATGGTTGGAAATAGTCCTTCAGAATGCCTTTTAACAAAGGGAGGCTGGAAATCCCACGCAGAGAGGAGAGGGAGACAGCTGAATCCTTATTCCAGGTTCCTTTGGACAGAAGGCTATCTAAAGGTGGTGAATAAAATGAATGTGGAGAGAGAAAGCTTGTTCTTACTGACTTTTCTCTCTTGTGAAAGGTAGTGACAGCTGACCACATCCAGCTCATTGTCCCTCTGATGCTGGAGCAGAACCTGTGGTCGTGTATCCCTGGGGAGGACACTATCATGAACATTCCTGGCTTCTACTTGGTGCGTCGAGAAAACCCAGAGTACTTTCCCCGTGGGAGCAGCTACTGGGACCGCTGTGTGGTGGGAGGTTACCTTTCCCCCAAAACTGTAGCAGACACCTTTGAGAAAGTTGTAGCTGGGTCCATCAACTGGCCAGCAATTGGGAGTCTCTTGGACTATGTGATCCGTCCAGCAGCTCCCCCAGCAGATTTGACACTGGAAGTCCAGTATGATGCAGATCGACATCTTTTTATTGACTTTCTACCATCCCTGACACTGGGTGACATTGTCCTCGTTGCCAAACCTCACCGATTGGCCCAGAATGACAACTTGTGGCGGCTGAGCCTGCGGCCAGCAGAAACGGCTCGCCTCCGGGCCCTGGACCAGGGGGATTCTGGCTGTCGCTGCTTGTGCCTCAAGATCTTCAAAGCAGTATGCAAGTTAAACCCAGCTCTGGGTCACCTCACTGCCAGCCAGCTCACCAATGTCATCCTGCACCTATCCCAAGAGGAGTCCGACTGGTCCCAGGACATGCTGGCTGATCGCTTCTTGCAGGCACTGAAGGGATTGATCCGCTACTTGGAGGCAGGCGTCCTCCCTAGTGCTCTGAACCCCAAGGTGAACTTGTTTTCAGAGCTCACCCCTGAAGAAGTGGATGAGTTGGGCTACACTCTCTACAGCTCTCTGTCGGAGCCAGAGGTCTTGCTGCAGACGTAATGGGGCCTTACCTAGAGAAGTGTTGATAGGGTTTAGCCAATGCAGACTTTGATTACTGCAAATTATGTCTCCTCCACTTCTCCCTATCTCCCTCTCTCTCTCTCTCTCTCTTTCTCTCTCTCCACCACTCCTCCCCTTTTGGTTCATTAGTAATTCCTGCTGTGGAGTTGGTGCTCCCACTAAACTTCTTGGTGCTACTGGTCCATTTCCACCATCTCTGCCCCCACAGGTACCCATTGGCTAGGGAAGAGAGACTAAAAATGCAGCTGTGAGGTCTTCACACGTAAATTCTGCTGAGTTTAAGTGTCTACCAAAAAAATAAACCAAACTATGCACTTCTTTCTTCTGTAGTACACTTACTGCAGCAAGTCCATTTTGGTCTGAAGAAGGTGGAACTGGGCTGGTAAATCCAGTGACTTTAGCAGACTTACACTGAGGTTGTTTAATTTCCTCCAGCCTGACTTTGCCCCATGTTTATTTTTCTCTGCTGTCCCACACTGTCTCACTTTCCTTTCTTTTTTGTCCCTTTGGCCTAGTCATGCAGGACAGACTGAGATATTTTGGATAGGGTATTTTTTTGTATTTCTGAGTGGATAATGATTACACTGGCAGTATTTAGGGCTGTAGAGCTTGGAATTGGAGAATTCCCACATCTCCTCTTCCTACAGAGCCTTCTCATCCTTTGCAAGCTGGGTTTGGGATTAAAGGCCAAGGCTTCTCCAGTCTGCTGCAACATAACCTCCTGTATGGGCAGTTCTTGTTGAAGCTGTCATAGGGGAGGAAGGAACCTTTGTGATCTGCCTGTGTGATGAAGCTGAAGGAGAAGGGCTTGTCATTCCTGCCTAGCCAGATCTGCTGGGAACGGCCTCAGGAGTGGAGAGCAAGGCAGCTCTTTAGTTGTCTCTGGCCTAGAGGAAGAGAGGGTGATTATGGGGGAAGGGTGGGAGACACACATGGGAATGGGGAATTTTTTTTCATCTTTTCCCCAAGAGTTTATGGCTGTTCTGGTTTACTGGAGGAGGAAACCAGACTGCATGCCTGCAAGAGCTTTGGAATAAGCACACACAAACCAGATTCTCACCAGCTATACGTCTGTGAAGGTGATAGAACTGAACTGGTGTCATCAGCGAGGTTCTCTTCCGTACACTGGTATTAGGGTACATATGCAGAGCTGGCATTTAGGCATCTATTAGCTTTGCCATCTGGTCTGTGTGCTACGGTCTCCTCCCCAGAACTGAGGCTGTCCATCCCCTTCCTCGTTCCCATGTGCTGACTTTACAGTGCTCCCAGTTTACAAATATTCTGAGAAAGCTGGTGAGGGCACACCTTCCCATTCTGTCTGTTTGGACCTGTTGGCAGCGCAGTTCTGCCCACTCCTGTTTATGGCTGCTCTCAGGCTGTAGACTCTTTATACTCTGCGTTAAGCCATCTGCTGTCTTCAAAAATGGGGAGAGAAGGTGTCCCCCCGAGTTTGGGGCTCTGTGTGTATCTCTAAAGACCAGCATAGCTATTGTTACAGAAACATACTTGCCTTTCCCCAGCTTTAGCAGCTTTTTTACCCCTTGCTGTCCAACCTCCTTAGCCAGCGGAGGGGAGTACTGCAGCAGCAGGATTTGGAGGGAGCAGGAATCCTTTTCTCCTTTTCTCCTCCCTACTTCTCAGGACTTCCCCCTTCTTTGACAGAGAGGTTTCAAGGTAAATTTCAGGAGTGGAACCACAGAGTTCCCCTTCACCCTTGTTTTTTTTTTTTAAAGACAGTGCTGGTAAGATGAGGGAGGGAGCTTCTTTCTCGGACAATCCGTCCATTTTAGCCAATGTGTCAGATAGTATTCTGTATACAGTGATAACACAACATTGCATTTTAAATTATTTAATCCTTAGGGTACTGGTGTTTTCTAGACTGCCAGATGTGTACTTTGAAGTTTGTGTGTGTATATGAAGTCTATAGTCTCTCAAAGGTTAACAGGAATCCCATTTGTACGACTTTGTGTTTTGTAAGTTTTGCAGCAGTCAGTGATGGTCAACTGTTGATTGCTCTTCACTCTGGTTCCCAGATTTTTCTCCTTCTTCCTTCCCTTGCCCCCCACTGCCTTTCTGATGTCAGCCTTCCTACCCTAAAAACAGACAGATGAGACTTGGAGCCTATTGGCTATTGGGGGAAATTCCCCTTGTTTTAATTACTTGAAGGTCAACAAAAATATTAAAATATCTGGGTTGTCAGGAGTTCTCCCAAAGTTCATTTCTTCAGTGTGATGTCACCCCTCACTTGGTGCTGACTCCAGTACCCTGGTCTTCACATTTTAACAGCAGTGTGGTTGGAAATGATTAAAACTCTAGATACAAAAAAAAAGGTGAAATATAAACAGGAGGAAGCCACTGTCTGAGCTGACTTGAGAACAGTTGTCAAATACATATCTGTATATATAATTTTTTACATGACTGCTTTTACTTCTTCCTGGCAACCTAATGAGTTAATATTTTATGGCCATTTTTTGCTGCTATTGAGCTCAATTTGTGTATCAAATGGAAACTGAAGCTGCCTTTTTGCCTTTTCTGTAGACTCTGCTCCACTTCACTTGCATCAACCACTTCCATCATTTCTTCCCTTTAGTTTTGCCCTCCTCTGGGCTAGCCACAAGCCCGTTCTCAGGAGGCAAATGCTCACTTCCTACAGGCAGCCACCACAGCAGGCAATAGCTGCCCTGGCAGTGGCAGTCTTGACAAAGGCCAAAGATGTGATGGGTCACAGGGACACCGCAACAAGGAATATTTCAAGAGCAGGGTCAGGTATAAGGGGCAATAGAAGCAGGGAACAAGGTGTAGGATAAGTATGCAGGATACTTACAGTAATGCTGTACCCAGCCTGTAGGTCAAACAGAATGTTGCAGAGTCTTTCAAACTGGCACCTTTCAGTATTAAATGCAGTACATGTGTTGATGTACAGTCTGGAGGGCTGTCTTACCTATAGGTAGGCTCCTTCCTGGTCAAATCTGTAGCACAGAGCAGGAGAACCTAAAGCTGAATGTGAAAAGGGCAGCTCCTGGCCACCTTCCTGGCAGAGCAGCTCAGAGACAGATTGATTGTAAGATGCCCAGGGCATGTGTTGGGCTGGTTGCTGCCTCAGCTCCAAGAATGTCTCCGTGTGTTCTGCTGTAGGTTAGCTCACACAAGCTTCCCATGAGATTGTTGTCTTTGTTCCCTGTAACCACAGGGTGAGGACCAACTTGCTCAGCTGTGGGGTTTCACTGCTGCTGAGCTCCACTGCTAATCCTTCAAGTCAGATGGATTTCTTTTCCCTTGCTTAAAAGCAATTATGGAAACAAGAGGCTGCTTTCTGCCCCCTGGCAAGCTGCCATCAGGGCCCTCATTCTTAGCGTGTGGGCACACAGTGAGAAGTGAAGAGATGATGCCCCATCTCTCCCAGGCCTGGAGGCTGTGGATTTGCAAAGGGGAAAGTCCAAGTGCATGATCTGTGACAGAGTGTGTGGAATTCTGAAATAAAATGACTTTCCACAGTAATCCGGTTGTCTCTGGTGTGTTTATAAACAAAGGAACGTCTTTCTCTGCTTTCATCTCGGTGCATCACCTCCATGCTCATACAATCCTGCACCACACCAGTGCTTGGGGACTGACATGCTCCTTGCTGGTTCACTTGCTTTCCCTTTGCAGCTCTGGATGCTCAGCACTTTGCAGCTTGTCTGGAGGGAGCCATGAGCTTGGTGCTGCAGTGTCCTGGCTCCTGGCAGCTCTCACTCCAGTCACAAGATGATGCGTAATGCGGCGCTGAGCCTCCCATCCTTTCTCCGAAAGTCCACATGCCCGGACAGGCACCTGCTTTTCATGTGGCTCCCCAGCCTTCAGAGGCTTCCGTGCCTCTGTAATATTAAACTTTCCTATGCAGACTCCCCCACCCTTGTTCAGTCACACCTTGGTTTTTGTGTGCCAGGCCTCTCCCCTCCCAAATGCACTCCTCCTTTATCCAGGCATCAGCCTCGAGGCAGTGAGGAAGCTGCTTTGCCAGGGGCCTGTGTCTGGTGCATGGAAGCTCTTTGCACTAAGACCTGGGTTTATGTGCTTCCTTGGGAAGGTGGGGTGGAAATGTTGGACGTCAAATAAAATGAAGTCATGCTGCTTTTGATGGGTTCCAGGCTCCTTAATTCTGGGGAGACATGCTGCAGTGGCAACACTGTCCTGTGAGACTTGCCTTAATGAGGACTCTGTAATTAACATTTAACTATTTTGCAGGGTGTTTTATGATACAAAGGGAGTCTACATCTCCAACTTTTTTTTCCCTAATATCCCTTGCCTGTGTTGTTTTGGTTTTTCTCCTTTAATCTGTCCTGTGGTAGAAACGTTTCAGGTGAGATCAAGCATGTTCCCTGCCATAGAGAGTCTTACAGGAACAGCTGAAATAAGCTGCTCTGTGAAATCTGTGATAGGTATTACCCCCTCCAGTTAAAGCCCCTGGAATGCCTGGAGCTGCAATGCGTGGTTAATATATGCAGTGGTTTGCACCTTTACATAAAAGCTGTCCTGGCATGAAGAGGGAGGAAAGATCAAAAGATAAGCGTTTGTTTAATGTAAAGAAGAAATAATTGAGGGGAGTGATGTTAATTATTTCAAGTATGGAAAAAGTTGCTACAAAGAAGAACAGCATAAATAGTTCTCCAGGCTGCAGACTCAGAATCTCTTTTGTTCTTAGCCTAAGGAACAAACACCTTAGGAGGAAAGTGAATTTTGGAAAAAGCAAAATATTTTGCCCCCTTTGTTATATAACCACAGTCCTGTCCTGGATATTAGCGTAGCTGAGTTTACATTTTCTTATTTATTTTTCCATCTTTTAATTTAAAAAATAAATTCGTAAATTCCAGCCTGACTATTTTGTAGCTAATCTTAAACTGGGGAAGAAAGGATGGCTGAACCCCAGATTTGAAAGTATCATGCTAAACTGTTGAACTGCATGATTAATGTTTCTTTTTTTATTCCCAAATACTTAGTCACATCCATGGTTTTTTAAGGTTTACTTTAATATTCTAAACTCAAAAAAAGCTGCAGGCAGCTGCTGCTTTTTAAATTTAGTCTCATAGGAAAAAAAAAAGAGGAGCCTCTTCCAAATTTTAATTTCATGGAGAAAAAGAGGAGCCTCTTCCAAATGAGGAATTTCCCTTCCCTAGAGTTAAGATAAAATATGTTTGCTCACTACCTGTGCTATTCAATGGCTCCAGCATGGCTCACTGAACCCGGGACTGGATCTTGAAATGTTGGGCTTTGTCCACAGATGCAGCAAGCAATAAACGGGAGATTCTACCTCCTACCAGTGAATCCCAGTATTGGCTTCCAGCCTTAGGAGAACTGCTACAGTCTAGACACTTGGGGAACTGTTTGAGATACCTGTATTTTATCTTCTTTATCTTGTCAGGCTGAGTTACGATCTAAGTTTATGATCTGAGGGATTCAAGAAATATCCTCCCCCTCCCTTTTATTCTTTTTTGAGCTCATTTTTTTTCTTAAAGATTCAACACCTTCTTAAAATAGGTCTCATTTAACAAGTGTGTCACCTACACAATCAAGGATAAAATTTTTAGTAGCATACTCTGAGAAGGACAGCATTATTCACAAGTCATGGACACAGAAATGTGGTGGTGAGCAGGCTATTACTCATTTCTTTACAGTATGTGATCCTGTGGAATAATCTTGCAAATGATAAGGCAAAAGAGGGTGGTAAGACCAATGAGTAAGGCAGGGAAGATCAGAAATAATTCTGTAGATAGAAAACATTCTTGTCATTTTAGGAAGAGCAAAGAGAGCAAGAGACAGAGTTTGGCTCACAGAACTCAAACTTCTCATGATCTTAAGCTTTCCTAAGTACTCACATAGAAGTCAGTTCTGAAAAAAATCAAACACACTAAAAGTCAGATTGATTTTTATTTTGCTGCCCTGGTTCAATTTCCCTGGCTCTTGTGGCTAAGTAGCTCTTTGATCTGTCTATTAACACTCAGTGCTAAGCTTCTCAGGGGAAATATATATATATAAAATCTAACCACATTCTTCATGAAAAGTCTTCTCCATACAAAAAATGGGCAAAAACTGTTTTCTTGTGTTTTTTGCTTTGTTTTGGATTTTCTTTTTTTAGGCGACAATACCCTGGGTTCTGTGCTATTCCACCCCTTCCCCTGCCTCTCTCTGTGGTAGAATTGTCACTCTTCCACAGAAGCATGGGGGTGATTCTGTCCCATAAGACATCCCACTACAATTATCCCAGTCCTGTACGATTCTCTTGTCTTGTTCTGCTCAGCATTGCCAAGGACAGACCTTACAGGCAACAGACCCCAGGGCGTAGGTGGCAAATGATGGACTGTGTTGGCTCTTTACCTCTCCCACGACAGACATTACTTCAAAACTCGTAGTGCCCTGGCAGGCTCCTCACCTTCTTTGAAAGGCAAGAAGCAATTGTTCCTGGAAGCAGTATGGCAGAAAGACATTTTTGCCTTCAAATTCTTGAATTTATTTAGCACAAAGGTCCTTAGAGACAATAAGTACCACCACTTATATGGATAATAAAATGTGAATCATGTTCAGCTGCTGCTTGTTTGCAGCAGCAGCAGCGATGCACTGTCAGAGGGCCCGAGGTGCACTGGAGCCAAGGTACAAGATGCAGCAGTCCCAGAGGCTGCAGAGCTGCAGCTCCCATGGTGCTTGTTAAAGAGCACGCTGGGAGGGGCCCAGCTCCCTGGCACTCATGGAGGGTGGCTTTTGCTGAGGCAAGGATGTGACCAAGGCACAAACCTTCTCTTTTCCAAATCACTACCTGTGGTCATGAGAGAGATCTAGTCCAGTGCCTTTTCTTGAACAATGAGCTTATGTTTTGGGCTAGGAGTCTTTCTCCTTTCTCTCTCTCTTTTTTTTTTTTTAATTTTGTAGTTATTTTCTTATGTAAAAGAAGAAAATTAATAAAGAATGACGCATCTTCAGTCCATCACTTTGCACTGGAAAGGAGGACGTTTGGTGTCACCAACAGAGTGGTGGCTCCCAAGGGACAGACTTACCCTTTTGTCAACCTGCCCTGCCTGCAGGAGACCTGTGTTTCTGTAAGTGCTCAGCATCCAAACGTGTCTTACTGAGACTGCATGACAGGTGAATGGCTCAAATGTTACCTTCCTGAATAGTACCTGCATTGCCCCAAACCCAGAGGAGATGTCTCCTGTCATCACAATGCCAGGACAAGGCCTCAACAGTCTCATGCTGTGAGTGCCAAAAGAGCAGGCCAGCAGTACCTTCCCAACAGAGCTGGGCTGCTGTGGCTGGTTCCTGACAGACCTGGGTTTAGTCTCAAACCTGCTCTCTCATCAGTCAAGCGCAGAAACCTCCTCCTGTTAAGAGAACTGCAAAGCACCACAGCAATGGCAGTAAGAGGGGCAGAGGGTTGAGAAGCCACAGCACCTACCCAATATGATACTTTGTCTGCAAAGTCTTCTTTACGGACTACTATCCAGCTTGCCCATGGCCAGTCCACCTGTAACACGTGAGGAGGTTCTACTGAGGCCACCAATAAGTCCATGTACAAGTGCAGGGAGCAGAACAGTCTCAGAGTCTTCTGAAAGAATCTTCTTTCTGACATAGTTTGCCTAATCTCCTAACAAAGAGACCTGAGGAGGGAAAATTGCATGCCTTCAGGAAAAAGCTATAAACTGAACGATATCACAATGGTCAACATCTGCCAGGAATTTCTCTCTCCTCCTTTGTAAACAAGTATATATTAAAATAGCACAAAGTCCGCTGGTAAATCCCTGAGCAGCTGCTGCCTATGCAGAGTGGAAAATTGTTACTGAATAAAGGCTGCAGTGTTCCCCCCCAGGGACCTGGGCAGCTACAGCCTCAACAGTGACTTATCCTCAAATGAGTTTCAGAGCTTCATCTGAACTACTGGGTTTGTCGGTGTTCTTGCTGAAGCTGCCTGCCAGCATCCGAATCAAAGAGATCTCACGCACACCCAAAAGATCCCCAGAACTGTGTTTTATTTCACTCATAGGGTACACCCATGCACAGTCTCTCATCCTGGTCTCATCAAAACACTCTGAAGTGACGGGAAGTTAAAAAAAAAATCCCCAAGTGAAGCACACAGAGCACAGTCTGGTATTATCAGCCTTTCACTGTGCACCTCCCTCACTGAACAGAGAGGCTGAAATAACTCAAGCTCAAATAAGTTTTCCACTTGCTTCAGACAAAGCAGTTTAGATGCCAGTTTACATGCCAAGTTCAGGAGTGCACCGTGATTGCTGCTGGGCTGGTACAGCAAGGGGTCCTCACGCTGATGAGTCTAAGGGGCACTGAGACACTGAAAGAGAGATCCACTGAAGTGATGATGGGCTGTTACCCACTGGCTGAGATACTGCAGTCTCATAATCTGTACCTGCTTGTCAGGCCTCAGTTCTTGCTAACTTCACCCTGCTAGAAAAGAAGCAACGTGCATTGTCGTTGTCCTCTTCACCCTTTCCCATGGGATGGCACAAGATACCTGGCACGTGTGACTCCAGCAGATGCTGGTGATGTACAGGTACATACATTTTGATATGCACTGAGCACATGGTCTGCTGGGGAGGGTCACATCAACTACAGGCCCATGAAGAACAATAGTTGACATGAAATACCTTTCTGTTCTTTTATTGCTTGGATAACTGGAAGGCTTTTGTTTGTGTGCTAAGCTGAGCCCACATGTGCTAATATACATGAAGGATTATTCTTGACCCCCAAGTCCTTTCATCGTAATAAAACAAGGCTGGACAGTGAGAAAACTAAAAATATCCCCCGACGGTCTGAACAAAAGTCAGCACCCCCTCCTTTTCCTCCTTCACACATATTTTTTGCTAAACATCATTTTCAGCCAGTTGTAGCTTTGCTTAGGAGACTCATGCTTAGGCAAGTTACAACTCACCTCCCTCTTACCAGATTTGCATGATGTTTTCACTTGTAGCAGCTGGCCACTGCCTGGCTGATTCTGAGTAACTAAGCCTCTGGAGACAAGTATTTTGTGAGCTATCAGCATGTGCTTGGCATGCCCACATTTGTTCAGTAAGAAAAATGTAGGTGGACAACCAGGATTGTTTCTACATCTGTCTAAAATAATTGAACTGTAAGTTGCAAATGTAAATTGCAGATTTAATCCTCTTTTTTATTAGTCTTGTTTCTAATGTCAGGGATATTTACATAGCAGGATGGAAACAGAAGACAGTGAGGGGGTGGGTAAGTAATGAATGATTTATTCGAGATTCCATTTGGTGTACTAGTCCAAAACAAACGAGGCAGAACATATGGATAACTTATTTTCTGGTTGTATGTAATAAAAGATGGACACTAATACCTCCCAGTCTGATCTTTAATCACATATATTTGCTTTTTGATCTAGTTTTAAAATGGAACATCTATAAAGCAATCCCTAAAGAGCTTACAATGAGAATCTGGCAGAAAAGATGCTTCAGATATGTTTGTACCACACGAGAAGAGAAGCAAGAGAGCACTGTGAATTAGTCTGTGCCATAGAGGTTATAGGTTGTAGGTTTGAGGTTCCCTCAAAATTGCTCAAAATGTCTCTCTGCTTTGCCTCATTCCTCCCTTGTGTTTCCCTCAGCACTCTGTCTCCAGGAAAAACTCCTGCTGGTCTCTGGAAATGCTTTGTTCATTGAAGTGTGGGGTAAGGCTTCCTGTCCCTCCTGATGGAAGGTTCAAAGGACTCAAGTTATCCCTCACAAGAATCCCCTCAGGGACTTGCCCTCACACTCACCCTTCTGCAAAGCAAGCAATGCCTCCTCCTCCCCAGTCACCCCAGCAGGGCCCAGGGCCAGCAGAAAGCCCATCTGCCCCTTCTCTGGGGCACTGAGGCTCAGTTGTGGCCTAAAGCTGCTTGCCCAGTGCCACCAGGGCAGTCATGCACCCTCCCAGTGCAGCATCAGCTGGAACTTTCCCCTGGCTGTGGCTTTCCCAGCACTCCGGAGAACAGCAAACATCTCTGTCTCTGTAACTTTTGCTGGTTCCCCTCCTGGCCTCAGCAATACCCACCCCTCCCACCTGCCTTGCTCCTCTGCTCCAGAGGCCCACGAGTTTCCCTGCCACAGCCAGTCCCTCAGAGCACCCTATGCAGCTGGTCTAGACTCTGTGAGGGGATGTTACTATGGAAACATTTACGTCCTGCCGGTCTTTGGTGTGCTTATGAACAGCATTCAGCATGTTTGTCTCCTGTATACTTGCTGGTGGAAGAAGAAAACCTCTCTTCCTTTGAAATGTTCACTTTAAAAAGAGAAAAAAAGAAAAAGAAATAATTAAAGCCCATATATTGACCTTCCATCTGAAGGAAGGAGGAGGGTGGATGGAGCATCAGTTTTCCATCTGCTGGTGATGCTGTTTGGCTGGAGGTGGCTCCCTGCAGTGCTGGATTTATCAGGGCACTTCATCGCTTCCCAGCCAGGCCTTTGGCCTCTATCCCGCAGTGAGCTCTGGAAGCAGCTCCTTTTCCCCGCGACCAGCTCCTCCCTTCTGTCAGGATGGCTCTTACTTATCCCAGGAGTTCTCTTTGCTGAGGTACCCAGGGCAGAAAAATAACATTCACGGTGCTAAAGCTGTTATCGTGACAGCAAGAGTTCACTCACCATGCACACAAATTGGTGTTCCTTCAGAAGCCACCTTTTTGTGCTGTAAATTACATTTTCTTCAGAGCTGCTCAGTCTCTGAGCCACAAATATATTCTGTAGTACTGGAAAGGAACTCTTTTTTTAGACACTTCAGAGTTAGTAGTGGGTAGCTAGTAGTTCTCTGCTTAGAAAATACTTGTAATTTTTTTTGTACGAAAATTCCCCAAAATTGTTACTTGTGCTTAAATAAGTGTCTTCTACCTTGGTCAAAAACTCTAGCCACAGTGGAGAAATCTCTGACATAATATGTACACAAGAAGAAAGATAATTTATAAAGGAATTGGGGTTGTAGCCCATGAAATGATGTAACAACAATAATTCTGCAGTCCTGTAAAAGAAAGGGGAAAACACGCTTTTCACTAAATGGCTGGCTTCTGGTTACTTGATTTCACTTTCTGGATTGGAGATTGTTACAAAATATCTGCCTGGAACTCGTAATACAGACAAATTTCCACCTCAGTTCACACACAAAAGGGAAAGCAGGCAGCTAGGAAACAGGCAGATCTGGGTTAAGTTCCTCATTGCATATTTAATTTTTGCTTACGTGACTCTTGCGCACACATACCCAGAGTCCTTTCAGAGAAATCTATAATTATCTTTTCATGACGAAGGATTGAGTGTATATATATTGGGTGCATTTCTGTTTATTTAGCTGCTATTACCGTCATTCAATCGCTCTTTCCATTTAAAAGAGAGGAAAGCAGGCACGGCAGTGGATGTGAGAGCTCTCCCTTAGCCAGTGAGGACATGGAAGGGCTGTCCACCCATCCAATCACTCACTTGGCGTCTCTAAAAGCTGCCATGTCCTCTCAATTTTCCTTTGAAGCAAGATCTGCCTCCTCTGTACTGTGTTTATCAGAACAGTCATCTTAGACTGCTCAGCTGGTACTGTGGTGTTTTTTGGCATTGGAGGACATTTTTCTCTGCCTCCTCTATTTTAATGAGTCATTCCAAAATCTGCTAAGAAAGAAAGTGCTTGCTAAGAAAGAAAGCAAGCAAGACAACCAAACCCAACCAACCAAAATAAAATAGCAACAAACCAACACTGAGGGAAAATTGCCCTTTTTCATACAGCAGCTAGTGTTCACTTTACAGATGTGGAGTGATATACTCTGCTTTGTAGCGAAGATGGTGACCAGACAGCTAAAACTAGAAACTGGGTCACACCCCATCCTCGGAAATTATCAGTCAAGTAGTTTAAGACATTCCAGGCAGTTAGACCTGAACAAACCGATGAAGGCTATGGCTCTACATAAATACTACTGAGGCCCGAACTGGAAAATAGTGGAGCCTTTTGCAGAAGTAGCCGAAAACAAGCTGAGCCGCAGGACGAGGATGTTTGAACAAGCGAGATCCCAGCGCAGCTCTCAGAGCTGATGGTGCTGTGAGGCTGGCAATGTGGAAAGTCAGCCTTTTGAAGCTGGATAACCCTGACACAGTGAGGAAGGACACAGGTACTGAACGTCGTGGAGCTGTCCAGTGCTTGTGCGACCCGACTGAAATGATGATGAAGGAACTGAAACCTGCAGAAAACTGTTGACCCCGGTGAGTTTCCTGCTGGCTGACAACTGTCTCAGTGAGGGCCAGGCCAGCTGGTGGAACTGTTTAGCAGGAATAGGGTGGGGGAAGAGGTCTGACTTCTTTCCTAGAAGCAAGTTGATTTGGATCAGATAAAACGTGAAACTGCACTTTGAAAGCTCTCCAAGGTGACACTGCCCTTTATAGCCGAGAGGCTCTGTGGGTGATCCGTTAATGCTCACATCAGTGGAGTAATGTTTACAGAGAGAACAGAGAAACCACTGCATCAGCACGAAACTGCATGGCGGGAGAGGACATTCCCATTCCTCAGCTATGCAATAACCAACTTCATTTTCAGCCCTTGCATGGGTTGAAAGCACTGATGCTCTCGGCTGCCCGGCAGCGCGGCTCTCCAGCCGTGCTCCTCAGGAGCCTCTCTGGGCCGGTGCGGCGCCATGGCCACTATGAGGCCGGCAGGCTCCAGGCAGACGCCCTGCTGCACGCACACACACAACGCCGGAGAGCCCATAATCTACGCGCTGCATGTGTGGGGCAGGCAGGGAGGGAGGGCAGTGCTTTATCTAAGGGAGCAGGAGGTCATGGCAGGCTGCCGCCGCCTCAGGGGCGCCATGCCAGCACCTCAGCCTGAGCCGCAGCCGCCAGCTCCCGCCTGACCTCAGCGGGGTTTTGTGTAGGGAACAAATGGGGAAGTTGCAAATCAAAGTGGGGAGCATACGCTGCTTCAAGAGGGGCATGTTAGGGAAAGCGCAGGGCTGCGGTGGGCAGGCGCCATTTCCCTGCCCGGCTACTCCTTCTCGCCTCACTCGCGGACCCCCCCCC
>VZRJ01007107.1:0-65457 GCA_013397565.1 Ptilonorhynchus violaceus
GGGTTCAAAGTGGCAATGCTTGTTCCATTGCTTCCTCCTGGGAAGTAGGACATGTCAGCCTGTGCTGCGACAGATGTAACTTGGCTGCCTCTCCAGATGAGAATTGTAGGGCTAACTACATCAAGGGCATGTATGGTTATGATGAATCCTCTTAAACCCTTTCTAGGGAAGCTGGATGCTTGATTACCTCTCTGAAGTGCCTGCACACAAATGCACACAGCATGGGCAATAAACAGGAAGAACCAGAAATCTATGTACAGTTGCAGGACCATGATCTCATTGCAATTACACGACATAGTGGGATAGCTCATGTGATTAGAATGTTGTCATGGATGACTGTGTACCTTTTATAAAGGACAAGTCAGTGAGGTGTCGTTGTGGAGTTGCTCTTCCTGTGAGAGAGCAAATGGAATCTGTTGAGCTCTACCTAGGAGCAGATGAATGAACTGAGAGTTTCTGGGTAAAAATTAAGGGACAGGCTAATATAGGTGACACTGCTGTGCGTGTTTATTCCAGTACAGCTTATCAGGAGGAATTTGATGGTGCTTTCTCTGGACAGCTGGAAATAGCCTCACAGATGCTGGTTCTCCTGGGGAACTTCGACCACCCTGATATTTTTTGGAGAGACAACACAGTTCAGCACACACAGTCCAAGTAGTTCATTGAAGGTAACTTTTTGACATAAGTAGTGGAGGACCCAACAAGGAAAGGTGTGTTGCTGGACCTTGTACTAACAAACCAGGGGGAGCTGGTTGAAGATGTGAACATTAGGGGCAGCCTTGGCTGCAGTGACCACGAGATGGTGGAACTTGGGAACCTGCATGGAGGAAGCAAAGCAAGACTAGAATCCTGAACTCCCAGAGAACTAACTTCAACGTCTTCAAAGACCTACTTAGAGGAATTCCATGGTTTAGGACTCTAGAAGATAAGAGAGTCTGAGAGAGCTGGTCAATATTCTAATATCACTTTCTCCAAGCTCAAGACCAGTGTATTCCCATGAACCAGAAATCAAAGAAGGGGTGCAGGAGACCTGTATGGATGAGCAGGGAATTCCTAGCTAATCTCAGATGGAAGAAAGAAATTTATGGAATGTGGAAAAAGGAGCCAGTCAAGTGGGAGGACTGCAGGAACATTGTCACAGTATACAGGGATGTGACAAGGAAGGCCGAGGCCCACTTGGAATTGAGTCTGGTAAGGGATATCAAGGACAAGAAGGGCTTCTACAAGTACATCAGCAGCAAAAGGNGCTTCCCCTTGGTTGTAGAGGGCTGGATGAAACATCAGCTGAGCAGACTTAACATCCATAAATCCATGGGTCCTTATGGGATACACCCATGGGTGCTGAAGGGAGCTGGCAGATGTTGTTGCTAAGCCACTCTCAATCATTTTTGAAAAATCATGGGGAACTGGAGGAGTGCCCAGTGGCTGGAGGAAAGGTGCCATTGACCAGGCCCTTGACAGACTGAAAAGTTGAGTGGAGAGAACAATAATGAGGTTCAACAGGGCCAAGTTCAGGGTCCTCCACCTGGGGAGGAATAACCCCAAGTACCAGCACAGGCTGGGGCTGCCCTACTACAGAGCAGCTCTGGGGAGAAGAACTTGGGAGCCTTGGAGGATCTCCAGTTGAAAATGAGACAGCAGTGTGTTCTTGTGACCAGGAGGGAAAGTGGGATCCTGGGGTGCATAGGGAAGACTGTGGCCAGCGGGTCAAGGGAGCTGATCCTGCCGCTCTACTCAGCCCTGGTGAGGCCACATCTGGAGTGCTGTGTCCAGTTCTGGGCTTCTCAGTACATGAAAGACAAGGAGCTACTGGAGAGGGTCCAGTAAAGGGTCACAAAGATGATTTGGGGTCTGGAGCATCTTTTTATGAGGAGAGACTGAGGCAGCTGGGCCTGTTTAGTCTGGAGAAGAGAAGACTGAAAGGGGATCTCATTAATGTGTATAAATATCTCAGAGGCGAGTGCCAAGTGGATGGTGCCAGATGCTTTTCAGTGGTGCCTAGAGACTTGATGAGGAGCAATGGTCACAAATTAAAACACAATAAGTCCCACCTCAACTTGAGGAAGAACTTCTTTACATTGAGGGTTGCAGAGCACTGGAACAGGCTGCCCAGGAAGGTCCTGGAGTCTCCCTCTCTGGAGATATTCAAAACCCACCTGGACATGTTCCTGTGTCACCTGCTCTAGGTGACCCTACCTTGGCAGTGGGGTTGGACAATATGATCTTCAGGGGTCCCTTTATACCCTAACTATTCTGCTATTTGGTGATCCAGGGATTCAGGATTAAGGGTCATATGTTAGGACCAGCACTCGGCTTGTACAGGCATCCAAGTAGATGGGAAGCATCTTGTACCTGAGGTCAGCATTGCAGATTTTTCAGGAAAATATTAAGAAAGAGAATACCTGCATTGCAAAAGATAATGTTGAAAACAATTTGCCTCTCCTATTACCTTTGATAGACTGGCAGGCAGCAAGTAGTAAATGGGTAGTAGACATGCCTCGCCTCCCTCCAATAAATTTATAACCATCAAAATGATACTGGAGATACTTTGATTTTACAAATATGGCACTTCAGAAATTAACTCCATTTAAACTCCCTCTTCGGTGTTTGATTGCTGCATAATTATACAATAAGTTGATGGTTACTGCTGCTGGAAAGTATGTAAATGAAAGCAAATTTGCTCAAAAACTTTGCTGCTAGCAGAGGTGGGCAGGCCCTGCTCAGAAGAGAGTTCCCACTCCTGTGCTACTGATGTCCTGCTGTGCAAGGACTGATCTTGCAAGAAATAAGATATTACCCAGGTTTTTTGACACCACTGACATACCCAACAGGCAGTAAGAGAAGATGGACTGACACAGTCATCTTGTTAAAACAGCTTTCCTTTGATTTAGTGGTAGGTAATTCTCCATGATTTCAGTGGATATAGTTTTTTGCTAGAACTCATCTTACAGAAGAGCTATTTTTTAAAATGGTTTCAAAGATTCCTGTTTCATTTAGCTAGCCCACTTCAATAACTCTATAAGCTATTGTTCAAATTACTGCAATTTTCCGATAAAGTCCGTAAGGACTCCTGAGACTGATAGCTTCAAATGACAAAGGAGTGCTCCTGGGGGCATTGTGACTTGTAGCCAAACACAAAACTTCACTTATGAACCTATCTGTCGGTGCATCACCCGATAGGGCTCTCTGCCTCACTCTTGCTTTTGGAGCGTGCTGACCACTCATGGAGGGAGCTCTTCAGGACACCTCACACAATGAGCTGGTAGCCAGACAATTTTTCATATTATGGACTAAAACACGCTGACCACCAAAATTCAGGATGAGCAAAAGCAGCTACACAAAATAACCTCAGTTGTAACTCCCTTTCTTTAGCTGAATCTTTCACTGAAGCCTCAGGGAGGACAGAGAGGGTGTAGACCCATCAACACCCTGACTTGAGGCTCAAGCCACAGCAGTGTGGCTCTCCCAGGCTTCACTACAGCTGCCCAGAGAGCAGCACCATGGTGCAAAGCAGGGCTTGAGTTGCTCTTGCAATACAACTGCAAGTCTGTATAGACAAATGCTCCACAGACTGGGGTTCCCTTCATCACAGCTTTCTCCACCATTATTGAGGAGCAAAATAAAATTAAATAGTCTGTGTCATTAAAATTGACCATGTTGTCAGATGGATGCTGTTCCAAAGATAGTGTCCAACAGCAATAAGAAAAATGACACTGCCATCCCATATTCTATCTATCTTTCCTTTTCTGAAGGGCGGTGCTGCAGGCTGCTGCACAGAGATTTACTCTGGCTAGCACCTTAGTATTTTTACTGCTGAAACATTTCTAATCCCACGCGAATTACCATTCATCTCTGGCAGACATTTCAGCAACAGTCAAGGAGTAGACAGGCAGCAAAAGGACTGAGGTGGTCACAAATGATTCAAAATCTGTGGGTATTTTCCATATAACCATCACCATAGCCAAATAAGAATGGAGATAAGAATAGGATCACCTGGGAGTTGAATCTTAGCAATTTACTAGAGCCTGTTCTGTCTGGAGCATGAAGGACAAAGACATCAGAGAGATGGGTCTATCTAACATTAATACAAAATGGCAGCTCTGTACTGATTTTAAAATTACCTGGAAAGGGTTCATTGCTTATTTACCACCACTACCTTTTTTTCTCCAATTTTTTTTTATTTGGACATCCCTTCTCCAAGGGATGTAGAGTTCAAGGCTCTACAAAGAGATCCAGAAGTGATCCCCACTGCTTTCCTTGCAGTGCATCCTAATCAGATCTGCGACCTGGAACTTCAGACCTGAGAGGTCTAAATCCTACACAGGATGTTAATGTCGTTCTCAGGATCACACTTTTTGTAAGATCTTTTCAGTTAAGAAGGGCACCCTGGAACACCCTGCTACGTTCCCAAGTCCTGTCTAACAAGTATTATGGTGCACACCCAGCAGCACTTCCACCACCATTCTCCTGCTCTCCTGAACTCATTTTGGCACACTCTGCACACACCAAGCAAAGTTGTCCTCAAATTCACTGATGGCCTACAGCCTTTCCAAGTGAGAAGGGAAAATCTGCAATTCTCTGTGAAAACCAGGCAAATTCTTAGCTACATGTGGCTTATATGAAATCAGCTGCTGCCAATAGTTTTGGTTCAGCTTTTAGCTTTTCTGCTTTTATAAATCTGCAATGTGAAATGAAGCTAAGCCCTCTGAGAACACACTACACCCACTCCAATGAACAGGTAGTTAGTACAAAGCTTGGCTACATTAGAAAAATACATGTTCCTTGCCAGTGGTGTGGTGTTGCAGCACAGGGCTTTACAGAGGGCATCTCTGGATCTTATCTTCCCAAAAGTACTAAGGTGTGACATCCAAAGGCTTGGTTTTTTAAAATAATTAAACCCATGTACAAATTAGGTATCTAGCCTTGGATTGCCTCTCAGCTCTGGTTTACAGACTTTTTCACTCCTAACATATATCATGATGAACTGATTTCTGTTTCTACCCAGGTATTTACTGTACTACATTTATGCTCCACAAGCATAATTACTAGCAGGGTTGCCTTATATATGTACATGGAAATATGTATTTCAAAACACATCTAAGAAGCAGAAAGGAGAAGATAAGGGAAGAAGTATATCATTGTCAAACAAGAGCTGGTTAAATTGACCTATCTCAATTTCTAGAAGTCTGAACCTAATACATGAGAAATTGCAATAGAAAACTGAGAAAGCAGATAAAGGACTTTGGCACATATAGAGCCAGGAAAGCAAAAGTTGATGTTTATGCTTGACAATGCACCTGGCATTTTCAGACAGATGCCTTCCACAAGAAATATGTCTGTGGAGATGTGATGGTAGCCTTCAATCAGGAATTTTAATGCTTCAGGTGTATTTAGAGTCATCAATGCCCAGCTCAGATCTGACCTCAACAGCAAGAGGACACTTCAGGGATGCTAGGGAGAAAGCACAGGAAATCAACTTCTCTTGCAGATGCTTCAGATACAAACCACTGCTCCATCACTAGCAAATGGGCACACCCTGTTCCCAAACTACTCGTGTTTGACATCCTGGCTTGATAAAGAAGACAAAAATTGTCAGGTGATACCTTGTACTGGTTTGAATGTGAACCAGCAGGGGAAATTAACCCCACACAAAGTACCTCGAGAGATTTTAGGTCAGAATTACAATTTTCATTAAAAGGTTGAAATAAATGCAGTAATACAGAGACACCAGCCTTAACAAACTGACAGAGTCACGGTACAACCACCTGGCACCCCACTGACCAGGGTGGTAGCTGTGTAGTCCAATTAGGCACCGGTCCTGTAGAAGGTCTGGTCCGCTGAGGTTCCAGTGATGGT
This sequence comes from Ptilonorhynchus violaceus, assembly GCA_013397565.1. Classification (NCBI taxonomy): domain Eukaryota; kingdom Metazoa; phylum Chordata; class Aves; order Passeriformes; family Ptilonorhynchidae; genus Ptilonorhynchus; species Ptilonorhynchus violaceus. The sequence goes on from VZRJ01007107.1 coordinate 5,857, forward strand.
GGTGCAGTCCTCTGGATTTCCAGTGGTCTGGTAGTCCAGTGGTCTGGTAGTCCAGTCCTGGTAGCCCCGTCCTGGTAGTCCAGTCCAGTAGACCAGTGGAGTGGAGTAGTCCTGGTAGACCAGTTGAGCCCAGTCCAGTGGAGTGGAGTCCAGTGGAGTGGTTTCTCCCAACTCAAAGCTTGCTTTTATGCTGTGTTTCTTGGCTGGTACCTCCCTCAGGGGCGGGGACTTCCACAACGGAAGAGGATTTTCCTGATGTTCTATTGGTTGCTTCAGCAATGAGCTTATATGAGGCCTCTCTGGGGAGCAAATAGTTTCTGACATTCTATTGGTTGGTGCTTATCTCGTTCGGTGGTGGGCCATTAACCAAGATAACCTACTCAGAATGGTTATCTCAGTTGAGATAAGGAGTACTTCACATGAGCACAGGGACTCTCCGGTAATCGAGGAAATATGTCTGTGGTAATAGAATACATCCGTTTTTTTGTTAACCCAGGACATACCTGCAGGGCACAATTTAGAAATATTTTTGTTTCTCTAATTTCATTGTTTTTTAAATGGTGGTCTCAAATTCCCCTGTCTTGATTGAAGAGGGAAAGAATAAACTTTGTGATTGCTATCACTTATAAAAAACACTCTGAGTTCATTCCTACAGAGAATATATCTTAAAATCATTCAATCACAAATTACTTTTATGACTGCAGCATTTGTCTGCCATGTTTGCTAGCAGAATATCTGAAAGCTAGAAACACATGTATAAAACTGTCTGGTTTTCACTCTCGAATGGTAGATGTGTGCTCTGTCATCATCATGCACAAGCAGTTGATTGACAACTAAGATGGAGAAAAATGAATATACATGGTAAGCACACATGTCTCTGGGCTTTGAGCTTAGACGTCTAACTTCTAGATAAGTAGGCGATACCTGTCTGGTTTTTGAGAAAATCTCTCTTATGCAAATACTGGATATTGGCTAAAAAAAGAGGTTGTTACAACTTTTATCTGGCTCCCATTTAAATCGTTCAAGACTCTTGCTTCAGCTGGAGCTCTGTGGAAGTATTTCCAAATGACATAGCATATTCTTTCAGAAGTAGCTGTATCCCTCTTCTATTTACATGTGTTTGCTGTAATGTCTAACTAATCTCATGTGAAGATTTTGGAGATTTATGAGTTGCCATTGCTGCTTTTTTCTATGCTTACCAAAGGCCACAGCCTCTAGAGCTCACTTGTCCAACATTTTTGCAGTGTGTATTTCTGAAATCCTGTTTGTTAAGAGTACTGCAGCATAACAGAAGCTTTGAAATAGCACCAGCAGACATTGCTCTTGCCTAACCTCAGGGAATCACGTGCTCTAATTCTGCTAAAAGGAAACTAATCATATTCAGCATATGAGAGAAAGAGCTGCGTGTAGTTGGAAATGACATGATCATTTGCATTGGAGAAAAAAAATGAAGGGCCATTAATTTTATAGCATTAAATGAAGAGAAGTATTAGACCTGTATAATTAACTTCAATGAATACATTTCAAAGACATTTTCACAACTGTGTGTAGGAAGTGTATATCTATACATACTGTTGAGAGAAAACTATTATATTCAATCCATTCTTACATACTGTATCTCCAAATATAAATTTTTTTTTTTTCTTTGACAGATTTCTTGTTCTTTAAAATTTGTTTAGTTGCTCTGGCCCACTAATGGACAAAATTTCAAAATGGCAATATGAAGATTTCATTGCAACTGTTGCTCTCTAGTCATCTATGGTCCCTCTAAATATAAGCTGTGATTTAAAACTGCTGTGAATTCTACAGTATTGGTCATTGGTCATTGTCCAGCTCTATAATACCTTATCAGCTACTTTACATGTACTTAATGATTTTATGTTAAAATTACGGGCTTGGTTTTAAGTTTTAGAATGTAGAAGGTTTTATAATTATTTTGTATTTCTTTTATACTTGGAAAGATTTCCTTCAATTAAGATTAACCACTACCAGCAACTAGTTGGTGGAGAAGTGCTCCAGAGAAACCAAGTGAGGTAACCAAATACAAAAAAAGCCATGAAAGAGTCTTCACATCAAAAATAATTAAAGGAATGTGAGCAGCTCTAACACTGGGAAGGGATGACAATCCTCAGTGTAAATGCCAGAGATTCCACTGAGGTTTCTCCTGGCATGTTTTGATCAGTCAACATAGTACCTTTCAGCGGCACTTTGTGTGCATCCACTGCCTGACCTTCCTTCACCACAGCAGACCTTTCTCTCCCTGTTCCCTCTACAAAGGCAGTGGTGTGGACACTGTCTCTGCTGACCTGCCTGCTGCAATCATTTCTCTTTTAGTTTTAAAGCAAACAGCCAGTAATTTCTTGTCATTCTGTCCCAGGTGCTGCTGGGAAGAAATTCCCCTTAAATATATATTTTTCTGCTTGAAGTTTTGCCTCCCTCCTCTCCTTTGCCCTGACTTGTACATGACAAAGGTCATACGGAAAATGTCTGCGAAGACCCACATCAGCTGGTCAGCTGCAAAGGTACAGGGGAGGGCCTGGAGCTGAAACTTTCCCTCTGCTGCTGACCTTGGCTCCATGCATGCCCAACTCCTGTGAGACAGCTGCTGCCTCTTAGTCCCCTGGTGTCTCTTGTCCAGATCAGGGCTTGTTCTGCCCTCAGTAGTGGTTCCTTCCTATTTTCTTACCTGCCTGTCATTCACCATCAGCATCTGGTTTTATGTTAGACTGCTGGAGCCACAAATGCTCCCCAGCAGTCTGGAGCAGGATGGCTTCAGATGAGGGAAAGGATAGGCCTATCAGTCTTATTTTTCTTTTTATTTTGAGGGAAACAATATCCAGAAATATCTCAATTTTTACCAAAAACCCCAAAAATACTAAAAAACCCCCACAGATCAAATGTATACTACCAAATGTATCCACCAGCCAGAATATGAACAGTGATAGTACAGGAGTAGGAATGTGCAATATTACAGAATTTTTATACAAACCATTTATATGCCAGAACGATATTAAAACAAAAGGGGAAAAAAAATAAGGAAAACATTATAAAGAAAAACCAAGCTCAGCAACCTGAAAGGATAGATCTGGGCACAGTTAACTAGTTTAAAATTAGTCACCAATATTTCCCAATCTGGTTGTAACACAAGTGGCTCCTAAGAGCCTGATCTCATAGGAATAGAGTGCAGAAAAAGGATAGAGAAAGAATTCTTGCAACATGGTCTCAACAAATCAGCATAACATGGTGACACCTGATCTGAATAATGGTCTCTCCTGCAGCTCTGTTCTCCTGTGATTATGCAGGGCCTTGCTGCTTCAGTCCATGCCAGGCAATTACTAGAAGTTTTACTTTGCTCCAGTGTGTTTCTGCTGAGCACCTAGAAAACAAAAGGAATTGCAATTTTGTCTGCTTTTCCATAATACTTCAGATCACAAAGATTTCTGAGTTCCACACAGTTCTTTTTACTGTCTACTCAGAAATAAGTAGCTATATACTTTTTTTTCACTTCCCAAAATTTTACATAGGCTGCTGGCCAGTAGGGTAGCAGAGAGGGTAGCAGAGTTTCCAAGGCCCACAGATCTTTTGCTTTCTTGGAGACATTTTTATCAGAAATACCTTATTGGTAGGGTGACATTTAGGTTTTTGTTTCACAGCAGAAATGTTAGGTATGTCTATGTGGAAATGTAAAGCTCCTAACCTTTTTTTTTTGAGGAATGTTGTCTAGATCCTGAACTTTTTTTTTTTAAGATATACTAAAATTATGTCCAGACCATATAGCTCTTTCCATGTTAAGCCCAAACATATGGCATGAGACTTCTCTAATGCTAACAGCAACGGAGCAGGTTGTTGGCATGTGCAGTGCTATACTAAAGTCTAATCAACAGTCTAGCCCAAGACAAATGAAAGTGACTCTCCAACTATTATATTCAATCAGCCTTCCTAACTCCTTCAAGCATTAATTCAGATGACTTTTGGACTGAATCAAAAAGAAGAAATTCTTCCATCTGACTTTTTATTATATGTTTCTCCTATTAGATCTCAGAGATACCACAAAGCAAATAGTCAGGCTTCCCAGGAAGGATTATTTCCCCACTCCTCCTCACATGCCAGTGCACTGAGATGGCATGAGGAGCTGCTGTTTGTTGTCAAAATGTTGATGCATCACTTTGCATTCTTAGGTTCTGCTCTAAGTAGGTAACTGTGAAGAAAACACTTCTCAATAGACATGGAGGCGGAGGCAGGTGGAACAAAGAGCGCTTTGGTTTGACCTGTAAGTCTGATTAGCCACTAAAGCTGGGCAAGGTAACAACGCTGAGGGGGACTGGCGAAGCAAGCGAGTGGCGTGTCTTCAGTAGTAGTTGTTCACACTAACTTTGAGTGTTTAGGAGCTGCTTCTGTGCAAGACTCAAGTCCTGTCTAGGCTGCCTTTTGTAACTTGTGATGATATGGACTGTCAGGGTGCCTGCTCTTTACTGCTTGCTCCTAACACCTAGAGAGCCAAAGCTCAAGGTGTGAAATTAGACTTAAAGGTGTGGACAGAAGGTTTGTTCAGACACTTTCCAGCATCTGAGAGTGGGATGATGCGTCAGTGTAGAAACAGCCAGTTAGATAGGTCTCAGCCAGGGAAAGGACTGCTATAAGACATATTGATGCCTGGCAGCAGTATCGATTGGCGTCTGTTTAAATTACTCCCCAGGCATTCAGCCACAGCAGGATCATTGGAAGAAGTGGCTCCCCAGGCATGCACCCACAGTCCCTGACAGGACCAGTGGTGTCACTCCTACTCCTCAAGCACTTCCAGCTTTCTAATGGGGCCCCCTTTGTCTGGCTGTTGAGTGTCTGGAGGCTTTGGAATGTTGATTAATGTTTGAAAGATGTTTGTAAATATTTGAAACAAATTATCAAGCTGTTGGGATGAACGAGTTTTGCACAAGTGGTTGTTTTGTGTGTGTTTGTGCGTGTGTTCTTGTTTGGAGACTGCTTGAAGTAAATTGGGCTGACGTAGCCTTGGATGCATGACTTTAAAAGGTGTGTCATGTTTTCTCACTGTCTGAGCGAATATTTTTCATCTGCATGCACAAGCCTGTGTGCAAAATCTGGATTGATGTCTAGAGATAGTATACTTTTTAGTGTCTCTTGAGAATTTTCTGTCCAATGGCCTCTGATTTCTCTGGTATACCATTCATTCCAGGCATATGGAAAAATGTACAAGATGATCTGAAGGCTTTGGATTATCAATTATGTAATTATTTATTTACCCAGAATTGGAATAATAAAAACTGAAATACACTGATACCTTGTATGTTCACTATTACAACACTCCCCAAACGTACACTATGACTGAAGTAGAAAGACAGAAGGAACCCCATCCCTGCAATGCCACCTAAAGGCACCTCCCTCATTATGGTCATCTTCATCTATCAAGACTTTTCGCACTATTTCTTGGAATGAGTAATTTGCAACATTGACATATATTTTATGCCATTTAGTAATAATTATAAATTCTACTATAATTCATGTATGTTTTCATTAGATTGGGAGATTATAATATTTTAATCCTCCAAAAGAAAGTCAGTGCTCTGCTTTCTAGTGATGTAAGCCTTCTTTTATGATTTTATTCTATGAGACATGTTTTTAGTTATGTAATTTCTATTTGTTTGCTTTTTCAATTAAATTATATTTAAGTTTCATGTTCCCAGGGTTGCACTCCTATTTCTGAGAGGGAAGAAACACGTCATTACAAAAACATCATCTCTTTGATTAGTTGCGAGACCAGAACTAATGTATGCTTTTGGACAGAGATGTGGACTTGGTACTACCACGGCCCTTTAGTTACACTGGCTGACACTGGTCCTTGGTGCTGATTTTGGCCTTCAGGGAGATATTACCCATGGTGTACCTTCATCAGAAGTATCAGATCTGCCAGGAAACTCAGCTTTTATCTCTGCAGTATTTAGATATTCGTCAATTGCTCAGGACCAAACCCACCCACTGCCTGCCCAAGCCCTAGCACACCAAATTTGTGCAACACAAATATCTCTGCCCCCTGTCTCGGTCAGGTGTTATTGAAGCCTTTCAAGATTCAAGTCTCCCTACTTACCCCTTCCAATGAAACACGTAATCAATAATAGTTAGCAATTATTCTGACACAATGTTTAAAATTCTTATAACCCATGTATTAACTAAAATAACCAACCTCTGCATAGTGGTAACTCTCTGCTCATGTCCAAATCCTTCTACTGTTTTCAGCTGCTTTGAGCAAGAATGATTGAAGCTTGTGTGACACCTCTCCTTGACAAAACAATTCTGTTTCCCATCACTGTGTGGCTTCTGAGATGGGGAGAATGACTCAGCTACTGTTGGAAGTTTGTGTTCATTTTAGGAGACAGCCTGACACAACAGAAACTCTGTCTTTGTATTCTGTTTGTTGGGGGTTGGTTTTGGTTTTTTTCTGATTTTTGTTGATTAGATTGGCAACATGGGACCACTCTTCCTTTCTGCATAATGTTCTATAATAGAAGCAGTAAATAGTCATGATAAACAAACACAAGTTTACTATTTTGGTGCTGTTTTCCACCAAACCACATGAAAGATATCAGGAACTATCTTGTCTAAACAAGGCTTCCATGCTTGAAACTCTTGCTCAACAAACATAAGCAGCCTTTTTCAGACAACACCATGTCTAGGTTTCTGCATCTGATAATAACAGCTGTGACACACATGATCACATCTTTTGTTGTATTGCCTTTTATGTTGGAAACAATCATCTGTGACATGTCTATGTTACTTGGATTTATCCAAGAGACATAAACACATCTACAGTGATTCCACTTTTCGTATCACACCATAAGTCTGGTCTCATTTCATAGAATCATAGAATCATAGATTGCTTTGGCTTGGAAGGGACCTCAAAAATCATCCAGTTCCAACCCCCCTGCCATGGACAGGGATGCCTTTCACTAAACTGGGTTGCTCAGGGCCCAGTCAAAACAGGCCTTTAACACTGCCAAGAATGGGGCATCCACAACTTCCCTGGGCAACCTGTTCCAATGCCTCACCACCCACACAGTAAAGAATTCCTTCCTAATATCTAATCTAGATGTGTCCTCTTTAAATTTAATTTCTTTTTTCTATCCTACTACATCAATGGCAATCAGAATCCATTTTTCATTTGAGATATTTTTTGAACTGATTGATAAATACATGAAATCTCCTGGATTTCATTTTACTGCTATTGTCAAGTGCTCTACCAAGTGCTTTTGCAATAACCAGATCTCTCCCAGTACATTCAAAAAAGTGAATCACAAACCTTCAGAGAAAATGAAATCCCTTTAGTCTTGAATAACATTAATTTTGGTCATCATGATGAATGTTATACAATCACTCAGCACTGACATTGACCTCTCAGAAACAAAGTTCTGAAAGCTTTTGCATGTAAGGACTAAGCATCCTAGCCTATATAAGAGTACCAATTTCCAGTTTTTACTGATACCTGTGGCACATACATTAAAACTCTCCAAATAAGACCCGACAAACATATGAGCACAGCACCAGCATGATCTTTGGAGGCAGCTGTGAGTAAGACAGACTTTTGCTCAGAGTGGGACCTCAATAATTATCTCAATTCTTAAGGTTTACCTTCGTGCATCTTTGATATACTTGACCAAAACTTCCTTTTTCAAAAACAGACTACTCTCTAAGTTTTCAGTTGCACTAGTCACTTTTTCTGTCTGTGCTTCCCTTGCCATGCTCACATCACAGTTTCTAGCACTGTGGGCACACATTCCAATCCTGTTATTACTGAATGTCCATTGGAGAACAGCTTTATAGGGTGGGCAGCACAGCCTTGAGGCAGGTTACTGAAAGTTGCTCGTGAATTTCCAAGCATGCAGGTTTTCAAGACTGTAATAGAAAAGGTCATGTCAGACCCGATGTGGAGCTGGTCACAGGCCTGCTTTGAACAGAATGCTGGACTTCTTGTCACCTCCCAACCAGCATTCTTTTATGTCCAGCGTAAGTTAATGGTCCATTCACCCTGAGCTATGATTCTGGTGAATGCAGAGAGTTTCCTGTGAGTTAATGGTGCTGTTGTCGTCCTCTCTAAGTTGAACACTATGCAAATCCTTTAATTTTTTTGAAGCTGTGTTGTCATTTGGAATGATTCCTTTTTAAAATGTTGAACACTGTCTTGACTTGCATATTTTGCCATTTTCATACCAGTACTTGTTTTTAATTGATTCCAGCTTTGATCCTTGTGACTCTTCCTGCCACTTGACTATATTCATGCCATTTGAGATCCCCCAGCGCACACAGTTTATAGCACTCTCTGCTTCACCTCAGCTTCAGGCAGAAACAGCCAACTACATTTGCCTGGCAAATTCTGACTGTCTTGTCAAAGGTTATTTCTGGGTCCTCTGTTGCCCAGATTGTCTGGCACAAGGACCTCATGCCCAATCAGGGGCACAGTTAACCACTCCAACCTGGCAGAGAGATTGTTCCCTTGGGGTTCAATCATTCGGAAGACTTCTGTTTTCTGCCTTTCTTCATCTTGTCTCTATCTGGAAACATATAAACCACATGATGAAAAGTCTTACAAAAGCAAATACACTTATGCAGAGTTCAGGATTTCTCAAATTTGTGTTCGACATCTTCATAGTTTGCCATCTCTGCACGAGTTAAGTGAAACCTGCTGAGAACATCAAGTGTCTGAGAACCACTCATTGCCAGAAACAAACCTTTCTGGTGATTTACCCCCTTGGTGGTGGTTACAGCTTGCAGAGACCAGGACCAGATAGTCCTGGTTAAACCATCTTCAATTGTCCTTGCCACATCCAGCAATTTTGTGATGCAGTTTTTAGCTGATCCCTTCTGACGCTCAGGAATTTTTCAGATTTTGGCTTTATAGGTAGTGGCAGGTATTGTTCAGCAACTGGCCAGAATCACATCTTCTACAAACTTCTGCCTCATTTGGCCTGGTTAATGATGTAGGAGATGGTTCCACTGGTGCGTTTCAGAGCCCCCCAGAGGTACTGCTTCCCACTGGGAAATACCCTTGCCAGTCAGATGGTAGCTGACCTTGCCCTTTTTCCAACACTGCAATGGCTGTTCATAAGGAAAGGAGTTATTAACAAGCTGATAACTCGCAAGGGCCCCTGACAGCCAGACAGCACAAAGGAAGCCTCCACAGATGAGACTTGTGCATCCATCCCCTATGGTTCAGAAGGTTTCCTTATGAAACCTGGTTCCAGCTACCTTTGCCTTGTCCTTATGCTTAGTTACTCACCTCAATACTGTGTACCTCCCTTATTATGGTTGCAGAAATACTGTAAAGTCATGTTTTATGTTTGGGGTTATTTAAACTTTTTTTCTTTCCTGCAGGTATTGGCATTTTTTCCTTTTTTTTTCATTTAGATGTTATGTTGTCAAATTAGGGCTGAAAATAATTGCATGAGCTTGGTTTGCTTCTCTGATAGGACTATCTCTTCACAATAAAGTTTTACTTACTTTCTGCATCCTTAGTCCAATCAAATAATTTTTTAAATCCTTCTGGCCCTGGAATTTACTTTTCACGTCTGATCTTGATGCATCTCAATTACTACATTTTTCCTTACTCAACTCACCATCACTGCTTTTTCTGGCCAAAGGACTGCAAGGTATTTCTCCTGATTCATTACTCCTCAGCTGAGTGCCAGGAGCGTCCCTATAACTGACATACAGTGCACATTAAAAAGACCAAGTACACTAATGGCAGCATTGGTGCATGCTGTCCTGAGGCCTCTGATGACAGCTGGACTTTATAAAAACTGCATTATTGCTCAGTAAAATATGTCACCAAGTAAAGGATATGGGCCTAAAAGCAGTGAGACTGTAAAGGTCATAGTTCCTCAGCTCTTTTTTGTTTACATAAGACAAGGATTAATTTTGGCTAGTGGTACACTGAGATCCAGAACAATCTGCTACATTGTTGAGCAAGCACAATGCTTTTATTTCTCAGTCTTCCACTTTTCTTTCAAAGACATTTTTTAAAGATTTGAAAGCGTAAAATATCAAACTTTTGGGATTCTATCAAACTAGAAAACATATGGACATGATTCATTACTGGTATCATATAAATGATCTAGGGAATTACATCAGAGATCATCTCAGGTTCTTATGTCATTATGGTGATTACATACCAGTTTTACCAGAACCAAAATAAAGTTGGAAGCCTAAACTGTTATTTTATAAAACATAACTGATTTACAATTTTTTATTAGATGTGTCCTCTAGCTTGCAGTATACTATAGAGTAGTCCTTTATAGAAAAGCAAGATCTTCTGCCTAGATCTGAGTATGTGCTGCGTTAACATTCTTTCATAAGATTTAGTTATTTAGTTATTTTTCTTAATAATCATCAACATATTTCCAGCTGTACCTACGATTCTTCATTATAATGGGAAAAGGTCCTATATAAATCTGTGAATGGAATAGCTACTTCAGACTTTATCTTATTTTATTTTTTAAGGTATACTTTAACTAGCAATGTGTTAACAAACACATATGGAAAAGCATATTAAGACAGTACTTCACCCTGACTATTTTAAGGAGTACAAGGTGTACTGGAATAGCCAAAATGGCATATGTGTAATATTATACATACATCATAGTGTCTGTTTATGTATATATAACTAAAATTGTTTATTTAAAGAAATTGCAGAAATCACTTTATGATAACACTGGTAATTTTACTTGATGGTGGTTTAAAACTGAATAATGCCCCTAAATAATTAAATGTAAAAAATGAAATAGCTAATCATTGAAAAGAATTCCCAGATAATTTTCAGTTTGTAATGATTAAATAACAAAGTCTGTATTCCTTATTGGTGATTTCTACCATTAAACCAACTACAGGCAAGCAGTGCTGATTGCAATATAAAGAATTATACTCCTGGGTCCTACTTGTATTCATTCTCATTCTACACTTTAAAAACCCATTCATCAATTACTCTACAGTGGCACCAGAGCTTAGCATGTGCACACTGTTTTCTCCCTCATATTCCAGTGCAGCCTTCTGGAGACGGAGCCACTGCGAGTGCGCAGAGCAAGTGTGACTGCCCTGCCCCACACACACACCGATCTGTGAGGACACTCCTAGCGCATCGGACGTAATTGCAGAGAAGCCCTTCACAGGGGGTGGATATAATAGTCTTCATTCTCTGCTCTCCAGAATCTCTTGCAATGTTTGAAGCCTCAAACCAAACCAATCTTGTAAACGGCTACGTGAGTGTCAGCTCCAGGAGTGTTTTGATATGCAGCATAAGCGAAACTGCATAATATAAAATGATGGCGCTGTTAATCCTATAGCACTGGTGATTCCCAACCCCCTCTGCTATTGATATCAACACCATTGTCTCTGGCTTTGAACTTCATCAGTATGCAAACGGAGTGTCACTATGATGGGTGGTAACTTGGTTGGATGCACTTTCTACATTTCTGGCAAATGAGTATAATTATTTTCAGAGCTGCAGGCAACTCATGCATGTTTTATCCTCCATCTGGACCTGCGTGGTACACAATAGTGATAAAAGATGATTTCCCCCCTTGGATGTTCGTAGGCCATCATCGACACCGTCCTGATGAAATGGTCATGTATCCCCTAGCACTTCTATATCTGCCACAGCTTGACAACAAAATTATTTCCCTATAGTACTAAAACACTTCAAATATTCAAGCCCCCTGTGCATATATTTGTGTTTTGAAGCATTCAGCGTTAGCATAATGTGGTAATTTATAAACTGACAAATTAACTATGCAGAAATCTGAGCAGGGCCTTATGAGGTCTGCAAAGCAATAAAAAAGAAAACACAAGCTTTTTGCTCTCTATGATAATAATAATCTTATCAAGTGTCAGAGGCAGGTTTTAGTCTCCCATTGTCAGTGCTCTTTAATCCTGGGCTTAGTTACTGCACGCTGAAGCTGACATGCTTTGAATTGAACTACTGTCATGATTGCAGCTCACAACAAACTGTACAGTTGTTGCTTGAGCAAAAAGGGGAAATATGATCTTCCATCACTGACCATACAGATGGGAAAAAGATGAAGGCAAAAGGCTAGAATAGAATTTACTAAAAATAAATATTCATCTCCATGATAGAAAATAAATGACGTCCACCCGAGCAAGAAGAATCAATATCTGCAAAGCTGAGATTGCTCACAAGAGAAGGAGAAAAAAAGACATCAGCTTCCTTTGTTTGTTATAAAATCATTTTAATGATTAAAATCCATCACTACATTTGCCCTTTTTAGTAAGCACAGGCTGCCCTTACAGGCTCACCACTGATCCTTCAACAGCCAGACACCAGGATTCACATCACTTGTGCCAATCAAGGCAAAGGACACCCCTTCCACATTTACTACAGGAGCCTGATTCCCCCCAAAATAAAGTAAGGGCTAATTTTGACAGACCCTAGGAGGGGAGTCGGTGTGTTGTGATGCTCCATCCACACACAGCCATGTCCCAGGGCCAGCCTGTCAGGGTGCAGGCGAGGAGGGTGCACAGGCGCTGCACCCCTCACGGTGTGACCATGCCAGACTGTACCACTTGTGCCACCACCCTGCCCAGGGCCGACGGCATCAGCACTCTTCATCATGGCTTTGCCAGGGTCGCCATAGCAACAGTGTAATAGATTTGCCCTTATTCAGTCCCAGAGGCCACATTGAAGTGAGATGCAAAATTTGCTGGAGTCTGAATTCCTTTCAAGTCATGGCTCATGTGTCAGAAAACAAGTCAATGTGCAGACAGCAGTAAATACTGGGACAGGAAGAAACCTTTATTCTCCCATGCTGCGTGCTCCTGGTGACATTCAAATGTCAAGACCCCTCCGTTCCCCATTTCTGTCTCATTTTCTGGTTATTAATTCCCTCTTTGGATGGAGACAGCAGTGTGACCAAGCAGCTGTGGTGGGCAGAGAACAGCTTGGCAGCCCCGAGGTGACCACATTCCACTTCTGTGAAACCACTGTGCTCCTGAGAGAAGCAACCCCATCCTGGGACATACAGCATACCCTCAGGGGCCAGGGCAGCCTCAGCAGTGCCATAGAACAGGGGGAAGAGCAGCTTGTCAGTGAAAGCACCCCCTCTGCAAAATTTGTCCTAGCTGTTAGCTAACGCAAAACCACTTTGCTAACAGATTCCTTGACTGTGGTAACAAGATTGAAATATCTCCCAATCCTGACATCTGCAGGTCCTGGCCAGGCATGGGATTGTCTGTATCACTAGTACAGCTGTGCTCCCTGTCACAACTGGTATAATTTTTTTATTTCAGTCTTATGCTAATACACTTGGTTTAAGAAAATTAACTCTATCGCGGATGAAACAGGCACATGCTTCTACAGGTTTGCTCATTATTTTTTTCCCCCCACAGTTTCTCCAGTGTCAGGGAAGCCATCTCTGTGCTGGAGGAGGCCAACCAATCCTGCCTCAGAGCTGTGGAGAGAAAGAGGCATCCTGGGTGGAGCATGGATGCTGTTACTTCTTAGACCCAAAAATACACAAGAAACTTTCCAGTCCTACACCAGATGGCACATATCTTTCCATACAGGGACCCGAGGCACCTTCTGTACCCACCCCTCACTCATGGGATGCACCCTAACAGAAACCTGTCCAGGAGGAAGGCTGGAGGCTGACATGATAGTAGAGCATCTCATGTTGGAACATCATGCTGCATCCTCTGTAAATGAACAAGTACCCCAAACACAGACTCACAGCCCCTTCTTAGTTAACTTCCATGGAGATTGGACTGCTTGAAGTAAGTAAACTGGAAGCCGGGCTCCCTGCACTAATGTGGCAGTGCTGGCCGGGGAAAACCAGCATCTTCCCTGTTCTTCTTTCCTGGCTAATTGCTTTTTTCTCATTTTGCTCAGCTCCTGCTATGCATGGCTATTCTGGGAGAACCACCACTTGCGGGGTGACATGCTCTGGAGAAGAATGGCAGTGTCAGGCTCACAGGCTGTGGCTGTTCTGCTGGCCGCCATACATTTGCTGCACACCCCTCTGATGGGGCTCGTTGGCCACCCCACCGCAGACCACCCTGACCCTCCTCACTCCCCTCTGCCAGTGACCAGTGTCCTCGCTGCAGCAGACTGCTCCTCAGTGATGGCTTCCAGAAGGGCTTGCATGGAGCACGGAGAGACAGCAGGAGGTTCTGCAATGTTACTCATTTTAAATGTGTTTTTATTTCTTCGGCTGGTAAGATGGTTCCTTTCTGTTTTATTTGTTACTTGTCTTCGCTAGCGTGTATGCTGAAATTGGCACTTCATTTTCACTTCAATCCCAGTCTAATATTAATGCAGGCTGCGATGTAAGAATGTGAAAAAAGAAATCAAACTCTTATGCTCCACAAATCCACTGGTGGTGCATTAAATTTTTCCTTATATATTATGGAAATAATTCTTGCAACTATGAAGACACATAATAGTATCTAAAGCACGATATTCAGACATGCAAGCTAAGCTGCCTCTGCTCTTCTCTGAGCAAACAGGATGGGGCTAATGGTGTTTTGTGTAAATGAGACACGTTAGATAGAGTGCATTCAGGTTCTGTTTATCTAGTTACAATTTTTCTGTGCAAGAGCCTTTCAGTCTCCAGTTTCCTTGTACAAATGTCCCTTGCAGCGGGTGTCTGGGTGTCTGGGGGATGGGAGAAGGTCTAAAGAAGTTCAAGATTTTACAGCTGAATTGAATACTGAAGAAAGTAGATACCAAGGTCAGGCTAAGAGAAAAGAAATTGATTCCAAGGGCAGCAGCACGATTAGAAAGGCCTAGTCTCCAGCAAAACATTTTCCTTATCATTGTTCTGCTAAATCAGTTGTAATACAAGGTAACAACAGAGGGAAAATGTTATGGAAACTGAACATAGCAAATGTTACTGGTGATTTATCATATATGTATTTTGATTGCTTCTATCCCACTGTTCAGCTTCTCTGCACAAAACTGCATCATGGCAGACCTTGGTGATGGATTCCTTCCAGCAGACCCCTGCCGGTTCAGGTCATTGATCCAGACATATATGCTGGCTCAGAAGCAAGAGGCTGCACCTACATCCTGCCGTGAACATTTTCAGGAGTAAGCTATTTCATACTTCACTATTATCACCATTTTGAATATGTGTATAATGCAGTACTGTATATCATAAAAATGTCTACATAATACTGCAGATGTGACCCATTCTGTTTCTTCTGTAGTAGAGAGGAATGGGAGAATAACAGAACAGAATTAAGAGGTTTTTTGTTGTGGCTTCTCACTAATGATTACAATCTTTTCAAGGCACTACCACAGAATGCTGCATGGAATGTATTTATATAAAGATATATTTCATATTGCATTAGAAACAAGTGGCTTCACCTAAATTGCACAGATATCTACCATATGTTCAAAAAAGCTTCTGCATGCAGCAGTGCAGAAGAAATTACTTTTTTTTTTTCTGGTCACAGAAGGAGGCTGTGAAGTTTTTCTAATCCATAAGAAAAAAATGAAAATTTTAAGCAGTGGTTTGAGATATCTGTAGGCCAGAAAAACAGAGTCTGAATTTGTACAAGGCACACAGAGTAATTTGCAAAACAACTGATTTCACCTAAACAAACATGGGAACACTTTCAACTAGATAAAAAGATACTCACGAAGCAGAAGATGGTTTTTTTGGAAACAGATAGAGCTGTCCAGACAATAGGTCAAAGACGAATCTAAAAACAATGTCACAGAATGGGACAAAGAGCCTCCTAAGTGCCCTGGAGGGCACTTATTTTGCCATAGCTCCTTTACACATGACTTGGAGTTGGTTGGTTTAGTTGCTCAAAATCCCTGTGGTTTTGGTGGTTGTTTCAATTCATGCAAAAGATTTTTTAAAAGTCACATAGAGTGTGCTCAGCAGGGATGGAACCCCAGGTTCATCCCAAAAAGCCAGAGGATGAGGTTTCAGGGATGCAGATCCGAGCTAGTAGGAGCAAGAACCCTTTCCCTCTGCTAGGCATGGGCTGGACAGGGGCATGGCCTCTTCTCCATCCCAGAGTCACCCAGAGAGGCACACCTCCAAGGGCTGCTGCTCCTACACAGTTCCCTCTCACTTCCTGCAGGGAAAATGTCCTTGGCAAAACCCCAAGACCTCAGGAGCCCTTCCTGACGTGATGTGAGAGATGTACACTTGTCATGAGGGGCTCACCTGCGGGAACTGTAGATGGGATAAAGCCCTCTCTATGGACTGTTTATATCAGTTAAGCTGGTTTCAGAGAGAATCTATTGATCTTTATTCTTACCCATTCAGAAAACACTTACTGGGTTCAAAGGAAAAAAAAAAAAACAGCTTTATTATATAATTTAAAGTCTGTTTGCAGAATCCTTCAGAAGGCATCATTCTGTCAAGGGCATTCCCTAAATTGATTTAAAAGTTATTCATTCGATATAACACTGTGTATGATGTGTATGAACTAGATGTTTGCCACCATCTCCAGAATTAAACAAAGTCCAAAGAGTTTCAGTACTACATAAAAAAATAAAAACTCTGTCTTAAAGAGCTTTAATTGAAATATTTTTACTATCTAAGCCCCATTACAGAAAGACCATACCTGAATGCAAGACCATTTACAATTGAAGAGTACTGCTGAAAAGTATTTACCACTGAATTTTCCTGTACTCTACCTCTGCTCCTAATTTTGTTCTGAATTCTGCTAAACCTATCTGGAGCCATGTACATTCTTTGTACAATTTCATGCTCACACACACCTCAACACCAGTGCTCACTCAGGGGACAGATCTTGGCACCTCATCGATATTTGGGTAGTCCTTGCAGAGCAAAACATGAACATGGGTGCTGTTGGTCTTTTCCACACTTCATAGCATGAGAGGTTTTCCAGCCCTCTAAGCCTTTCTTGTGTTTGAAGGTGTCCCTGAGTTTTTTACCATTTCTGTCACACCTGTGGGATGGAGAGGTGAGAACTGAACACAACCCTTCAGGTGAGAACATACTCATGTAATTGTGGTCTCTTGGAGCTGTTCATGCTGAATCCTTACACCCTGATAGGGTTGCTGACTGTCACTGTTGCTGAGCAAAGGTCTTCCTCTGTTTGTCCACAATGGTGACTTCCAGGTGACTTTTACACATTTTGGAAAATTATACTCGGGGTCTGTTTTCTGAATATCTGTACATAATTACTGATGTCTCCACACAGCACTGTTTGTGAGCACAATAAATGAGGTCTCTTAGGTGCAGAATCAGTAAACTCATTATAGATGTGCCCTGTAGACATGCCATTGGCATGTGTGAAATAATGTATGTGCAGGAGAGACAGTTCCCTCTTACAGCTCAGATAGCAATACATTGCTATGAGCCTCATTGCCACAACTGTGCCCCGTGTTCATCCTGCTTGTCTCAGCCTGGAAATTTCCTCTAAATCTTTTCAGTGTTTGATTAACATTAATGTGAGAGTTATTGCTAGATATCTAACTCAATTTCCCTGCTTCTTTCTTGATCGTAAAAAATTTGTAAAGGAATACTAGTTCTAGAGTGGGAGTTGGTCCCTTGTACATTATTAAATGAAAAAAGCAATATCCTAAATAAAATGTTAATAGTTTGAAAGGTTGTGTTTTTATTGGTTTTCTTTTTTTTAGTTCTTGTCCAGAACCAAAATTTCAATTCCGTGCAGAACAAAAAGTTCGGGGAAAAAAGGTTTTGAGAGAACTGGGATACTTTTCCTCTGTAATTATCATGCATTTAATTTCAACTTTGCACAAATATTCTAGCTTTAACATTTTTACTTTTATAGTAAATTGAAAATATAAGTAAAATAGTAACCATAAATGTTCATGTAATGAAATTAAATTGTAGCTATAAAGAAATGTTGCAGCATAATTAAAACTGCAATCTTCAGATTACTCAACTTGACCTTTTTCACAGAAATTAAAAAGTTCATATGAGACAATGTGATTTAAATAATTTCACTTTCTTATTTTTAAAGCAGAAACCTGTTCTGTGAAAAGCATGTTTGAAAGTTTTTTACTTTGCTGTGTCAGAAATTTACAGCCTGTTCTTCTTCCTGAGTGTCCTTTAGCCAGTGCCCCTTCCAAAACCGAAGAGTTTTTCCTATGTGTACCTGGCCTTCTTGTTTATTTTGTAGCGTCTCTTGGTGGACTTTACTAAAAGTTATCAAAAGTCCACATAATTTTTATCTCACATGAATTTATTAGTGCATTCTAGGAGATTAGAGAGCCACCACTTTCCTTTGAAAAAACGTTCTAATTTTACTGCATTTTGTTCTTTAGTGCTTTTTAAAAATTGTTTTAATTATAATTCAAAAAATTCAAAAGCCGTTATGTCAGATTTTTTAGGTCATTCACATTTAAAGGTAAATACGGCATTTTTCATAAATGAACACTGAGACAAGATTTCCAGTTTCGGTTAAGTTGTGAGTGTTTCAGCTCAACCTATTCTCTTTAAGCCTCATTAAAGGTGTTGATGGTTGGCTTGCACTGAACCACATGGCTTACTCCTTCAGAGTTGATCACTTTGATTCAATATGAAGTTTTCATATTTATTTCATTTTATTTTCATATTTAGGGAAACCCCTGCAGCAAAAAGTACATCATTCTTAACATAAAATATGGTTTCCTGAGTGGGAAAACCACGTGGGTTTTTAAATTGATTTTGTGAAAGCTGGAGTTAAGAAAATATTGTAGATCAATTTTGCCTACCCAGATTTCACATACCACCAGCCTTCACATGTTCAAAGGCTGAGCTCTACTGTCATGTCCAGTACTGTTTGCCATCAGGGTAGGAACACTTACAGCAAATCAGCAGCCTGAGCATTGCTGGGCTCTTATAAGCACTATGGAAAAGGGGAGGTAAGCAATATACAGGCATAGAATCAATTAGGTTTGGAAAGATCCTTTAAGGTCATCCAGAGATGGGATAATAATGACAGCATCTTGTTGAAGTTCACAGGAAGCTTCCTCAAAGTGTCATGGGAAAATCAGCACAAAAAAGAAAAATTAACCAGCAAATAAGATGAATAGCACAAAATTATAACTATTTAAGATGGGAAATCACCTAGTGCAGTCACTTCCAGAACTAATGCACTAACCTGACAGCATGACTTACTTTGCACCTGTGTACATGTTTGGGCAATCACACGGATCACACTGGGGATGGCAGAAACTGTTTCATGTGCACTACAGATGTCATTTTTCATTAATCTCATTATTTTGTAACTTTAAAAATTATGCACTTTCCTACCTATTTATTAATATTTCGTTGAGAGCAGAACTGAGCTTCTGTCTTGGAGTGATTTATGATGATAGTCTATTCCATGATCTTCTCCTTTATGCCCAAAAATAGTTGCTGTAGCTTTAAGGCCCTGGATGTATGCAGGGCCTGTGGGAAGGGCAGGGAGCTTTGGGCTTTTTGGGGGGCATTCTGGAAGCCTCACTGTCCAGGCCTTCCATGGCATGGTGCCATTTGGTTTGACTTGGCTAGCTTGGTTCTTTTTTGGCCCAGCCAAAAAGCCTTTCCCTTCCCTGGCTTGGAGAAGCTGGAGTAGCAATCTTTTGGCTGCCTTGAGGTGAACTGAAGCAGCTGCTGGTCCAAGAGCAGAGGAGCAGGACCAGCAGGAGCAGGACTGCTGGGAGTGGGGTGGCCCCATTCCAGCCCCAAGCCTCGAGGAGCCGACCCGGGGAGAGAAAGCACATCAAGAGGCTCCAGCCCAGCTGCTTCATCTGCCGTGGAGAGGAGGTTGACGCCAGAGAGCCCACCGGGTTTTCCACTGCTGCTGGAACTCCTCCATGGAAGCTTCACTTCCCTCGGAGTGACAGCTGGTGCCACGTCACACCACATGTCGGGAAGGAGTATTTCTCCGACATTTGACCCATTCTCCAGGCACTTTTTGGGTCTTTGTTCCTTTGTGTGTGGGGGGAGCAGGGGTGAGTTCTGACAGTTCAGTGTTTAACAGTTGTTTACTTTTCTTCCTTGTCCTGTGGGCATTCTGTTGTTAAAAAACTGCTGGGTTTTTTTTCACTTTCCTCTGTTGTTATTCATTTTCTCTTGGTGGAGGGGGTTCATTTAAACCCTTTTGAGGGGACTACTCATTTGAGTGTCTTCTTGTAAATTTGTCTCAAAACTGAGACAGCTTCATGGGAAAGAGTGTCCTTTGATGGGAGGCAGAGTCCCACCAGCTAGTTCAGAGAGGGAGCTGACATCAGACAGGAATACCTGGGTGAAGTGGTGACATCACCTCCCTAACCATCAATTTCCAGGAACAAGTTCATCACTGGACACTGGACATAAAGACATTACAGAAGACTTGTGTCCGTCTTGATACGACATGAGGTTGGGACAGGGTCCATCCAAGTCTGCATGTTGGGCCTGGGGCAGCAGCATGCTAGAGAGGTGAGTTACACCCACGTTGCAAGTTCGAAGTAAAACCTGTGAAGCAGCTGTTGTGCAGATTTTAGGCACCACTACTTAGACCTATTGATCTTCTCTACATTTTGTTATGTGGAGAGAATCAAAAGTGTCTTCAATGAACTTTATTCCGAGGGTTGGTCCAGTTTTGCAATCCCGCAGTGCCTGTAGTCTGGAAAACACTAAATCTCACACAAAAGTCAGGGCTCCCTGTGCACCCAAACTCCTGAATCACCAGAGTCTTTAAAATAAGGCTCCAAGTCCCAGATTTTTCAGCCAATCATCTCTCCCTTCAGCAGCAACTGAGTTAAAAAGAATTTGTGTAAATTGAGTGTTTACATCAAAACATGGCACACAAAACTGTGATTCAATGAGAGGGAAAGACGTGAAATCTGAAAGCAGGTATATCAGAGAAGACTATGTAGGTAAGCAGGAAAAGGTGTCACTTGAAACACCTAATACTCATATTGCTGCACCCCTCATACAGGCTTCAGAGATAAGATGAAACACCAGTTAAAAGGTCAGTGCAGATGGAAACCAATCACACAGCTTTTACAGTAAATAAGGCAGTACCTAAGAAGTGCAGTAGCACAACTGTGTTAACTGTCATTGCATCCATGTGGATATGGGGAACACTGGGATTGAGTTTTGGTGACATCCTACCAATGAAATCTGCCATTGGCTGAGGAGCAGAAGTTTGGAGAGCAGTCCTGTCTTCCATGGGAGCAGAAAACTACCATCCACTGTCACACTGACTTATTGCTCCTTTCCCAACTTCTAGAAAAGCCTTTTCACCCTTTTTCTGATCTCCATCCATGCTGAGGGTCACAAATACTGAAAGTAACTGAAAGATGTACCTGGGTCTCTCATTTTTGTGATAGGTCTCTTAGTATTTCTGGAAAGTAGATTTTTCTGGACACTTTCTATGTCACGGGGTAAGTGTTTTTGTGGAAGAATAGATGCAATATCAAGGAGCTTGGCAGAGATTATGATCTGCATGTTCTCTCCTTGAGGATTTGTTTCTGCCCACCTGCTCCATCCACAGACTGAGAGGACAGTGGGAGGAGATGAGTGACTGTAGATTTGCATCCCTTGTGTCATGAAAATTACTTCATAAATAAACAACTTGAACAAGCCTAGCAGGAAAGGCTGTAAATGGCAACACTTGAGAATACTGAAGAAATGTGTAACTATTACATATATCTGAGGTAACACCTGCCTGTTGTCCAGACCAAATCCTTCGGCTCTTATGAAACCACTGATGAAGCCAGTCCTTCTCAGTAGCATCATCACCAACTTTGGTATGATGTTTGACCACA
This sequence comes from Ptilonorhynchus violaceus, assembly GCA_013397565.1. Classification (NCBI taxonomy): domain Eukaryota; kingdom Metazoa; phylum Chordata; class Aves; order Passeriformes; family Ptilonorhynchidae; genus Ptilonorhynchus; species Ptilonorhynchus violaceus. Next base: position 27,599 of record VZRJ01007107.1, read on the forward strand.
AGACAAAGCATTTGAACAGACCAAGCCCCTTGTACTCCACATACCACAAGAAAGGAACCAGCACAAAATGAAGAAATTAAAAGCCAGTTCTCTGACAAAATGCTAATTCATGGCATCCAGTCTATTTCCTTTGCCTTCATAGGAAATGTTTAGAATTTATTTCAGAGTAACAAGAATTACTGGAATAATTTATTATGCCAGTATTCTGTTATAATTATTCTTGAGAATAATTATAATAGGATAATTTACTACTAATGACAAATTTTTATATATTATTAATAAATATTATTGTATAATATGAAATTTACATTATATGCAATATAATGTATGAAATAAAATATTAATATTTATCAAAATAATAAAATAGTACATGAAAATAGTTTATTATTCCATTATTCTGTTATAATTATTCTAGAGAATAAGTTGCACAACTTAAAATCATTCTGGTTGTTGATTACGGTTAGAGAAAACATAAAATGTAAAAAATTAAGGGATATACATTCAAACCAAACATGGACAGTTTTCAGCTATGCAGCTTTTATTCATGTGAGAGATCACACGAACAATTTTCAGTCTTTTTTCCATGTTAGCGCTGAGCAATTCCTTCAGACATAACTCAACAGCTACCCAGTCACATACATTTATATTCTCATACACATTTATCATCAGTTAATATCTGCCATTTCATTGGTGTTCTAATCCTTATACATGAAAAAACAGATTTTTAGAATGCTATTTTATCATCAAGTTTTGATGCTAGGGTAATTTTTTTTCTTCTAAATTTATTTTCCTCTTGTTTGTACATGGTGTGGTTGATAATTTACGATAAAAGGATAAAGAAAAATACCTCAAGTTCAGAAATCAGGGAGTGGGAAGAGAAACAGTAGGGAAGAAGAGAAACTTTTTTTCACTTTCAGTGATGCATTTGACTAATAAGCCCCAAGACAATTAGGATCTGATGTTCTGGGGTGCTTTTTTACAGCCTAGAAGCTGACAAAAAGGGCTCAAATCCCTCAGCTCCCTCACTGCTTGCAGGAATGGGGAGGCGCCAGCCAGAGAAGCCACCACTCCTCCTCTGCTCCCACCTTTCCTGTACTTTGTCAGTCTATGCAGGCAGCTGGGAGGAAACTTCTTTTACCCTGGGGAAACACAGAAGACAGTCGTCCCTCTGTACTTTAGAATGAATATGGGCACAAGCACTTTTTCACAGAGCCATGAGAGAAAAGCTCCTCCTTCTCTCCCTTTTGCCCCACTCCGCCTTTCTGTCCTCCCAAGAAAGCAACAGACAAAAGAAAGTCTCCCTCTCTGTTCCTTCCCTCACCACTTGCTCATGCAACTGTTTAATAAACCAATTAGTGCGGTATTCTTTGGAAGATGTGCTGCAGTGCTCTGCACAAAAGAGTGATTTTATTATATGGAGGAAAATATTACTTTTTTGGCTTTATGTGTTTAATGGTGACAAGGATTATGGTCTTACATTTCCATGATGTTTCTCCTACCAAAGGACCTTGGCTTTCTCTATAAACCCACCCCAACACTCCAACTCTGTGTGGGGCTGATTTTCTCTCCTATTAAATTGTGGTCACTTTGCAGTGAATCCAGCAATAATGCAAAGCATTACAAACCATTCCTCTAGGATAGAAAGCACAGCCTGCCTGATTCAGCTGGAAACAGCAGCTGGGGAACAGATCAGGAAGGTAGCCATGAAGAAGAACATTTCTTGCTGCCAAAAGGACCCAGGTTCACTGTCACATGAATAAGTATTACTCTGCAAATAAATATGGTGTGGCTCATCTCTGGAAAAGGACAGGCCATTTGCCTCTACAGCCTAACGACTTGCCCCTGGGCCTCCCACCATGTGGCACTGAGTATGTTTTAGGTACATCACTAGCAACAAGTGGACTCACTTTGAGCTCCAGGAGGGGAGGAAGCAACAATGATCAAATAAATTGTTCACCACCGAATATTTCCTCAGCTTTGATTTGGAAACAAGAGCAGTTGTTTAGCGAGGGTTGGCACCCAGAACTGAAGAAGTTTCACCTTAATGTTCAGGGAAGAAGTGAGTTATCCCAGATGGGAAATTCCAGCTTTCTAGATGCCTGATGGAACTACTACCAGCCCAGCTGCGACTGCCTTTCCTGAACATCAGTTGAGGGATCACAAGCAGGTAAGGCCTGTAACTGAATTTAGCAGAACCCCTGCTCCCAGCCAGAGCACCTTTTGGGGAGGCGGTTCTAGTCACAGGCATCCTTCAATAAACATGCAAACCATTGGACCCTGGAGGACAATAAGGTGGCTAAGGGCTGGAAGGTAATGACCACAGTAGTAAACTTATTTTGAAGGTTAATTTTCTTTGGTTCTGTCCCAAGATTTTTTTAGAGGGAAGTATGGGTGTGCTATAGCTACACCAGATGCTGGGCCTGTTGTGTAAGTCAGGCACATCCAAGCTGGCTACTGGGAAAGCTGAGATGGGACAGCATGAAGTTAAGTGCAGAATGCCAAACTGGTCTGGGCAGCAAGTCAAATACCTTAGCAGTTAGCAGGCACTGTGCGTTGTGATGATGAGATTAGACTGCTGTCAGACACACAGTTGGGGCACACCAGTGCTGAACTGTAGTGTAGGCAACACCTAGCAAGTAGGTGCTGACATAGTCAGACAGAACAGGGATGTAATAAAAGGGAAAGAGAGACTTGGAAATGGAATGTAATGCTCTGGGAAGTGCTATTCTGAAGTGGAGTTGAAGATAGGGCTATACAGCCAGGCAAATAGCCTGTCATCAGGTCCCTTCCTGGAGAGCTGTGGAGCTGGACTGGGCAGGATTGGTGCAGCCACAGAAAGTGACAAAAAAGGCTAAACACCCAATGCCTTGCAGCATCCTGGAGTCTGCACACCACACAATTCCCATGTCCTGCGCCCTACTTAACACCAGCATCCTTCTACACTCACAGGATGGAACCAGAAAGACCTTGCATGTGCTATTATGCAGCCCAGCTGCACTGCAAAGGCTATAAGGGGCAAGATAAAACAGTGAAATCATTCAAACCCCACCCGCAGCTGCTGACCTGACTGTGGGTACATGGCCATGTCCTCTCCCACACACAGGGCGCGCAGAGCATGGCTGTGCAACGCTGAGTCCTGGGTCCCTGGGGTCCCTGCCACCACCCACCCTCTGCCTCCCCAGGGACCCAGATGAAGAAGCTGGGGAGCAGGGGGCAGAGATGCACAGACCATTTGCAGTGAAAGCACAATTGCCGTGGAAAAGAAAATACTGATCTGGTTCTGTAGTGTGAAAATGAGGTAAACCTCCCTCTCTCTTGGTGGGAAGAAGTGAGGTGACCCCACAGAGGAGAGGAAAAATCACTCTTGGCACTTTGGAAGTAGTCCCCTGTAGAGGACACACAGTTGTAGGTTTTGTCAGTCCTGAAATCTAGGGGTAAAGATTATTGAAAAGGCCTGGCTAGGAAAAGACAACATCTTTAAATACAGTCCATCTGCCAAAAACTGAGCACGTGAAGGCATCCTACATGCCTTCAGCTGTGAGAGACTGAAAACTGGTACCTTTGCTAGGAAGTGTTAGGCAACCTCAGCTGTGCTGATGTTTCAGCTCTCAGGGTGATATTAGACTGAGGCACAGTCTCTGCTGTAAACATTTCACAGTTTACTTTTTTTTTTCCCTCAGTAAGCTCTGAAATCTGGCAGTTGTTCTCAAGATCCAGAGCTGAAAGGCAAGGCAGCAAGTTGCTTTGTTAATAGATTTATGTTTGGAGCTTCAACTTCTTCTGTCAGATAAAGCAAGCAGTGTATATGACAGCAGATTCTGTCAAGCAGCAAAGAAACTTAAACTCCAGAACAAAAAAGGCACATAGTCCCTGTGTTGTCTTTTCCTCCTTCAAAGTTCTATATTGATTTTCTTAAGATGTCCCAAGACAGAAAATTGTGACAAGGAGAGAGGTGCACTCAGGTACACATGCACTCAGGTACACATATTTCACAGGAACATATCCACCTGCGTTTTTTCTATTTTTATGGGGGGTTTTTTCGCACTGTGTTGTCTGACGTTTAACAGGTTTCAATACTGCTGTTTTGTTTGGCACTGGTGAGTGGCAATTGGGGGTGTGCTTGATGAGATAGGTCACTCCAAAATTAACACAGGTGATAGAATTGTGAAACTGGGCAGGCAGGGAAACAGCTCTTACCTAAAGAAAACAAAGTAGGTATTCATATTTTAAAGTTAGTTGAGCAGTAATATTAGGAAGAATTTTTTTATTACATGAGATTTCCACAGATTTTGCCAAGGACTAGGAACCTTGACAGCTGGCTATCTTGCATCTAATACATTTAAAATTAAAAATCCAATGTGAAAATATGCCCTGACATTAATGGCCACTCTATGCCCAGCAGTTTATTTTATCATTTGTAATGCAATAAAAGAGGATCAGATATACACAGGCATAACCTCTGCCACAACTGATAATGTAAAACATTCCTTGTATCATTTGTCTTTCCTTTTGGCAGTACACAAAAGACACAAAAATGAACAATTCATGCCCAAACAAAGAGGACCTTGAAAGCAGTGCATGTCAGATGTTTACTTTAGGTCATTATTAGGAGGCTGAGAGGATTTGCTTTTAAACACAAGTTACTTTGTGGGTAGGGAAAAGTGAGAGAGAAAATGTTTTCAGGAATAAGACATCTCTTTTAAAGGCACAATGTTGTTTTCTGTAGCATGCACAGTAAGTTTCAGATAATGCTTTTTTATGGGATATGAAATGTTCTCTCCTGAGCAGTGTAAAACATAATGTGCTGTAGAAACAATGCTTTTTCTCTCCACTTTGTGCAAATGCCCTTTTTTCATTACACAGTGAATCTGAGTTTGCCCAGGATTGAAATGAGATCAGAAGAGCACATATGACAGAGGAATATGCAAACCTTTGATGTGCTGAAGAAAGACCTACTCGAGACAACTGGGAGGTGTTCCTTCAGTAGCTTTCACTTGAATCTTTCAAGAACGTTATATTATGTCAAGAAATTTATGTTATCCATTTTAACCAATCGTATTCATTGCTGAGTTTACACACAGTCCAACCAGAGATGGCAGAAGAAAAAGCACCTAAACAAACAGAAAGTGCCTTGGGGATTCGGTAATGGGTACAGAGCGTGCAGGCTGTAGTCATTCTTTTGATTTGTGTTCAGATATGTTTTCTATTTGCCTGTCAAAGAATGCACGCTTTCCCTCTGGATTGCAAATAATCTGAATCTGGATAAAATCATTACAAAATGCCCTTCAAAACACCAAGCCTGCATTTGAAATGAACGCGTGATGGAAAAGCTCAACATGAGGATTAAAAGCTTAAAGTGCAGAGGAGCCAGAGCACAGCAGACATCCTGCTGTGGATTTTCTTTACTCTGTCCCTTTCCTGACTTCTCAGCCCTTCCTTTCCAGTGAGCCAACACCATCTACAGGCATGAAGATGCAGTTGTCTCTCTAATTAACCAAACAAAGCCAACACACCACAACACAGCCCCTCCAGAGAGGAAACCCACTTCCTGGAAGCCCCTGCTGTCTGCTCTCAGGGGTCACAGCAAGCTGTCCTTCCTACACTGCAGCACTTCACAGGTATTCCCAAGAGGCTTTTCCATTCTCCCTGGGGCTCCTGCCACTTTTTCCATGAATGCCAAGTGAGGCACGTTGTGCAGTCATATTGCTGTAAGTATACAAGCGGACTGAAATGAGCTGATTAACATGGTTACTCCACAAATAGTCATTACTCCTTGACAGGTATTCTCAGTCAGTGATCTTAGAGGAAATGCAATCACCGCAGTTAAAGGCACAGGAGGTTAAAAACAGGAACAGCACAGGTGGGTTAAACACCCCTGAGTGTTGCAGTAAATGCAGCTTGGCACCAGCACCAGATTGCATGGGCAAACCTTTATCAGCAGCTTCTGAGTAGGACCTGGAAGTGGCATGTAACTAGCACTAAACAGCCAAGCATTTTTTTTCTTGTCAAATGTATGCATTATGTCTGTAAACCAACATTACAACCCTGCTTGCTCTGATCATGCCTGAGGGAAGAGAGGGACTAAGCACCATGCTTGAAACAGACACCTCAGCATTAAGGTACCATAAGACATCCTTCCTCTTTTCAACTTCTCAGTGCAAACAGCAGTGCCCAAGCCATGTTAGCCATTGAGGAGGCCCGGTGCATGGACTACTCTGGTAGTGAGTGGCATAGCCTCTTCCTGGGCATGGCATAATGGGCCTTCATCCCAGGAGCACCCCCAGCCTCTAAAGATGGCTGCAAGGGTCATGTCATCTGTCCCCTTTGCAATGGCTGCTGACACAGAGACCCAGGCTCAGCAAAGCTGAAAGTGTTACTGAGCACGTGGGAGGGAAGAGAAAGGTCAATGAGACAGCCCAACTGAGAAATAAAGATGAATGTGAAATACATTGCACATGAGGTTTGGTTTGTAGACGAGTCTACCAGCAGCTGTGGAAAAAGTACAGATTCTGAGTCTGTGCCTGTCTCTGAGGTTTTTGTCTCAAGGGCTCCTAAGGAACTCAATGAATGCAATTTAAATAGTTAGAAAATATCTTGTTCTGGCAAAACTGATCACGTGTTTAAAAAGCATGATTTATTTGCAGATCTGTTTCTATTGTTTTTGTGTTTAGGTACCTATTTAGTCTAGAATAACAGCTTTCTTCCTGTTTTCATTCTCCGGTAAAGTCACTGTCTTGTGGCTCTAATATTCAGTCTATGGAACATTACACTCATGTCACAAATTCAGCTTAACTCTTTCACAATAGGATGAAAACAACAGTGTTACATACACCTCTAAATAAAACTTTTCATACCTTTTGATTTCCATGGCTATTGATAACACCTCCAAACTTCCCCAGCCTGGGACTTCTTCACTCCTCTCCTCTACTCCTGCATAAGGCTGTCCAGTTTCTTTCTCCATTCACCTCTTGCTATCCCTCAAGACTCCGCCCTTCAGATACTTTATTCCTATGCTTATAGTCATGCCTGTGTTACCAAGACATGTGCTTATATGTGGATCAGATTATGCCTATATCACTCGTACAAAATGGAGAAAGACCAAAATGCATCAGCCGGATGACTTGTTTCTTCCTGGTTTATTCTCACTTACAGTGACTTCCATCCTCCACGCTGTGGAAATCTCATTCGTGCCTTCCAAATATGATCTTCACCTTCCTCGAAATAAATCTATCATTGCAGCTGAAAACCACATAAAATAGTCTTGCTTTGGCTCAGCCAGAGGTTTCTGAGGTCAGTGGGAGAGGCAGCGTCTTGAAGGAACAGACAGCACAGGATAAGTACTGGCAGAGCTGTGCCACAGTGGGGATTCATGATGTGCCACATAAAATCTTCAGGATTTGGTGTCTCATCCAGTTCTCATTAACATGCACTGGGAGTCCTGTCACTAGTTCAGAGAGAAACTGGGCCAAGTCTTACACCTTTTCAAAGTTTTTTTAAAATCTTGTTGCCATCGACATCTATTTGCCATGGTTCTAAATGTCAGGATTTAAAGTTGCTTTCCTCAGATGTTAGTCACTAGCTTTCCATGTTATATTCCATTTGATACAGATTCTAATTATGCTGTTCTATAAGGATGTATATTCTACATGATCCATTGTCATATTCTCTTCTAATGGAGTCAAGAACAAAATTCAACAAGATTTTAAAATTCTATCTGCTAAAAATACGAATAAAATTCCTCCCACATACTCCCACTCTAATGTTTCTCTAAAATCTATTTATCTTAGTCACGACCTTACAAGCATGAACAGAATGTGGCAAATATTTCACAGTGTAAGAATGTGTCTAAACTTTGGAAAAAAGTTGATATATCTGAAAAGGTATAATTTCCACACAGCATTCCAATTTTATTCTGTGATAAAATAATAAAGATGCCAGAGAAGATATTACTTTGTATTTTCCATTTTAGTTGAAATTCTCTCTGCTAATTTTGATTGAGCACTGCAGGTTACCAAGTGCTCTCAGCCCCTCAGTGGAAGCTGAACATCATCAGTCCTAGCTGCTTAATATTCTAACCTACAGGACTAAGCTCTTTAAAAAATAAATAATTTCCAGTGGACAGAACTGCTCACTTAGGGAAAATTTCTGCTCATATTCAAGGCAAGTTTTTCATTATCTTCAAGAATAACAGGTCACAGCATTCAGGAAATGGCAATAAATCGGTGAGGGACACAAAAAAGGAGTGTTCTTAACTGTGTTTTGCCATTTCATGACAAATCTGAACAACAATAAACAGAAAGGACAAAGTATCCAAAAAAAATAGGTTGGTTTAACAGTGGCTGACTCGATTAGAATTGATTGGAATTTTCTAGAACATTCTTTACTTTTTCCTGAGGGATGAACACTAAACAATAAACAGGCTAAGACGATGATATCATTAAGTTTGCATTCAAAACAGAAGTTGAATTGCCCAAGGAAGAGAAAAAGACTGTCAACAGAAATATTGGACCATCCCTGTGTATGTTTTGGGATAGATCCAAGTACAATATGTTCTGGAAAAAAAGATGATGTGTCAGAGAAGTTCACTCCTGGTCAGGCATTCCCTAAACTCTAGAAATGTGTAATCTGAGATACCTAAAATGTGTCACAGGCATCTTCAGTATTTATGGATGCCATTTAGCAAGCATGAGGTCAGAGGCAATGAACTTGCTACATAATGTTGTTCCATATTACTGCATACGGCAAAAAAGAACTGACTTTTTTCCACGTTAAATGGCAGTGTTTATTACACCATATACAAGTGCTGAAACAGCTAATGATGCCTACTTTGTTTACATTTCTGCTATTAGTCTAGAAGGTGAACCAAGTTACTGTGCTTCAAAATAAGAAACCTACTTTTAAATGCATTTCTTTTTAATTCATAATTGTCTCTTTGAAGAGCATTCTCTACAGATGGCCAAACAGAAAGTGATGTAACTGGCCCTCCATTTAGGGGAGCAATATACCACGAGCACATTAAAATCTTTTTCGTTGGCATGACTCAGAGAAAGAAATGCAAGTCACCCACCTCTCACTCATCCAAAGTCTGCAGTGCTGACTCCAAAACATCTGTCTTGGGAAAGGTGTTTGTTATACATGAGCTGTGAAAGAGTATCTTGAAGGAGTTTAGGAAGACCCCTCCTAGAACTATGGATGTCCTTCTAGACTGAACAACTTGTACTCTGAAATTTGTTTCTGCAAGACCGCTCCCTTCTGAGCAATGTCTCAAAGTTTAGGTTTCCTTCAGCCATCCATCATGCAGTAACTGTCATTCTCATATCAATGTCTTTCTCAGAAAAAAAATACAAAGCAACTTGTATACTCAAATGGACTTTGGTCCCAGATATTAAGTCACAGCTCAAGAAGTGTGGTGAATGTTTCATCCAATAAAATTTTTGCCTCTTCTCTAGGTGTGGCTTTAACCTAATCTACTTTTTACACAAAAATTCATTCCTGGATATTGTGGTCTGATTTTTCACAGATTATGTAGATAGAAAATCCTGGCAAAGTTGAGATCAGTAAGGCTGGGGGAGGAAGAAATATAATTAGGCTTAAAATGGAAATTCTGCCATTTTTTTTCTTCATGAAGTAGTTTCTGGCACTATGTGACGTCTTCCTCTCTAAGCACACAACTCCACCAGCCAACATACTCCAACACCATAGGAGTGCACAGGATGCACAGGCATGCATCCTGTTCTGGGATGACCTTTCTTATAGCTCAGTTTTTCTGGGATGACCTTTCTTATAGCTCAGTTTTTCTGAGTCTCTCTTTTTATGAAGATGTTGAAGAGCACAGGGCTGCAGATGGAGCCCTGTGGAACCCCTCTGGTGCCAGGTCACCAGTCTGATGTCACCCCATTCACTGTATCCCTTTGTGTCCAACCGTGAGCCAGTTGCTCATCCATCACATAATGTGTTTATCCAGCTGTGGGCTGGACTTTTTGTCCAGAAGGATTTGATGAAGGCTTCCAAAGAATAGTACCTTGCATTTTACATTGACACCTGTTTTTTCAAAGCATCTTCCCCAGCTGTCAGGATAACATTTAATTTTAGCTTTATCTTCCAAACTATCTGTCCTAATGAGGTGCTGTCAGAAAACTGATTAAGCATACTTCATTTTCCCCCCTGTAGTTTGTTGGAAAAGAATATATTGAAGGGAACTGCACCAAGGACTGACTGCTGCAGAACCTCATCACCTACAGTTTGTTTTAGTAATACCTCCTGGCTGTTTCTTGTCACCTAGATAATATTGCCCCCATTTTAGTGGCTGCCTCACCCAGGCCATTCTGACTTAATTATGCTAGAAAAAATTCATACAAACTGACATGAAAATCTCCCTAACATAAAAACATCGGATTATTCCTGTTTCTCTACCTGAAAACCCTTTATCAAGTGGTCTAAGACTGGCAGATATTGTTTACTCCTGGCAAATCTATGCTTCCTTCTACGCACCTTGTTTTTTCTTGGATGCTTAAAAACCTGTGTTAAATTTTTCAACAGTTTCCAAGAACTAAGAATAAGCTGGAAGTTCCACAGTTATGAGCTCTTTATTTTACCCCACTTCCCAGAGACAGACACTTTGCTCTTTCCTGCTCTCTGACTTTGCTTTTTCCTTCTCTCTCACTTTTCCAGAATAGGCTGTTTAACGATACTACCAATAGCAGTGAGACTACAGCCAATAGCCCTTTTATTTCTCTGTGAATGAGGGTCGCTCTCTGAATGAGCCCAGGAAAGTGTGAAAACATCTGATTTGCCTGAAAAAAACAATCTTATTTACCTTCAAATCCACTGTTCATGAGCATTGCCTCATGTCAATTCTTCATAGGGTGAAACCGGTTGGAGTTATATTGGCTGAGGGAAATAATGTCCTGTGACAGTGAGCATTTGTTTGTTTTGGTGATTGACAAATTGTGTTACACAGGAACTCTCTAATGCTAAAGCTATATGTAATTTGGTTATAATCAATAGATACCGTGATACGCCTGTGAAAAGTGCTGTTTGCTTACTTTTACATGAAGGAAGTACAAAAATATCTGTTAATTCAAAGTATCAAAATATGAGCTGAGAAGCTGGCAGATAAATTATTAGAACAGAGTCTTTGTACTGATAAACTTTTGAACTTTCATTGAACTTGTATATTAAGAACAGGCAGTTTTTCCAAGAAGAAAATTCACTAGACAACCTACAATTTTTCTTTCATGTATTTAAGAAAGATCTTCAATCTGGTAAGAAAATAATAGTAATTTATGTCTTTGATAAGGATTGTAGTTCTATACTCAGAAAGAAGCAGCCATCATTGTCACTTGCTCTCTGAGTCACAGTCCTATTACAGAGGTAGATACCACCTTAACTGGATGAAACCTCAATATTTTGGGTTAGGTGACCAAAGAAGCTTCCATCTCCCTGTGAAATGAAAACATCACTATCAGCCCTTGCCGAATCACTCCTGCCTGAAGACTTGGCACAAAACTATTAAATCCTCCTTCCTCCTCCTGCCATATTCCTTAAAATGAGACAGTTATTTCCCCTCACGCAAGCATAAACGGGCTCTAGGTACAGCTGTCCTAATAGCTACAAGCCCACCTTCCTCAGGCTGGGAAAATTTGCGACTCTCGGTTCAGCATCCTGCTCCAAACAAACTGGTATAAACTAAAACTTTATATATAATTCATTATACAGGTGATTTTTTTACTACTAGCCCTGCTGTGAGGGAAGACTGATTCCATTAAAAAGTATCATCTGTCAGTGCACAGGGCACAAACTGTAAGATTTCCTGATGGGGCTTGTTTCATCCTACTTAAAGCACAACACAAGGAAATGAGGAAATCAGGAGGACATATACAAAGGAATGATTTGCAGAAAAGTCACCTCATCTGGCCATTAGGGGTGTGAAAGTCATGTCTTTCTGACTCTCATGGAGCAAGTTGAATCCCTTAAAATCCTGTAAGCCATGAGATCTACAGCTGGGCAGCAATGTTCAGGTGAAGGTGTCACGGGGGGTATGGGCATGGAGTACTGGTTCATCTCATGAAAACCAGCACAGATTCAGAAACAACAGGCTGCCAGGAGTTCTTTTTTCCCCACTTCCCTTGGGTCTAGCTCACTTACACAACTCAATGAGGTTAGAGGGGATTTGCGGGAATATGAAAGCACTGACTGCTAATCACAACCCTTTGTTGGTCTCATTGGCCCATTTAGGGAAGAGAGGTGGTGAATGATCCCAGGCTGGCCACAGGAAGACTTTCCTATCTCCATTGAAGCACTGTAACCAAACTGTTTCTGCAGCTACCCTACTCTATTCCTTCTGATCTGTTGCCTCTCATGTTTTGAATATGAGAATCCTATTCTGATGCTCTGGTGCTTGGGAGCAGACTTCCTCTCTTCAGGAATGTATCCTTTCCTGTCCTAATCTTTCTGGTTCTGTTATTGAGTAATTCCCACTTATAACCTCAAACTGAACTTTTTCAAATTGAAAATTTCTCACTAGCTTAAACAGCCTTTGAATCAGTTTTGTGTTAACCATTTTTAGGGTGCTGAGGGCTGCCTTACTTAAAGAAGTCCTCTGCAACAAATATTGGACAGACTGCTTTCTTCTGTAATTAGAAATGAAACTTCATAGTAATTTCGTTCTTTTTTTCTATTAGCTTTTAGAAGGAAGTGTTGCATGAGTTTCTGTGAGGTCAGAGATGTGGGATGATATTAATCTGGCCATTCTAAGGACCCTCAGCGCAGAAAGAAGAGAAATCAGCACTGCCGACATGGGAGCACATATATCCAGAAACAGATGTGTGGTTGATAAACTCACAGCTTTTGAGACGAAACCCATCCTTGATTAAAGTGCTCCCAAATGATGGTCTTCCAAAGACCCTTATCCTGGTCTCCCAAAACGATTTCTCTGAGTTCTGATCTGTCTCTTATCCATCTCCTCAATGCATTGCAGAAAGGGTTCACAGCTCTGCTACTTCCCTTACTTCAAGTAAGTTTCTTGAAAGGGCTTATGTCAGGGATCAAACCGAGGGCATGGAGGCCAATGGGTTCACCACAGCCCACATCTGAGCAAACACTCTGACCCATGAAAAGTGGGTGACTGACTGCAAACCCCCTGCAGGGAGTGGTCCCTGAACAGTGTTGAACACCAGCCGCCCTGTGCTGGTTCCGTAATGAGAACTTTGCTGCACATAGGATCCTGGAAATCCCAGGCACAGCTTGTTTTACCCTGCAGTAATGTTTTTCCTCTTTCTCATAGATTCGTGCTCAAGCACTGCCAATGGCTCCACTCTAGTTCTTCCCAAAAGTGACATCTTTAATAGTTTTCTATTAAACCTGATCACTGCTGGTCAAAAGGCTAGTTGCAAGCTGTACTGAATATTAGCCAAAAAAATAATTTCCCCACTGTTTGTTCCGTGGATAGGAGACACAGTGACAGTACCTTTTTCTGTCACTTTTCTTGCCAACTGTGTTGCTCTAACAGTCTCCTGGCAAGGTTAAAATCTAAAATCACTCATGTAAACTGAAGCTTTCCTGCTACGGGTAGAAACTGGCACAGACAGCATCTTCCTTCTTCATTCAATCATGAGTTTAAACTTTCCTGTCTAGCAAAGTTTGTCCAAAATGTTTCTGTAAGACATGTTTTAGTTGGAAAACAAGGAGCAGTTGGAATCCAAGCCTTCAGCAAGGCTGTGAGTGGGTGTGCCATGTGAAAGACAGTGCAAAGAAAAAGTCAAACCCAGAGGGAAACCTCTCCCTTCTTAAAAATGAAATAATTTAAGTCTTATCTAAGTCAAAATATATAGAATGAAGTTGAAATAAAATGTTCTTTCTATTTTTTCTTATATTTTACTTTTGAAGCCAAGTCAAACAAAAATATTAGAAATGTCATCTTTTTTCCCTGATTGCAGTTCTTTTACAGTGTTCCTCCTTGTTGGGCAGCGGAGAATGAAAGTCTGACTACTCCTTGCATGGCAGATGATGTGCAGAGATGCTCAGGAACAGCAGTCTGAAAATATCCTAGACACAGGTGTGATGAATTTTTTATCATTTTATCTGTAAAGAGATTGAAGTGAGATAAGTCTATTAGGCTTGATTTTCCAATGCAAAAACTTGTTAGTATAAGAGAATTATTCACATATAACATCTGCCTCACAGAACACCCCTACCAAAGACAGACTGCGGCCATCTTATCCTATTCCCCTCATTTTATTTGAGAATCCCTTTCTCCATTCTCCTTCTTCCAATACTTTTCCCTTAGGAAATCAGGATTAGGGCATTTCTTTCTGTCTTCTTCAAAATATAACAAAACCCCAGACCCCAAAGTATTTGCCCTTTAACAATATTGATTACTCTAATTGCAATATGTACTATACATGCAAATTCAAGTGATTAGGTTAAAATTAGTTTCTCCTGGAAGGTGAGCAGCAGTGTCCCTTGAAGCAAAAAACAATTTCTTTGTAGCAGATCGATAGCACATGGGAAAGCATTGTTAAATTGAGTACTTACCTCGTGTATGCTGGCAAACTTAAGTACAGAAGTTTCTAGACAAACATATACTGGAGAGAGTGATAATAATGTGGTAAAACCATCATCTAAGACTGTGACAGCAACTTGTTTTAATCAGATTGTGTGGAAAATCAATTTAAATACTAAAAAATACAGAACTCAAACCATTTAGTACTCACTCGAACTGTGTAGTCATCAGCAGGTTTAGGTCATAGCAGAGACTATCTCTAGCATTTAGAAGTCAGCAAAAGAGATCAGAGAGTAAATAAGATACTAAAATAAAAAATAATTGCCCTTTTTTCCTCAGAAGGTAGTTCTAGTTTACTTTTGCCAATCCATATGCTGAGGCCAAAAATACAGGAATTTCTGTGCTACCCTAGATGAGATCAGTGCAGCCTGGAGCCACAGAATGCTAACTAAGGCACCAACAACTCACTAGGCTTCCTTACATAACACCAGCCCAAAGTGGCTGAATCAGACACCAAGTCAGGAGGCTCTTTTCTATTCTCGGCTCTGTTCGTAGCTGTTCTCATGGCTTTTGGTAAATTCTTCCTCTGAAGTGAAGGGTGGCTAGGACCAATGTTTTTAAACGCAGAGCATAACAGTTGTGCATTTAGTTTTAAGTGATATTACATCTGTGGCACCCAACAAACAGTATACTTCCGAACACTAGTTGTTTGTTCTGAAATTTAAGTGTGGATTTGTACAGCAAGCTTACACTCACAAGTGTGGAAGTGTGTACCTCTGCCTCCCTATCTGCAAAACAGGGGGAATGTATGACGTAACTACGGCCATGCAGCACACTCTGCGGAAGCAAATACCACACCTAATCCTTCTACTGTGCTACAAACAAGCTTTACAATGTCATTGCATGGAATATCTGGAATTGCTGGCCTGAGAGTCTTTCCCAGATCTGCATACTTTAAGCAGTTTGAACAGTCTAATGATGCTCACCAGAAAAATCACTCCTGTATCCTCTGGTTTGGTCAAGTCCTCATCCTCACATGGTGCGATGAATCAAGATGGGGACACATATGGAACCTAGATGAACGTCTCCCATTTCACATGTTCCACTGAAGCATAGGGAGGACACAGTACTACAACCCACAAGATGTAGGAAAACTTCTCCAAAATCTAGGAAAGAAAAATACCTTGGGGCTGGTTCACCCTGCAGCTGGGAAATCCAGTTACAGGGTTTCTGAAGAATCTCCCTTACTTGCCATGCAATTTGCTATTAGAGACATATGCAGACATATATTTAGCTCAACTTTTGCAGGATTAGCCTGTCCAATGCCCTTCCTCCACTCTGTGTTAATGCAATGTGTGCAGAGGTGAGTAATTTTTCCCTCTTTCAGACGGAATGACAGCAAAGGAGGTGTGGTGCTGTCTAGAAGCCTCTCTGTAGAAAGAAAAGTAAATAGTATACAAAGTAGATCAGGAATGTCCAACAAATATTATTTTCATCAGGATCCAGGAAAGACACGATGATCTGCTGATTTACACAATCTCTAGCTGTTTACCAAGTTCCTGCCTTGTTCAAAGTCCTGCTGTGGTAAACTTTTTCTTGTTTATAGGAGTGAAACAGCTCCAGCATGACAAACTAAGAGAACAGGACTTGTGATAGAGCTTCAGAGATCTGGGAAAACTTTGCAAAAATAATAGCTGTGAACAGGTACATGGTACAAATGACACTAGCACGATGAAGGAGCAAAATATCTGCCTTGGATAATCTTAGAGAACATGAGGAAAGTTAAACATCTTCCTGTGTCATGATGAAGTCCAGTTTAAGATGCTCAGGGGACAGGCTGAGTCATTATCACTATTCCTACAGACTCCCAAGTTATAGTGAGGAACCAGAAGGTCCAAAATGACATTTGAACAGGGGAAAAAGAGGAAGGAGAGACTGGTCTGCTTGGTTTCAGCACCTGTGCAAAACACCGTAATGTAACACTTTTAAAGGGGGCATGGGCATGATTCGAGCTGGGTTTGCCTTACATTGGTGAAATTTTTTAAGGTTCTCATAAAGACCAGAACAGACCCTGACAGAAAACTACATGTGTCCCCAGTTTGTACATCAAGGAAAGCCTCTAATAATTCTGCTATGACTTGGTCATGGCTGCCTGGGTTTTTTTCCACCCCCTCTGTGTTTTTCTTTGGGTGCATGCAGGAAAGCCACGAAACTCCACAGCGGACAAGATGGAAGGAAATCCTCCAGTAAGTGCACTGACATCAGCATCCTTGCTACAGACCTAGGTGCTGGGTGTGGGGTCATGCACGGGCATAACAGAGCTGCACCACATGGCATATGTGTTCAATCAAAACAACTCATATTTTGAGTATTAAATATTTAAAACTAGTAACACAGGAGCAAGTTGTACCTCATGAATTATTCACAGTAGTTTGGTGTTCCTAAAAGTGGATAAACTGGGTCTTGTTCATGGACAATTTGTAATCAGAAAGAGATGAAAATCATCAGTATATCATTCATTTCAAATTATTTTTTCACTTCCAGTATCAGGTTATCTGAGCTGTTTCCTCGCACTAAGAACTCCTCCCCAAAGACCTCCCCAATGCCATTTCAGAGAGCGCTGTGCACCCAAGGAAGCCCATCTCTCACTCCTGAGTCCCTGCTGAGCCACAGAGCCATGGAGCCATCCCAGCTTCCCCACTGCATGGGCAGTGCTGCGACACTCACTGCTCCCTCTGCAGACCTGCTCTCTCAGGACTGATCAGGGTTTGGGAGCAGAGGAAGCAAGGGGGAACAGCACTGTGCACCTCGAGAAGGAGGGAACATGAGAGTAACTCCCTTTCCTGCCCTCCCCTCCTCCTCCACTGGCAGAGAGCAGCCACAGTCCGCATCCAGGCTGGAAGGTAGTTTCAGGCAGTTCTCAGGGTCAGGCTGTCCTGCAAGTTGGTGTTTGAGCAGTGGTGATACAGGATGGGCTGGAGAGGTCTTAGCCCTGCTGTTAGCAGCAGAGGCAGGAATCAGGCTAGCAGGACAGTGAAGGGGTCTATTCCTTCCCCTTCATAGATAATCATATTATCTATGATTTGTACATGCAGAACCTGCTGGGGTTTTTTAAAATAACTTTTGCTTGGAAACACGCCTTTTTTCTTCATCTGTTTTCAGTGGCAAAATGGAAAAACACAGAACAGGGAAGGAAGAGATACTGGAAGAAATTAAATCTGACACTCAAGTTTCTCCTTCCACCTCTAGTCCAATTTTTACAAGTATAGACCTTCACCAAATACCGGTATCATTTAAAACAAAAAAAACCAAACCAAACCAAACACCACCTTTCAGAATATCAGTGGAAATTAATTCAGTAGTTTTCTGCAGAAATATCTGAGCACATTTTGATCAACATGTTATCTCTGCCAAAGGAGGGCTCAAAATGATCCTTGCAGTACACAGAAGAAAACCAGAAAAGTCATGTCGTGATACCAGTCATAATATCATCCCCTTTTTACCACTTTCATCTGGGAAATGACTCTATCTTCACTCATCTCTGTCTTTGACCATTTCCAAACCATGACAGAACACTGTCTTTTCCTGTGAGATGACTCAGACTTCCTAATATGCTCTTGCAGTGGGTGATAGAAAGGTTTTTGGAAACCTAAATGCATTTTCTTTGTCAATTCCTTACCTGACCTCTTCCCTGTACAAAGTTGTTCTATTGTGACTCAAAGTATCATTTTCTGTTGCATAGAACTAAAATAGCTTAACATAGCTGTTATATACACCATTCATCTTTCATGAACATGTGGACACTGAATCAGTCAAAACCCTAGTTATTTTCATCCATCTTGCTCTGGTGATTTTATAGGTACAAGTTAAATGTATATAACACATTAGAGGACTTTCTTAACAAAATAAACATCCAGAAGTTGCATCAGTTCCACTCAAATCAGATTCAGTATGGTGCTGCATACAAGTCCTAAGGGATGGGTAGTAATGTTTCTCTTTACAATTTTAAAATGTCAACTGCCCAAACCATAGCTGCTCTTAGTGTTTTGTTTCAGGAAGAATTTTATTGGTGTTCTTCCTTTCTGTTCTCATTAGAGGAAGAAGAGACTGAGAAGAGATCCTGGGAAGATGATAACCATCAGGATCTAGAAAGCTGGTTGCTTGTAAAATCTTGTTAGAAATCTGGAAAGTGAACCCAGCCCTTCATATTTTATATAAACCATTGTAGGGGCACTCAGTTCTGTAACCTTTTTTCTTCTCCAGGTTGTCTGTACATCCTGGTCCATGTATTACCTGCTGTGGTAAGAGTAGTGGTTTGCATGATCGTCATCAGTTAAGGGTCCCAAAAAACCACACCAAATTTAAAGCTGTTCTTTAAATTAGGTATGTTCAATGCTGGAGTTACTTAGGCCCAACTTCCATAAGAGGCTGTACTTCTCCATATACACACACCTCTGTCTTGTGCATCTGTGGAAGAAGAAAACTTCACCACAGCATGAGGAGGTAACACCAAATCAGGGTGGGAGCCAGGTCATCAGCATGGCTATAAAGAGAGTAAGCAGAAGTTTTACTGCAGACTGTGCCCCTCATCTGCTCAGCCCCACCAAGAGGAATGCAACAGGGGTGCATTCAGGGTCTCTGACCTGCAGGCATGGAGGAGTAGCCAATCAACCACCAAAAGGTTGTCTCCCACCTCCCAAGCCAACCACAACTTGACCACCAGACACCTCTGTCCTTGTTGCTCACATTTTCCTGTAGGAAAAAAAGGACAGAGATGTCCGACCTACAATTATACAACAATATTACAAATAAAATAATTTGATCCTGTCTCAAGCTGCAACCATGACATATTATTTCATCCTCCACACTTGGAGGTATGTGAGATGGGAGAGCAGCCCTCTCGCCTCCTCTCAGGCTATGATTCCAGCTCTTCTTCTAGGAACACAGTCCCAAAGGTAGGGAGCAGGCTGCTCTCCCAGCTTTACCTTCTGGAGGTTCTCAGGCACTCCAAATACCCAGTACCTCCTCAGTGCCAAGGAGGCTTTGGAGATTCCCTGAGCTGTGGATTTGTTTTTAAGCAACAGGCATTACATATAAAGATGTTCTTAGCAACAACCTAGAATAGTTAGGCAGGGTATGTGATACCTGTGACATAATGATAAGCTGGTAGCTGCCAGCAAATTAATTAAAATAGCCTAATAAATGCACCCATGTTGAGAAGTTTATGAGTGCTTCAGCTCCTAAGATGGATAGGAAAGAAAGGTACCCATTCAGAAATAATGACTCAGTAGCTGTTCCCTCTCTGAATTAATATTCTCTGTCAGAAGCTATGCAGAGGCTGCTCCTCCCCTCTTTGGTACTAGCAAATGTGCCAAGAGAATGTAGTTGGTGATGAATAGTATTTGTCCTTGATAAAGGATAAATAGAGAAAGGGAGGTGAGACAGGATGTATTCAGGGGATGGTGACTGTGAATTTTTAGGACTGAATATTAGAAAATACTTTATATGGGGGAAAAAAAGGCAGTCATCTTAGATTTGGGAGGTATGCAGGCATTTCTTTCCAGAACAATATTTTCTAGAACAATAGGAGGACGTATTTAAGAGTTGTCTCTGTCTTTTTCAGGCATTTGAGTGTTTTCTGTTTCTATCTCTTGGATTGTATGGGCTTTGTCTGCTCAGCCCTCTGTCATTGTTAAACAAAACATATGGGTACAGGACCAATAATACATGGAAAAGAGTTTTCAACTTAATGAGATCATAACTGAAATTAAACCATTCACAACAAAACACCAGCTGTCTTTGGAATCAAAAAATATATCTAGCAGGTCTGCTTATTGCATATATGCCCAGACTTCTGCTCTTCAAGTCCTTGCCTAGCACCTGTGAGTGCTGGGGTTCTGATATGGGCACTCAGCTGAAAACTACTGCAGCTAATGATGTAAGGAGCTCATCAGCTCAGTATTATTTTTTTGCCACTTTGATGACAATATTTTTTAATGCGGTGTTATGTAATGATAACTACACATTTTATATATTTTGCCATGTAGCACAGAAAAGCAGTCTTTTCTGGGGTAGATTAGAGCCAGCATTTTGCATGAGCATCTTAGACAGAAATATTATAATTTGCCTAATGTTGTCTAATTATAACCACTTTTGACATCTCTTTTTGTATTAGTAGTGTGATTGTATGACATTCAAGCAAGGGAAAAGACTGTAAAGAATAAGATGAGTGGGTCTTAATTTATTAAGCCCCCAGTGATATCTATGATGTGGTATCAGGAGCAATTATTGCGATATTTATTTATTTGTACAGCAGCTCCCTGAAGAGCCTATTGGATGTTCTATGAGGTTCTTTTCACCTGTAAAGTAGCTGAAATTTGGCTGGACATACATGTCTGTTTTAAAAGACTTAGAATGAAAAATAGTCGGGAGAAAAACAATCTCCTCTTTGGATCTTGACATACAAGTATTAGAAAATCAGGTTTAGAAAAAGAAAAGAAAGAAAAAAAGAAAAGGTGACAATAGGCCAAACCCTCAATGTGTGGATAGTATGGAGAAAGGAAATACACAAGTAAGGGGGTCAACCTTGGCCAGAGAGATGTTATTGTCTGGCACAGGACTGAATTTGTCTGAACTGTTGTAGCTGGAAGACATTGCAAACTAAGCAGCTTGTGAGAATTTGATTTATATCAAGGAATCAAATTCCACTCTTCTAGAGTAGTACTTTTTGTCAGCTATCTGGTGGGATGTTATAAATGGATGAATATCTCTAAAAATTTTATAGAGAGATAAACTCTAACAGGGATGTATCACTTTTGAGTCATTGACTTTCCAGATGTATATTAAGAAGGAAATGAAACAACTAATGGTACATCTTAACTTATTCTTGTACATGAGGGATGACAAATGTCTTGCCAAATAAACACCAGACTTTCTAGAGATAACGCTGTGTCAGATGTGGGTTTGATAGGTACTCAGAAAAATACAGTACAGTTGGTCATAAAAGATAAACTTGGATTGACTGAAATTGAGAAACTGTAGTTTAAATAAAATGGAGACATATATAAAAATAGGTCTAGAACACTGTCAATTTAAAAAAGAAATCCACAAAATAAATTAAACAAGTTCTTGACAAGTGTGAAATAATGGAGAAATTAAAAATGTGAAATCCAGAAATACTCTTGAGTAAAAGATGCAAAAAGTATTGGAAATGAGAAAACAGAGAATATTCTGGGAAGACTTTAGAAATGGCTAGACAAGCTGTCATTTTCAAAAAGCTATTAAAATTAAGCAAAGAAAAAAAAAGAAGAAAAATACTACTAGGCACATTTTGGGGCTCAAAATTCAAGTATACCTACACTTCACAGAGAAAATAAGGAATAAACTATGAAAATTGAAGTAATCCTATAAGTAATAAGGAAAAAAAGTGGGGTAGTAGGTTTGCTTTGCGGTTATGTAAGGGAGAGACCAGGGAAGTATGACTTCAAAATTAGATAGTTTGCTGTAGTTTTAATAGAAAGAAGAGGTTGAGCGGGCAGGTAAGAACAGGATGGGATGGAAATGAAGATTTGAGAACACAGCTCAACACGGCTGGGATTAAACTAAAACTTAAATTACATAATGCAACCAAGACAAGGAGAAGATCTGGGGGGCGTGATCGATCACCACCCATCGCAGTAAAAGACCTGGCGTGTGAAATTGCAGGTCCAGAAGCAAGGACTTTTTAATAAATCTTTCCAGTTAAAGTAATGTTGCATGACTGCAGGACAGCACACATAGACTCTGTCTTTGAGGATCAAAGAAAAGGGTCTTGAGCGACAAGACTGTTGGACTCCTTTCGGTATTATGAGAGGCTTTAGACAGAAGACAGTGCAACGGATACTTTGGAAAGGTGAATCACAATAGAACAACACATTGTCCTGTTTTACTAAATAGTAGATTTTTTTAAAAAATAAACTTCATTAAATATAAACTGTGTATCAGTAAAACATATTATTTACCTATTATTTAATAATGCACCACATAGAAAGCTATTAGAATGGTGAAAATAGGAGTGAGTAAAATTTCAAGACATGCTTTAAACTCACCAGAAGAGAGATAAAGCAACGTATCTCTACAAAGAAAACTACAGGCACAGAGATTTGCTAATGTGGCCTCTTATCAATACTTTTCAGAGCAGATATTAATTCATTCTCTTACCAAGGCACAGAAAACAGGGCTGTGGAATGAATGTCAATCAGAGCATCAGAGAAGAAAAATTCTGAAAAATAAGTGAGATTGATACTACAACACAGGATTAAAATTAAACATCCAAATGCAAGATCAGGAACTTGGAAATTATGCAAATTTCTACTGAAAACAGGGAGCTTATCAGCTGGAAATAGTGTAACAAAGGAAAGACTTAGATACCCTGATCTTTCTGAGGATGACAATGTGCTGTTACTGCTACTGTGTGGGTCTGTGGAAGAAGAACAGCAGATAGTTGTACAAGGAGCAGTGATGCCACAAGACAAGGCCCTGAGAAGGCAACATCCACACATAGTTCTGGCTGCTGTCTTGCAAGGAACATGAGTTAAAGCAGAAATAGGTATAAGGAAAGCACTAGAGAAAGACAACAGAAACACTGTACCCTTTGGGAAGTGGAAGCAAATACAGCTTGTCTAGTTTAGCAAAAGAAGGCTAAGACGGACTACGGCTGCCTCTTATAAATACTGGCCAAGAAGAGGTATTGTTCAAGTTAAATTATGTGTTAGAAGGAAACAAATGGCAATAAATACCCACAGTCTGAAAATCAGCTAGCCACCTGAGACAAGACCTTTTACATCAAACTTCCAGCAGAAACACTGGGAGCAAGTAATGTACTTCGCTCTAGGATCGGGATAAAAGCCATGAAAGGGGTGATATGAGATATGTTTGTGAGTCCACAGGATTGAATTAAAAGTTCTAGAATGTGCCATACATCCTTACATTTTCATTATGAGAGGGGTGGAGACACAGTGTGCAAAGCAAGGCTCCTGCCAGGTCCCCTGTGCTGTTAACTCCCTGTTAACTGACCCACCTGCAGCTGGCAGAGGACAAATTCTAGCCTACAGTACAACATATCAATACAGGGAATTTCCATTTGCCTGTTAGAGCTGTTCTTAGTGCAGTTACTAAGCATATTACCAGGCCTGATTAACTGTCAGTAATGGGGGTTTTTTGTCATTGCTACCTTCTCACAGTCCCTGATGATCCTTTGTGACTGTGTTTATACGTGCATGAATGCAAATACACAAAACCTACAATTTTCCACACTGAAAAATGAAATTGATTCAACTAAATTACAGTTTGGTGTGAATGCAAACTCTACAGCAATTCATAATGGTGTCTTGATATTCTCCGCTTTAAATCCCAGGGCATCTTGACCTGGCCCCCACCTCTAACATACTCCTTTTCTGTCAGCCAGAATGGCTCTCCTGTGATTGCACTGCAGCTCTGCTCTACAGCCCTGGCACAAGCTTGTGTGTTTCCTCCAGCTCAGGATGGGGAAGCTGATGGCTCAGAAAACAAATAATGTCTCTTTCACGGTAGAAGCAGAGCTGGGATTGGATGTGATGCCTGCACATGCTGATGACAAACACAACAATCCATGTGCATTGATGAGAGGCATTAGCTGTCTCCCCTTTGGTGACACATTAGGTGAGCTGGAGGGTTAAGTGCACAGGGAGATTGAACAACCAGCCCCTAAGAGTGCCCCAGTGCAGCTGGAGCTGCACTTGCAGAGGTCACCTTGCACATACTCTGCTGCAAACAGAGGTATCTACAACTATACATTCAGCATCTTTCCTCGATTCACCTAAATAATTAAACACTGTCTTAGTGCACACAGCCTGCATCCAGAAAAATTCCACCACTCCCTTTCCACATGCAGAAAACTTTCATTCCTCTCTTGACATGGAAGTAATTCTCTTGACATTGCGTTTGATGTAGTCAAATTGACATATATTGTTAAATCTTACCTAGCAGCTGACATTAAATTGGAATGTACTAAAGAGAAAATGGCTCACAATATTGTTTCCTCAATTTGCACAATGACTTATTTTAAAACAGAATAAATATTAACTGATTCTGAAAACCTGCAACTTTCACTTGCCAGAGCATTTCTATACTTTAATTCTTCACAGAAAAATTGTCACTTGCATAATGCTTCTGAGAGGGGGAAAAATACAATTTCAATCTTCATATGTTGTAGAGAATTGTAGAGAATTATCTCATTTCTTGTAATGTTGTATCCTGTCCCCAAACCAATAAATATTTTAAGCATTTAATGCATTTATCAACTCTGCTGTAAGAAAGTACAGAAGAACCTATGCAGCAGTGTCAAAGATATCTCATGTACCGAGGCAGTCTGAGCAACCTCTTGGGTGATTCTCCACCTTGAAATTTAGCTTTACATCTTCTCCAACAGAGGAAGAAGTGAATCAATTCCCTGTTCTCCCAGGAAACTAAGTGCTAGTTTTGCTGGTAGAAATTCAATTCTTCTAGCAGTTAGATGTACATTTTTGCACCATGTGAAATTTCACAGGTTACACTTATCAAGAAAATATGAGAAAATTATTAACGATGCAATATGTGATTTAAGGACACAAACACACCTTTAGCTAAATTGGTCCAGACAAATTGGTCCAGGAAGATTTAGTTCTTTCCTTACAAGTAATGACTTGCACTTATAAATATAAAAGAAATTGCTCCACTCAGTTTCTTTAAGGTTAAGATATTTAAGGGAGAGTAAGGAGGTCAGATAGCTCAGTATGAAATTTCATAGAATCAAAGTATTTAATTTATAAACTCCACTGAAAAATGCCGTCCATTCTGGAATTTTACACTGCAAATTCTTGTATTAAAAAAAAAAATTATTTTTTCTATGTATACAGCAAGCATGTACACTTACTCACAGGCATGCACACACATGGACACACATGATACAAATTTTTAGTCTTGGATTATTTTTACTATTGGATTAAATCCAATAGTATCATTAAAACTGGAGGCATCATCAATATGGAAAAGGATCACAGGACCACTTCAGAAGCACCTTATGATGTTGGGGATGACTGCAATTATTGACTTTAAAGGTCTGGTCAGAATGAAGGTCATCTGCTGAGACATCCATGACAGGAACTTTGGCCAGAAAACATAACATCACATCGACTGGGAACAACACAGTGGATTGAATCTGAACCACCAGCAGGGTGCACACCTTTGTGAAATATGACAGAAAGGAGCTCAGTGCCTTTAGCAGAGAAAGTGAAGACTAAAGGACATTTTTTTATGCACAGGGGGATAGAGAAATGCTATTTAAGGTAAGGGACAATGCAGGGGCAAGAACCTATGTATGTAAGATTGACATTCATAAATATAAGATAGTAATAAAATAGAGTCTTCTCCAGGGGAGTAAGGTGGTTAAACAACCCTCTTGTAAGAAAACTGAGTACAGGAAACTAAATATTTCTAGATGGATAGCTCAACCACACTAAAATTCAGCAAAACTATGCAAAATTGACAACTGATATTCAAGAGAGATTTGAAAGAAGTATAATAAATTTATTGTATGTGAGGAAAGAAGCTGTAAAGGTCTGAGAGTAAAATAACAAGACTGATTATTGTTTTACCCTGAGGAAGGTTACCTAGAGGTTTAATCTTGAGTTTTAATTCGAAAAAGATTGTTGGAACTTTCTTATTAGTATATCCTGTTCTATTGAGCATCATCTCTAATGTCTACTGGTGTCTTTTGGAGGCTGATTTATTAATAGAAATATTTTACTTTTCTAGTTTTCAATCAGTTTTCTGTACATTTTGAAGAGGAGCTCTAGAAACTGGAAATCAGATTCTAGGTTTTATTATTTTTAGTTATCATTTTAACCATTAAGGAGCTTTTGATATGCTATGTATCAGATATTAAAACCAGATCTCATTAATTTTAGTCCTCCATTTTTCCTGGTAGCATATCTGATGGCATTTCCAGTGTTAGGAACTACTTCTATGATTTTTTATGTCCTAACTGACTCAGATTTCTTTTGTCATTTTTCCTCTGTTCTTTTTTCTTTTGGATCTAGCATAAGCTTGTCATTTGCAGTAACCAATCCCTTGTATCAGACTGTCTAATTCAAAAACAGGTTCAAAATCCTTGAACTCTTCCATACCCATATTTTTGGCATTGAAGTTCAAGGTTTTGAAAGGGACTACAGATTGGCAAAGGTTCTTCAAGCTACCCTTGCTGCCATAGCAACCCACAAACTTCATAGAGGGACCAAGACTGATGTGAAAGGTCTCTGCAGAGCTCCCATGAGCTGATGAAGAGAATGGAAATCTCCCACTCTGGTATGCAGAAGGTGAAGCTGAGTGCTCTGTCTGATTTGCATAGCCACCGATATGCCCTCTTTGTAGTTGGGGAGTTTGGCAAGCATTCATTATGGTATAACAATCCTGTAAAGAGCTGCCTGATTCATTCTTGCTGCTGTTTTTCTGTGCTTTTTCCTTCTCTGAGGAATAAGGTGATTTGATTTATTTAACAGCAGGAATTGAGAAGACATATTTATTTAACCTAGGTTTAACCCAGCCCCTGAACTCATTACTAAACTCTTAAATGAAGTCGGGAGAAGGCCTTGGGCTGCTGTGTCCTGTCAAGCCTGACCTCTACCTCCACAGCAATCTGCCATCACCCATCTTCAGCTTTCACAAAATTAAAACTCAGAAGGGGATAATGAGAAGAGGTAAGAGAAAAAGAAAGAGGAGGCCAGAGAAGGCAAAGCTGACTTACCTCAGAAGAAATGCGAGAGTAGTACGGGCTGTTGACTAGTTTCTACAGAGACTGCTATCATTGGCTTTTAATTTTAACCACATACTTACTCTTTTTATGTCCTAAAGCTCTGCATCTAGAAAGTGCCATTTTACTGCAAGTGTTTATCAGAGGTTGGTGCAATGACGATCATAATAATTAGCTTTACTGGATTGTGTTACAATAAAACACAGATCACTAGGGACAAGCAGTCCTGGAAGGTAACCTATATTTAACTAAACAGGGACTAACCTAGATGGTAAAATTAGTGATTATTATCTGATCCCAAAAGCTATTTAGGTGTGCAACTGCTCTTTGCATGCAGTGGCTGGGGACTTGCAACAACATACTTCAGCTTATCAGGCCATAGTGGGAATTTTTTCCCCCTGAAGTATCACTTGATTTATTTCTCAGACACAACAATGAACACTGATCATCTTCTCCACATCTCCTCTGCTCAGAAGCATATCTTCCCTTTTGTCCCAATGTGCTTGCTGCCACCTGAGGCTTTTTCCTTACGTCCCTGTTTCTGAATGTATGGGAGTCAAGAGAAACTGGGTGCTAAGGAGAGGTGTCTCTGCTTTCCCAATAATATAAACACACTCCTGTTATTTTTATATGGTTTACATGTGTTAAGGTGCAGTAAGTAGAATGATGGGAAGTTCCTTGTTAAAGGAAATTAGAATAAATAATAAATACAACTTTATGAAAGTTACCCAGGGGAAGAAGGAAGCTCTAAGAAATGTAGTGAACTGCTGCCTGCCGGCCTTTTTCAACTCTTCCTACCCGTGAAATCAAATAGCAGAAGGGCTGCAGATCAAAAACCTCCATGTCCTCTGGGAGCCCTGCAGACTGCGTGTCAAAGGGCTCCCACATCCCTCACAGCCTGGCAGCAGCACCAGCACAGCTATCCTGTGAATATCCTTGTTACACACAAACTTGGCATTTCTGTCTGCCTCACCTCCATGGCAGGGATGCTTTCTTATGGGAATAGAGTTCCCAACTCTGCTTCTCTCTCAGCAGGGATGAGATGTGAGAGAGCGGGATTTGGGCTCCTTGGGGAGAGACCAGCCCTGATGGCAGGGGGGCATCGGAGTTTTGTGTTGCTGCACCCCTCGCCACTGGGTAGAGAGCCACAGTCTCCCAACAAGCTCCAGCACTGTCAAATTACTTCATGCAAAGTCATCATAATCCCCAGGTAAACTCTGATTTCCTCTTTATCAGGCTTAACTGGAAAACAAATAATTTAAAAAGCAAAACGCAAGACCTAAACATTATGTATGCCCTTAATTATCTCATTCTAGCGAGTATTTTAGTCCATGTCATGGTCAGAACATTAATTATCTTCATAAATACAGCAAAAGTTAAATCATAAGCAGCCATGGTTACAGAAACAGTACAGTGATCCAGCTTAAATGAACATATAAATTTTATTAATGGATGCTTTATGCAACTCCATTTATTATAAATCAAAAAAAAAACCTATTTCCATCTTTTAAGGCTGCAATGAAAAAGCTTTAACATTATTGAGGATAATTTTTATGAAGTTTAGAACTTCTTTTTTGCAGTAATGAGACTGTTACGGTGTAGTGGTTTGACCTTGGCTGGGTGCCAGGTACCCAGTAAGCCACTCTATCACTCCCTTTCCTCGTGGGACGGGGTGAGAATAAGATGGAAAAATACCCAGTGGGTTGAGATAAGGCAGCTTATTAAAGTGACAGACAGAAACAAGCAAAGATCTGAGCGTGCATAAGCAGAAAGGAAAATAAAGGTCAATCTCTACTTCCCATCAGTGAGCGACGTTCAGACACTTCCCGGGAAGCAGGGCCTCAGCATGCGTAGTGGTTGCTCCAGAAGGCAAACATTACAGAATAATGGATGCGCTCCCCGTTCCTCGTCTCTCCCTTAGCTTTTATATCTGAGCTGATGTCATATGGTATGGAATATCCCTTTGGTTAACTTGGGTCAGCTGGCCTGGTTGTGTCCCCTCCCAAGATCTTGCCCACTCCCAACCCCTTGATGGGGAAGGAACGTTAGCGGGACAGCACTGCTCAGCAGTAGCCAAAACACTGCTGTGTTGTCAACACCCTTCCAGCTCCCAATGCAAAGCACAGCACTGGTAGGGCTGCTGAACTCTACCTCGGTCAGACCCAGTACATACGGGAATAATATAACCTGGTTTGTCATGAAGCACCTCAGCTTGTTAAATAAGTTAATAAATGACTATGCATTAATCAAAGTGACAAAGGTTGGAAGAGCTGAGGATGTGAGACAATTCTGGTGATAATATTAATTAGTATTTAATTAGAAACTTAGGGACAACAAATAAAAAATCATAGGAGAGATATTTATGCAAATTGCTTTGACTTGTATTTGCTTTAGAAAAAATCCCTTCCTTTCTTCCTTCCTCCTTTCCCTCCTTTCTCTTTTTAATTTCTTTCCACACTGTACAGAGCAGAGTTGCAGTGACATCACATGGATATAAATAAGTCCATACAGGGTTTAATTTTTCCCAGTTAGGGAGGTGTGCATTTGAATTGTGTTTTTCCCTCTCTAGCTTGAATGGAAGATAAATTTTTTCAGATTCCTAATTTCTAGACAAGTAGAAAGAACACAAAATCCTGAGAATAACAAAGGCCTGGGATTTCTATTTCTGCCATTTTATTCAAGATACATGTCACCTTTCTCTAAGGAAGAATTGATGTCATCTCGATACTGCTGCAGCAGTATCTCTGTACGCAGCAACATCTTCTGTTCACGAGCAAGAGACTCATTCATTATCTCACAGAGCAGAAGCAGCATTTATAATTATAGCCCTTTTGTTTTTTCTTCCCACAGTGCTCATTTCGAAACGGATAGTTCCTGATAGCAAAAGAGATAATATATCACTCCGTTAGGTATCTCAGGCTGTTTTCCTGCAGAGCAGACTCTATTTGGTCCACTTACACAAGAACATTGCCTGCAGTAAACTTGCTTTTTCTGTTCACCAGTCTGTTTCTGTCATGGCTCATTTATGTGTGAACATGACTGACTGAAGTCAACGTTATCCACAACTGACAAGTGCCAGACCTATAGTTCAATCAGTCCCTTCTTTAAGATAATGTCAGGGGTTTAAAGTAAAGGGACAATAAAGTGGAGAGAGAGACAATCATGTTCCAATTGATCCAATTCTTTGTGAATAAAAGGGATTCTGCCTAATAACACACAGCTCTTTTTGCTCTCCAAACACATTAGACCTTAAACAGGTCTAAACCAGGCCTTCAAGGAAATGTGTGACTGACATGAAAACGCTAAAGTTTTAAGGTTTCTTCAGGCATTTCCTTCCAAAGCCTTTCATTACAGGGTAGTCTAAACCCAAGATAAAAATCTTGGTACCCAGAGTTTTTCGGTTATTTTTAGTGAGATGCTTAAATTGAAGACAATGACACAAAGGTCATTCTCCTTTTCATTTTATTTTATATTTGTTTAACAAATAATTTGCATTTGTTAATAAAATTAAACCTGATAAATGAATGAGGCAGCTCCTTTCAGTCATGCTCCCAATTCCCATTTCCAATATAGCAAACTGAGTTCCTGAATATATTTCTTTACATTAAGTCTCCACAGAACACTGCACTTAACACAAATATTCCTTCCAAATTACTAGCTGCCTCTGTGCTGCAATACATATCAGTTCTGTAATTGAGAAAGGTATTTTACTGAACTTTCAGCAGATGAAGAGCTGAGCAGTAGTCACTAAAGACTGAAGACAAATTGTGGTACCTTCAAGCATTAAGACACCAAATTTTACGTATTTCCTTTCCTCCATCTCCTAATTATTAAGCCCCAGGAGTTGCATGTGAACATCTCTCTACCCTTTTTTTTTAGTGGATAGAGTCAGATCTACCTATTTCAGTGCTCAGAAAGGTTTGGGGTTTTTTTAGCTCTGTCTCACATTTCCCCGCCACCACTCACTTCACATATTGAATGACCCACAAAACCAGATTTATCACCTTCCTTCCCCAGTACAAATCCAAAAGTAGGAGGCCAAGGCTGCTGTGTGCACCATGAGCTGCATGTTGGCTGGTTCTGTGGTAATCTTAGTATTTTTTAAATTTTCTGTGAACTCAGTAAAAATGTTCAGTAGTAACTTTTTTGCTTGCAGGTCCTAGTGTGTTTGGAGGTCTTGCAGCCCTGGCTGGTTCCTCCTGAGCAACACAGCCACAGAGCTCAGAGATCTGAAGGTGCCCACCACGATTCTCATTTGCAGTTCCCACCTTTTCCCGTGAATGAATACAGGGTCCAGAGTGCTCTGGAGGAGAAAAAAACAAGAGGGAGGAGGAAAAGTATTGGGGTACCTAGCAGTCTTCTGAGGTCAGACTTGGCACCTTTCCATGCATTCCTAGCAAAATCCAGTCTTGTCTGCAACGTGGTCAAATACAGGTTAATACAATGTGGGCATTGGAAATGAGATGATAAGAGGATTTGGATGTACTCTACTCAGGCCCAAATGTCCCCGAGGGTGCTGGGCTACAACAGACAGGATTAGATATGCTTCAGTGGTAGGGATTCTTTGCACACATGATATTTTGGAAATTTCCCTCCTCTTTTATGACTTTTCTTGTAAGCTTGCATGATCAGTGAGAATTCTTACTCTAAAAGACATGGTGCTTCTGTGTGGTTCTCCACAGACAAGGATTTAATCTCTTGTATTTTTGCTCAGCTCATGAAAGGTGTCTATGATGTGAGTATGTGTATGTGATGAGGCTGAGCTTGGTCCTTCAGCTCTGTAAGCAGCAAGAAATCTTCTGTCTCCTGGGCTTGGTCTGGGTTTTTCTGTCACACCAAACACCACTGCATGCAGCCCTGCAGGAGGAAGCAGGTTGGTTGTGATCACCATGGTCATAGGCTGTGGATGTTGTACACCTGGTCTTTCCACAAACCTTTTGATACTGACTCCCACAGCATTCTCCTGGAAAAGCTGGCAGCCCAAATCTTCGACAAGTGCTCTCTTTGCTGGGTTAAAAACTCACAGGATGGCTGTGCCCAGAAAGTGCTGGTGAGTGGAGTTATATCCAGCTGGTGGCCAGTCAAGGGTGATGTTCCCCAGGGTTCAGTATTGGGGTCAGCTCTATTCAATATCTTTACTGATGATCTGGATGAGGGCGTAGTATAAACAGTCAGTTTGCAGATGACACTGAGTTGGGTGGGAGTGTTGATCTGCTGGAGGGCAGGAAGGCTCTGCAGAGGGATCAGGACAGGCTGGATCAAAGGGCTGAGGCCAATGATTTGAGGTTCAACAAGGCCAAGTGCCAGGTTCTGCCCTTGGCAGAACCCCAGGCAGCTCCATAGGCTGGGGACAGAGTGGCTGGAAAGCTGCCCAGAGGAAAAGGACCCAGGGGTGCTGGTGACAGCAGCTGAACATGAGCCAGTGTGTGCCCAGGTGGCCAAGAAAGCCAACGGCATCCTGGCCTCGATCAGCAATAGTGTGGCCAGCAGGACCAGGGCAGTGATTGTTCCCCTGTACTCGGCACTGGTGAGGCCACACCTCCATTGCTGTGTTCGGTTCTGGGCCCTTCACTCCAAGAAAGACAGTGAGGGGCTGGAGTGAGTCCAGAGAAGGGCAATGGAGCTGGTGAAGGGTCTGGAGCACAAGTCCTGTGAGGAGCAGCTGAGGGAGCCCGGGTTGTTTAAACTGGAGAAAAGGTAGGCTCAGGGGTGACCTTATCACTCTCTACAAGTGCCTGAAAGGAGGGTGTAGCCAGGTGGGACTCGGTCTCTTCCTCCAGGCAACCGGTGACAGGGTGAGAGGACATGGCCTCAAGCTGTGCCAAGGCTGGTTCAGGTTGGAAATCAGGAATTTGTTCATGGAAAGGATTGCTAAGTATTAAAA
This sequence comes from Ptilonorhynchus violaceus, assembly GCA_013397565.1. Classification (NCBI taxonomy): domain Eukaryota; kingdom Metazoa; phylum Chordata; class Aves; order Passeriformes; family Ptilonorhynchidae; genus Ptilonorhynchus; species Ptilonorhynchus violaceus. Next base: position 60,791 of record VZRJ01007107.1, read on the forward strand.
TGGGCTGCCCAAGGGGGTGATGAAATCACCATCCCTGGAGGTGTTCAAGAAGTGACTGGACTTGACAGTTAGTGCTGTTGTCTAGTTAACAGCTTAGAAGAAATGACTGGATGTGACACTTAGTACTGTGGTCTAGTTAACAGCTTAGTCAAAGTTTGGGCTTGATGATCTTAGACATCTTTTCCAACCTAAATGATTCTGTAATTCCGTGACTTGTTCTGCACATTATCTTCATAGTGTTCTCAGTCAGAGAGGCTCCATGAATTAGGACCTCTTCATAAGCACCACACTTTTAGAGGGTTTATATATCTGAGTACTAGAACCTCAGACTGTTCTTGTCTTATGAAGAGCAATGATTGCCCAGGCAGCATTTCACTAGGGTTAGTCATTAGTAGGTCTTTTCAAATTGGCTGGAAGAAATAGATACTTAACAAATCTAACCCTACTCCATTTTTTTATGAATCCACAGTCTATGTTTTTCCAAAAGAACAGGGGGAAGAAGAAAAGTTAAATCAGAGAAATAAGGTACCTTGAGGGTACTACTCAGGTACAGTTGCCTTCAAACATAGAGAATTGAATGGGATGGCACAGCAAGTACCTACCAATCCTATCTGCCTATGTTAGCAGAACAGCTCTAATTATAGCAGTAAATAGTAAATTTTATACAGACAAATAAATTATACCTTTCCTAAGTTTTATGTATCCACACTGATGGCTAGTCAAAAATTTGTAATTACCTTTCTGGTTCCAGAAAACTTTTCAGTACACACTGGAATTTGGCAAGCTTTCATGGTTTAAAATCTTGGGGTGAAAACACCTCACGCACAACACATATAATTGCATATGAAACTGCACGCCTTTTCATTTGTTAGTGCCTATTTTGTTGTGTTTAAGTTTGATTTTTGTGGGCATGGAAGGATGAAAGCAAAATCTGGAATGCTTCAAAAAACGCTAAAGCAATAAACAAGGTAGTCTCTCAAGACCTTCACTTCTGTTCAAGAAAATTATAGAAGTGATCTTGATACAAAACCAAGCAAAACCTGCTTTTCTGCAGCTGCTCTAAAGTTTAAGTTAACCAAGGCTCATTAACTTCACCAGGCAGAACATTTGATACAGTGATCACTGGGTGATCACACCACGGCTGGGACGTGGTTTGTTTACATCAGGAACTGCAGGACCATTTCAGCACAGACATCCATCCCTCTGCACTGTGATGCTGGGGAAGTTGAAACACAGAAAATTGACCATTTCAGTTCCTCTCAGTAGTGTTTTTGCCTTTTCCAGGATTTAACATGTGAACTCTCATAGCACCTCTTAGAAGCAGGCAGAAGGCTGAGTCTGCACAGGTGGCTCCACGGAGATGGGAGAGGTACAGGGCTTTTCCCACACCTGGAGGCTCTGTGTGCCCACTTTCATGTCTTCTTACTCCATTGCTCATCCACATATGTGTATATACGTCACAGTTTAGAAAAGTCAGTCTTCATGTCTCTCCTACCAATCCCAGTTATACAGTCATGGGCTAATGTGGCATCACACTAGTCACTAGCCTGGGTTGTTTGTGTGTTTACTGATTTTGTCTGGTCTAAATTTTACTTGTGCTGTGAACACAGTGAACAGTGTTCAAATGCTGGGCAAGAGCACAGAGAGAAATAGCACAGCCGCAGAGTCACAGACCTCAGCTTGCTTTGATAGTTTGCTGATATATCTTCCCATATAGATATCTGAGCCTTTTTATATACACTTTTCCTTGCATTTTTTTCAGCTTTATTTTTACATAATCCTTTTCTATACATGCTCTTGACTTTGCTCCCCAGTCCCTGAGTATGCAAACAGATGGGAAGGAGAGTTTATATCAACTCATAAAGGTGAATTTCAGGCTCCTGATTCCTTCCTAGTCGCCACATTCTACAAGATGCAGTCTGATGAACTGCTAGATAAGACAAAATATGAAGGCAAACACTGAAAGTATGAGATGAAAACTCTGAAAGGTGAGAACGCCTACTTTGGAAGGAGGAATATCGGGGGGGGAAAACCACCGGAAACTGGGTTGGGAAGGCATGTTCCAGAAATTACCCCAAACTGCCTGGTTTTTAGCAGGCAGGAGAACTCTTCAAGGGTCATTAGCAATCTGAAGGAAAACAAGTATACTTTGAGGATGGGAAACAGTGGGTATGTTAAGCCTGCCACCAGTGGCTGACTGGAGGCCCAGGGAGATTTGGGGAGGTAGCAAAGGTCTCCGCCCAGGTTCCCAGTGCTCCAGCCACAAGTGCATGGTAATGAGGCTCTGGCATACTGCAGGCACCACCACATGCCAAGCATGAGCTGAGGGCCTGCCTGACTCCAATCCTGCTCCGTGGGGCTTGATACTACTCACATTTAAAATCACTGCAAAACGTGTGGTCAAACACTGGTTTGGGGTATTGTGGAGGGCTGTGAGCCCTCAGGGCAGGAGCCTTTTGCACTCCCCTGGAGGAGTCAGAGATAAGCAACCTTCCTCAGGGTCATGGCGAGTTCCCAACATACCTTGTTTCTTCATGGTAATAGCCTGTACCCTGCTGGCTAATTGGTTTCCACCCCCCCCCCTGTTTTCCCCATATAAACCCCTGCTTCTACCCCTGACGGGAGGGAGCTCTCGTCCCTGGCCTACCCTTCGCAGGGTGGTTGCACAATAAAGGCTACCTCTGCGGAACTGCCACGCGAGCCTCCTGTCCTTCTCTCCCTGAGTTTGCCTTGGGTGATTTCACAAAGAGCTGAATCACAAGAGCTGGAATCCCTTGTAGCTGAGAGATTGCTACGCTTGCTGAAATCATCTGTCGCCCAGGAAGGCCTGCCAGTGGCCCTGGAAGGGCTGTTCCCTGTGGGACACTCTCCCTAGGACAGTCGCGGCATACTGGTGCTGATCGGCACCGGACCTTTTAGCGACAGGGTATGACTGCGGTGGAGTCACCGTGAAGTATTTTACATTTCTGAAAAGCTCATTAATGAGAAAGTAGAGAGCAAATTATTAGTCCTTTAAAGACAAATAAAGCTTTTCTAAACCACATCAAATAGAGATGGCTTAAGCAACACTGTTTGTACTTTTTAATTTTGTTCAGACTTCCAAGGTATCTTGCTCTGGGCTCCTCTATCCTAACAGGTGGTCTGAGACCCAGATATCCCTTTGTTTTGAAAAATAATCTGTTAAAGAAAATCTAGGAGTGTCTTCCCTTTCTAAATATTGTTCTGAATTCCATTTCTTAAGTTTCTTCATCTATAAAATGTAAAATGGAATATTATTTTCTTCATAACCTATTAGGGTTCATCAATGGATGACTGTGCATGTATTTAGCCTATATAGTGCAAGGCCATATTATATTAAACTTATTCCTGACCCATTTTTAGCTGTGAAAAGTGCCCCTTTTTTTTCACCAGAGTTTTCCAAAGGTGAACAAACAGAGATCATCCTATAGTAAGTCGAAATCTCTGTGCTAAATTCAGCAGGGTTATGGCTGACCTCAGCTGTGTACCTTTGAAAGGTCTAATACCTGCCTTTATTTGGAAAAGTTGCCTGTAAGTAATAGGGCTGAGCTCTGTAGGAATCCAAAGAAATAATTTAAAAACACAGTCACTTTCATAAGGAGTAATCTTCTTTCAATATACTTTAAGGGACCTATGAAACCCCAGAGAAGCCTTGAAGGTCTTTCCTTAATAAACTGAACTTTTCTAGAGCAATTGTGAAGCTTTTGAGTTTTGACTCAATTGTGACCCTTATTTGCCAGTACTGTGGGACTCTGAGCTGGCCCCAGTGCACACAATGAGAAAGATTTCTTTTTCTTGTGTAATGGGAACCGTCACACCACAGCTACTTCCTCTCTCCTCCAGAAGAATGACTGCAATAAGGGAAAGCTTATAATCATTTGCAGCAGCCTAAGGGCAAACCATTTCTAAATTTTAAGGAGCAATGACTGCTTCTTGCAGGACTGCTGACTGGTATTTTATTTAAATACCAGAGATGTCCATCACAAAGGTGACCATGAAAGTGCTACAGTAAAACATTCTTTTTTCAAAATGTTTTAAAGTATTTTGTGCCAGTGAGAGGAGTCACTTTATCATTTAAGAAACTACAGGTCTTTCAGCACATTGAATCCTTTTCCGAGAGCATCACCAAGGCTTTGAATGCTCTGGCAGAATTTTATCGATATGGTTCAAGATTAAGGTGGTTGAAATATCAGCTGATTTCTCTTACAAGCATTAGGAGGGCTGATGTTGCCATCCAAAGGGCTGGAGCCAGATTTGGATCCTGGAAAGAGAAAGTACACAAAGGGAAAACTCCTGTGGTTTGGGAAGTATGCTTTGGAGGACTGTCTCAGCTACTGAGTCTAGCTCAGTTGCAGGTGGGCTTTTGTCTTGGGGTGACTTTATGAGGCTATATATCCCCTATCGCCTGCTATATGCCAAAACATTGACTCTGTGCCTTTAAGCTGGGTCAAGAAGCCAGGCACTGTGTTTTGACTTTTTCAAGGACACTCACATTCCTGGCTTATCATTGCTGCTGCTGTGGCCGTGGATTCGGCAGCTGAGTTCGGAAGGGAATTTTTACTTTTTTTTTCTAGCCAGCTCTCTCGGCTTTGTCGTTCTCAGGAGAGAGAGAGACAACACTTTTACTTTCTTTTTTTTCTGCTAGCTCT
>VZRJ01007107.1:65707-89096 GCA_013397565.1 Ptilonorhynchus violaceus
AGCAGCCAGCTAGAGACAGAGCAGAAACCACACCCAGAAAAGGGCTCTGAATTCTTCCGGGTTTCCTTCGCCACGAGAGGTTTATTATTTATCATTATTCATTTTTGGTTTTCTCTTCCCTTCCCCTGGTGCCTGCATTGCACCCCCGAGAACCCTGGTTTGTTAAATAAACAGTTTTTTTCACTTTCCTCCGAGAAATTCCTAAGGTGGGGGGGAAGGGAGTTTTAGAACCCTATCGTTTGCAGAGGAGACTCCTCTAGTCTTCCTCATAAGTTTGTCCAAACTGGAACAGATTTTCATGGAGGATTCCCAAATAATTCCTCTCAATTCTGACTCATGGCTGTGTTCCTGAACATGTGAGCTTTACCAGAAAATGTACGCCACTCTCTCCTCTGCAGGCTCAGACATGACCCTTTTCCATCCCCACAGTAACCCTCTCCCAGTGTCTTGAAGGAGTGATTCGCCATGACAAGGGTTGCCCCATCCAAACCAGTAACTGCCACCTCTCTAGGTATGGCTTAGATGAATTATGTTACCATGAAGTTACATGTGGTACCCAGCCAGCTGCAGTCAGAGTCTGGCAGTCCCAGGGAGAATCTGCGTGTCAGCTCAGAGTTGCACAACACTGTGAGATTTGAAGGCTTTCTTGCTGCAAATGTTGATAAATACATACATTTTTCTCTTTGATAAAACAGTTCTTGGCAGAGACTCTTAGCAGATCTGTTTGATTATTGTCAGTCTGGCATTCAGTATGAGACTGTCTTTTATGGTATGAGATGAATACATATTCCATTGTTTCTAGGAACAGCTCTTAAGGTTCAGGCTTACACATTTAAAGAAGCTGACTCCATAGCAGATCTGCTGTGAGCATTACAGAAACTAAAGCCTCCTATGAATACAGCTTTCATGGAACACAAGACTGGAAGGGACATGGAGATCAGAACCTGCTGCATCAGACAAATGCATCAAAATTTATTGTTTCATAAACAGATTAAGAAACATGTAAAAACTGGTTTATGTACCCAACAGAATTAATAGATGTTAAAATACTTCACTACAATGGCAACAAAAATTATGCTGCTAATTCCTTGCTCAGTTTTTTTCAGGGATAGTTATTAGGCATTAGTTTTGAAGTCGGTATTATCTCTCAGCTGTGACTCTCTTCCGTCTTGGTGTTAAACCATTCTGCTTCTCAAGATATTTACAGACAGCGGCCATGTCCCTTTCTTCACTGGCGAAAGCAAGAAGCTGGGAGTCTTGCCCTTAGGACAGGCTGCCAGGCTCCCTGGCAGTCCTAGGAGCCTTCCTCTGCCCAACTCCCATCTGAGCTCCTTCCTAAACAGAGGAGACCAGACCTACGTACTCATTTCCAGATGAGATCTCTTCAGTATTGCACCCTCTGACACCCAAAAGATATTTCATTGTAATGACACCACCAGGGTTGCATTTTTTTTTTCCACAGTCCCATTAGATTTGTAGCTATTTTATGCTCAGCAGAGGATCTTAAGACTTTCTTTTGTTGCCAGCCAAAAGTTTGTTCCCTGTGAGTGAGATGCAACAGCAAATCATACACCACATCTGTTAGTTCCAACCACAATTTCATCTGGTCCTTCCTCTGAGAACATCCTATCCCCTTCAATGCCAGCAACGCTTCCTACACCTCCAGCAGCCGGCACGCAGCCCACTGTAATTTCTCGTTCCTAATTTGGACAAGGAATGTCTTCACAAAAATAGCAAGAGGAAGCCTAGATTACTGACTGCATTTTTACACTCCTTTCATTTCCATTTGCAACCTTTTCACCACACACACCTCCCCTACCTCCTCCTTCCCTGCATTAACGTCCATTCCATTCCTCCCCACATCTCCCACCCAGGCAGTCTTTTGTCACCAAACTGATGGCTACTACCACAGCTTGGAATTTGTATTTTTACTGCATAATCGAACTTCATAAGCAATCTCACAAAAACCATTTAGCATATACCAGATCTAGGGAAAATTATCTTTCTCCTATGCAACAGAAATAATAATTTAAAAAATGTCTATACCCAACCCCTCTGCCTCCTCAGATTTGTATTTCAAATAAATATTTTAAAAACCAAAAACCAAACCAAAACAAAAACACCACACAAAAAGCCCCACTGAATGTCTGCCACTGAAGACTTTGAGCCACACTCAGCTGAAAAGTTAAGTTCCCAAAAAGCTATGAGCCCACTAGTAATGAAATAACCCCTGAAAAGGGTGAGGTTAGAATCTCACTTACCAGTGGCATTTTTTTCTCATCCATCCAGTGCCAGTCGACAATTCTACCAGCCCAGAGCAGAGCAGAAAGAGAGAGGGATGGAGCTCCTCACAATGGTAAAGAAAAAGTAAAGGCAAAGAAAATCAACACCTGGAAACTTTTACAGATACTATAAAAACGAGTCCAGGATCAGTCTGCTTAGAGCCTTCTTCTGCACATTATCTTTTTCATGATGGTATCCTTGTATCCTTCACACAGCAATCCATGAGCGACCAGGCAGAGCCCTGCAGCACTGGGAGGACAGGCACTGTACTCAAGGAAACATAGGAAAGTCCCACCTACACCATCTTGTACCAGCCCTACCTGGAGCATCCAGACTCTCACTACCTGCCAGCAAACCCCAGAGATGCCTCTTGCTCCATGTGCCCTCGGGCTGAGACCTGCATGGGGTTTGCCATCAGCTGCATCCCTGGTGGTGGCTGTACCCGTGCCAGAGTACCTGAGCTGTTGGCATCCACCCTGGAGATCTCAGGAAGGGTCTCATGTCAGCGTCACACTGTTACATCTGCCACGAAGTCTTGGACAACATCGGTATGCAGGATCCAAATCATGGCAGAGGCTTACATGTCTTTGTCTGTGAGACCTCTGCAGACATGGACTGATGTTCAACCTGAGTGCCCCTGAGGCACAGACATTCCCTGATGCCTGCTGGGACCAATGCCTGCTCCTTCAGGGTCACTTCACCACCCAGGAAAGCCAGGCTGGAAAGTGTTGTATCTCTCTTGGCACCTGCATGCATTCAGAGAGTCACACACATGAGCTCGACCTCGGCCTGGAGAGTCAGGGCTTCCCTCTAAGATCAGTATCTCCCTTCCAGAGGATGGTGGCGAGTGTGTGCTGTCTGCCTCTTTGCTGGACGAGACAGCAGAGCAGGCTTAGGCAAGAAGCCCATCTCCCTAGGGATTCATCTGCTGCACGCAGGCCGGGGGTAGTTAACACCCAGGTCAGGGGCTTGTGTGAAAAGCTTGTGTCATTAAATATAGGTGCATGACTGTATGCAGCAGCGTGCCTCCTGCCCTGTTGCCTGAGATGCCAAGCAGGACCTTCATTAGTTTACAAGGGACTGCTGTTGCAAAAGGTGTCAGCATCAGAGCTCTTCCCAGCAGAGCTTCACTGCTTCTTCCTTGCTTTGATGTGTTGAGAAACCGAACACAAAAAAAATCAAAGAGCAAATTGTCACACACTGTAAAAGCAAGAGGGTTTCTGGGCTGTCTAGTCTCTGAATAACACAGACTGTTATGTTTCCTCCAGATGTTGTTTCAAATCTGGAATCTGCATGATTCCAGATGACGCACCCAAGTGCACGGTGCCTGGTAGCTGGAATGGAGGGTTCCTGATGTCCACTGGCCCTACAGCTGAGCAAACTCTCATGGGAAGGCCACACTCTCTGGCTATGACTGCTGATCAAGTCATTCCTCTGCACCTGAATCCCAGATCTTGTGACAAGCACGAACCTCAGCTTGTGAGACAGACCTGTCTTCCCAGACACTGAATGAGCTCCTCTGAGTCCCACAGCAGCACCAGTACTTCACAAGCCATAGATCTGTCATGGAGCAAGTCTTTGTATACATGGCAAACGGTCATGATGTTGTAACTTCCTTTATGGGCCTTTGTAGTTATTGTTGTGCGTGTCCTGTTTTTCATAATTATGTGATAGCTGGGTCAGTGTGAACTCCAGCAATCAAAAGCAGAGCAGAATATAGCAGGTCTGGAACAAAAGAAATCCTGTAATGAGATTTATGCAGTCAAGGTTTAATTGTTAGCACTTGTCTCTGCTCATAACATCTTCTGTTATACAATGGTCATCTTCATGGAATAGATTGGATTTTCATGAGACAAAAATGACTTAACCTATAATTAACCACTTAAATGTATATATTATCTTCATACCCACATGTACACAGACACAATAAACAGGATGAAGTACCCTGTGTTTTCCATTCCTTGCGCCACTGAAAATGCTACAGGAAAATGTATTCCCATGGTACCATGTGCAGAATGAAAGATAATGGCATAGAAAAGTAAAATTAATAAAAACCACCTGCTGAAATAAGCTAAAACACAAAATGTAAGGGGCTAATACTGGTCAAAACAAAATTCTGAAAGCAAAAACTTACAGAAAAATTTAGACAAAAACTTTACTTCATTGATTTACTTTCAGCATGAAAAACTGAAAAAACAAGCATCATAAAAAAAGGCTGCTGTGTCACAAGGCTGACTAGACCCCATGTTGCTATCATAACTGCAGAGTTGTCGTGTACTAAAATAGGCCATCCCTGCATCGCATATAACTCAATATTCAAAATATCTGCCTGTTTATAATTACAGTGTTTGTAATTATATAAATTATGTTTTAAAAATTTCAGAAGAAAAAAGAACATTTTTTTTCCTCTGGATATTTTCTTCTGTTGTATGTGGCGTATTGGAATGAAAGTGTATTGTGGTTTGTAGCAGAGGATTTTGTGTCAGGAATAATGAATTTTCTCCTAACATAAAATACCTATGCTCACTTTTCGCATCCATTGAGAAAAAGTATATCACACTGTAGTGATGTACTGCAACAGCAGAGAATTTCACATTAATCATGTCAAGGGCCCTGCTGGCATTGTCTCTGACACTGCTGTAGAGCCACTGAGTTTTCGTTGTTACTGTTGATAACTTTTACTAAATGCAAATGTAAATGTTATAAACAAATTCCAAATTAAAATATGCCAGGAAATCCTCCCTTCTCCTGAAAAAGAAAGCTGATGTTTAATTCTTAAACAAGCTGTTTTCTTCTTAATATCTTCGCACACAGTTCACAAGCAGCTTATCACAGGCTAAGCTGAGATGAGAACAAACAGGGTGCTGTCAGCTGCTCTGGGTAGCCACCCATGGGGATGCTGTTACTCCAGGGCAGATATACACACGTGTCTCCCTCCCTGCTCAGGGAAAGAGTTGCTCCACAGAGTCCATAGGCAGGAGCATGCTCACAGCCTGTAATTAAGAAACAGCTGACGTGGTCTATCTGCATGCCCAAAATTTCTCCAGAAGAGCTTTGTACTGGAACTGTATTCCAGGCAGAGATTTACCCTGGCGCCATGGGGGATTTAATTTCTGTTTTAGTTCCCTGTCTGTTGCCCCTTCCCCCTGCCCTGCACAGTATGAGACTGTATCCAATTCCCCACTTTCAAACACCCACGGAAGGTGAGCGCGGCTCTGGTAATACATGAGGCCTATGCAGCCGCAGGGGAGGAAGGGATGGAAAGGAAAGGTACTGGTGCCTCTTTCTGGCTGAGGATGTGTGCCACCAGCCCTTCCCCTCATGTGGGCCATCACGAAGGGTATAGAATAGCGTTCAAAACAAGGCGTGTTTGCATCAGCCCACACACCTTCACAATCTATTCACATACAGAGTTACACTAGCACCAGCGTGTCTCTAGGTATCTCATAAACACAATACAGACTTTAAAAAGCAGAGATTAAGCTAAATCACTTAAAGCAGTTATATCCTTCTCTGACTTTGCAGGGCTGTTCCTTACAGTTTGGAGCTGAAAAACACCAAATTATGGGCTTCACATAAGTTCTTGGCATATTGTTCTATTTTCTCAGGCAGGAAATATTTTTCTAATCTTCATCTAAATTTTCTCAAGCTGCTGTTCCCACAGTTCTGATAACAAATCTTTGGAAACTAGTACACTGCAGTAACTGAAACTGAATAACCGAATAACTTTGTAAATTTCCCTCCTCAAACTGCAAGCCTGGATTGCGGTGAGGGAAAGACCTTGTCTTAGAAGTGTGCCAGCACTGCGGGGACATTTCTGTGGCAATCAGTGCCGAGACCGGCTGCTCCTGCAGCCACATGTGGGCATGGCAGGCTGACAGCAGTTTGACTTGGGTATAGCCAGCAGGATGCCACGGCAACATGAAACTCAACATGAAAGCCCTGGTGAGCAGTGAGACTCACAGCTAACCTGGTTAGAGCTCTCAGGTTTTGCAGTCAGTCTGCTTGTTTTATCTACTCTAGTTGAAATTAGTCAAAGTCATCACAGATATCATCAAGGCTAGAGATGCACTGAAGGAATAACCCTAGGAAGGAGGCTAGCCTGTTCCAAATCTGACAGCGATAATTTTCTGATGAGGAAAAAGATGGTGCTAAGAAAAATAGAGGAAAATTGCTTCAGCTTGAAAACCCCACAATGAAATATTGCATTGTTTTGAAGTTTACTCAACTTTTCTTCTTCCCAAGATATCATAGCTATTTTGAATCAGAAAAGTTACGAAAGGGAGAAAATTTTTCTTCACAACTTTTGCCTTCTAGAACACAGACAATTATGTGTTCCTCATACATGTTGTTTCGACATCTGTTTGATTAAAAAACATGCTTTTGAAAATGAAAGTAGACTTTTGGAGGGTTGATATTAAGGATTCCATACCTAGTCTCATATTTCCATTGTTGTAAAACCCGACAGAATGACTTTCATGGTTTCAATAATGGCTGTCCTTCAACAAGCTAAAATGCAGGTAAAATTCTGCTGAGCCTTGAACTCTGCCTGTTTCTCTCCATGTTGAAAATACAAACGCAGGGTAGGCCATGCCTTTGTAATTTCCCCTAAATAAACCGGACTACCTTTAAATTTTATTTTTTTTTCTTCAACTTAAAATTATTCATCTCTCCCATGAAGAGATGTTGCAAAGGAACAGTTTTGGGTAGGAAACAAACTTTGAGGGTAGGGGCATGGGATATTTTTCTGCACCTTTCTAGAGGACTCATGGGTCCTTTCTGTATTTCTGTGGCTTTCTCAGAGTTTGCTGTTTTATTTCTGTTCAGTCCCAGACTGCATAGCTCCAAGAAAGAACAACTGCCAGAGCTGCTCAGGATACCTCATTTTCTAAGAGGTATCCATGCTGCCCACATTTTTAGTGACAGAGCAGCTGAGAATTTTCCAGAACTGGCCATGGGTGCTCTGGCCCAGACTCCTGGAACAACAATAGCCTTAAAGCCCTACAGTTAAAGGCAGTAGGATAGGTTTTCCCAAAAGCCCAAGCTGTCCCCCTCAGACATCTTTCTCCATCCATAAAAAGCCAAATTCCCTTCCCTCAGCTACAGCTTTTCAAATGAGGCATTACTGGCCAGAACAGTTTCAGTACCAAACCTCAAGGTGAAGGTCACACCCACTGTATAATGCCAAATCAAAATACAATTTACAGACTGGCTTCTTCATCAAACCACTTGGCAGACAATCCTTTGTTTTGATATGCCTCTTACAGGCATGGTCATTATGAGATCACATGGTGACTGTGCAGCACTGCAGCCTGTGACAACACACACTCGGATAACAGCCACACTTTCCAGCAGTAGGAAAAAGCTGGAGGTTTGGGAGGGAGGAAGCAAAATCATCCAGCTTTTCCCATCCAACTTCATGCCTCTAGTAAAAACACAACCTGATCCAGATTTCTGAAGTGTTTTGAATAAAGCCTAACTGGTATGCAGCCATAGTATTTTGGAACTCTGTAACAAGTAAAGTAAAATAAAGTGTGGATCATGCTACAACATAACATCCCAAAAGTTCGAGGGATTGCATAAAAAGAATATGGATACTTCAAAATACCTATGATTTCAGATCACCAAAAGCTGACAAAAGAAAAACTGCATCAACCTGCCTATTGCATTTTTCCAGTAAAAATAAAAACCTGTATTGATGCAGAATTCCAGCAGATTGTGCAGGCTGAACATCTGAAAGGAAAACCTTTATTACAGACTTGCACTTCAGAGCTTTTTGGAAGCAGTAACTCAGCAGGGTAGTCAATAAGACTTGTAAATCCATTTACTGCATGTTTTAGATCAATTTCTCTCTGACTTCTTGTACAACATTTCAAGCCTGCTGAACCCCTAAGACCTTCTTCTCCTGTGGTGCCTTTAGAATAAACCTCTCAATCATCAGAAAACATTGTGTGTTTTCCTTCAGAGCCATAACTTTTGACTGGTATTTTAAGCACTATTAAAGCTAAAGAGCTGAATGTTGAAAATAAAGAGGTAAGTAGATCTTTCACAAGTTCCTTCATTTCTCTCCATACTGTTGCTTTTGTCTTACTTTCAAACAAATAACCGATTCAATTTCTTGTTGTTGTTCTTTTTTTCCACTGCTAGGTCTTATTTGCAAGCCAGCAACATATTAGCTGCACGGAAAAAATTAACAATGCTTCAAAAATCAGTAAAAGTATGTGCGACTTTTTACTTCAATTCACTTACCTACGTTTGGCTTTATGACGAGTTATGGCTTCGCAAAACATCTTACCAGGGTCTGGTGTTCTTGTTTACATGTAAATCTGCTGTTATCCCCCACTGCCCTACAGTAACTTTTCTGAAGTTTTGCCTTGCATCCATTAGGAATGTGTTGAAAACAACAGGGAAATTTGCTAAAACAGCTGTGAGCTTTAGCCCCTCTGCTCTAGATCATAATGTGGGAAATAAAATTCCAAGAAGGTGTTGGTCATGAGCTATTTTTGCCTGAATGGTTCCAGGTTTTTTATTCATATAATCATTTTGAGGGGTACCTTAAGGGAAAAAAGAGTTACTGCCCTGTGGTGTTTGGATATGTGGTACAGCTCGGAGTAAAACCACCAAGTGCGTGCAAGGCTGTAACGTCCCCAGACGGATACACGTAAGCACATGTATTGTCTGTAAGAATGGACTCAGATTATAAACTGCATGTTTCCATTCATTCCAGGCTACTCTACACACAGAGGTAGTGTGAAGGGGGGATAGGCTGGAGCCTGAGTGCCCGCAGCCCGGCAGCCGCCACCAGGGTCACCGCGAGCTGCAGACACCAGGCGGGTGCCATGCCAACGGGTTCCCAGCCGACTGCTGTCAGCTCCCAAGGAGCCGACCTGGAAAATGGAAATCACTCACAAGGTGACTCTACACTGAAGGTGTAGCCTGTGGGTGAAACTTCTGTATTGTGGAAACTGCTTTGTCACTTTGATCCCTACCATCCACTAGTGATGGCTGGACTTGGATTACTATTGCTAGCACACAGTAACTTCATGTCACACAGACCCACAGGTTTCTGAGCAGCTGGTGCCGGTCTTCACTAAAGCTGGGTCAGTTTCTTCTATTAAACAACACATTTAACTTGGCCCTCTGTATTATATCTATGCACGGATTTCAGTGTTTTCATTATTTAGAATTATTCACTGAAAAATGCATGGGAACATCTTGCCGACTGAGTACTTACTTGTGGATGCTGTGCCACAGCTACTGCTTGCTCACTAGCTGGTCTGTGTGATTGGTCACCAAAGTCAAAGAGAATCTTTTATCCCCAGACCAAGAAGTATTTTCAAGTTGCATGTTTAAAAAATGACAATAATTAGTCACACGCACTTTTCACCAATACCTATAACATTTCCAATTCCTCTGCACATTCTTCAGGAATAAATTTTATGTGCTGACACGTGCCATCAATAAAATGTGAAACAAAACTGCAATTGTAGGTAAATAAATAAAGTGAGCTCTTAGCCTAGTGGCAGAATGCTTACCTAGGAAATGGGAAATCTGTGTTCAGCTTCCTTTTCAGCCTGAAAGCAATGAAGTCAGTTCCCTGCAGCTCCTGCATGTCCATCCCTCCCCAGCTGAGTCTTCCAGATAGGAACATCCCTTACCCTACGCTTTGAAGGTTTTCCTCTCATCGGTCAAAATTATGAGATTTCTGAAGCTGGGGGTGGGGAGCAAAATAAAAAAAAAACACAAAAAACCAACCCAAACAGAAACAAACACAAAAACACACTAAAGAAGAAGGAAAAAAAACTCAATCCAAACCAAAACCAACCAATTGAAANGTGGCAGAGGGTAGCACTGGCATGGTGGAGAACACATTCCAAGCAGCAAGACCTGCTCATGCCAGCACTAAGGTGATCACTACACTGTGTGTCCTGAGGGGATGTAGAGCACCCAGGGTACAGCTCTGATTCAGGCATTGGGGAGGAGCAGGAAGAGGTGAGGACGTCTCTCTTAATTTCACCTGCCAATTGACTCTTGGTTGCTGGTTAGCCAGTGTTGGAAATTCAGAGCTGTGTCACCCTTCCCATTGATTGTACAGGTTATGTTTTGACTCTGAAACAGCCTGCCCATGATGGACACCTAGATTTTTAGATGGTGCATGGTCTAAACCCAAGTCCTAAGCTCTGTGTCTGGCCCCTTGACCCTATTTTCAATTACTTCTCTCTTCTGGATGTAATTCTCACGTGGCTCTTCTTGACACCAGAGACGAGGTGCAGAACATTGTAGGGCCACTGAAGACCCAACAGAAACCTTGCCTCCCTTCAGTGAGTGCATTGAAGGGGACAGGGGTGGACTCCAAGGCCAGACACAAGGAAAGGTGTGAGATGGTCCTTCACACTTCCAATGAAAAAGTAAGGTTAACTTTGCAACAGATATCCTTCTGAAAGGAGAGGGAAGGTCTTCCAGAGCTGCTATAGAAACAGAAGAGCCAAAGGTGAGGAAATGCCAGGGAGAAGCTGTGAAGGTGGAAGTTTTAAAGAGAGGGAGAAGTATAAGTAGTATTCAATGGGTACATTTTTAATATAAAAGCAACAAAACAGTGAAATGTGACAAAAACCAAACCCTGTGCAAGACCCTATGTTTCTAATAAAAGTTATTGATTTTGTAGATACCAGGGGTTTAGCCTCAAAACATTATAGTGGTTTTATGCACTATATCCTGTGCTTTGCTACCCACAACATCCAACTATGAGACAGTGACCAAGAGAAAGAGATATTGAAAAATGTTTTTGTATTTTTTCTCCAAGTGTGTTTGACTCATTTGAACTTCAAGGTACAACTGGTGTGAGTTTTTTCTGTCTTCAGTAACTGAACTCACACATATTGTCCGTTGTCTTCACCTGAGGTATCCATTGCACAGGAAACATTGAACATGAGGACAACACTGTGTGGCAGAAAATGCTGTCAGAGGAGCAGAGCTACTCAGTGATTTGCCGTTGCATCAAATCCACGTCCCCAGAGATGTCCTGGTATCCCTCCCTCTGTCATTTGGTGGATTTGTTTTCACAGTCACATCTTTGCTTTATGGCAGTAAGTCCTCTCTTCTGCCTCTCTGTTTTTCTCCATCTTCTTTTCCTGCTTCGTCTTGGCTTACATCTTTCCCTCTGCACTTTGAATTTCTCTTTGCTTATTGTCCTTCAGAAGAACGGGAAGTCTCCTGTAGAGAAAGGCACAATTTGTCTCATTTCTTCCTCAAAAGGTGATGGAATTAGTCACCCCCTTGCAATGCTGCCCTCCCTTATCTCCCAAGAGCCATGAGAATAAGTTGGATATCCGCACACAGGAAAGTTCCTCAGCCCCCTCAAGGCTTGCATTTGAAGGCAGCTCCTCCTGTGTGCCCATTTTCCATCTGTACCGCAAAACCTACCAGCTATTGAGAAGCACAGCTAACAACAATATACACTGAAACTATACACTAACAAAATTTGGAAAGCAGAGCAGCAGGCTCCAGCCCAGTAACTGAACGCAGTGCTCTGTCGAACGGCAGGCCTGGCTGGGGATGAGCTATCTTGGGTCATTTGTTCACAGAATCACTGTGGCTGGGAGCATCTGCAAGACAGTTATCACCACTTCTGGGAAAGAGCACCACACTCACAGCTCACCTGCCCCTAGGCATAGAAATTAGAGGCTGCTGTGGCAGAGCTTAAGATCTGGATGAGAACAGGCACTGCCAACCACATCTGTGCCCCCACCATGGCTGGCTGGGCTCTTGAGGATATCACTGAGCTGTAGCTGACTCAAATGTCCTCTCTCTCCGAGGATCACCAAAGTCAAACAGCATCAAGTCAGTTTTCCAGTCCTGAACTCAAATCAGGCCTTTCCCTCAACCTGTATGGATCATGGATTCAGTTAGTTTGTTGGTGACACTGAGAACACTTTTTTTGTTAGAAGTCAACCTAGAACTTAATCTGCTTTTTGGTAAGGGAGCTTTCACAGTGGATTGAAATGTTTAATTTAACCTCAAAACAAGATGTTTCTTTTGATTCTTTGGAGGGAGGAGGAAAGGAGAACTGTCTTTTTCTCAAAATTAGGCAAAAAAGGTAGAGGGGGAGTTGAAAAAGCTTACAGTGGCTGTCTTAACATGAAACAAATAAAGTTGCTTTACAAGTCATTTTCCTTCCCAATTTTAATGCAGTTCCCTATTCAGCATGAGAAGAAAATAACTCTGTCTATGATTCATTCTCATGTGAAATTCAAAGTGTTAAAAAATGTGCCTTTTTTTCGAAAGTTTCCTGTGTTTCTACATAACTTTATAGCTCAGGCTGGTGTTCAGCTAGAAAGCTCAGCTTCAGCAAAGACTGCTGACCACGGACAAGGAGAGAAATCCTGGGGTACAGGGTGGCCCAACAGCAGGGCCAGGGTGCAGCAGGGTGTGCAAACTCAGAATAGTTTGTGCAATGCTGGATGGGGGTGAGGAGGTGAAAAGAGAAAGAAAGGGAATGGGGAAGTTTAAAGAAACACAGGATGTGCAAGAGGCACCAGCAGAGTAATTCTCTGTGATTTTCCAGTAACCACGAAGTTGCAGGAAGGGGCAAGAGGCAATGCCCACCCACAAACTTCCAACTCCCAAAACCTTCAGAGAGGAGGGGGTGGTGGGACTCGGGTCAGGGATGCTGCTGTCTCTAAGTAGCATGGTCATTTGAAGAACCCGTTAAATGTTTTCCTGCCTTGCTGTCTCAAGAATCTGTATTTCTGCCCTTTGAGGAGAGATGCTCAATCATATATGTTTCTGCATGTAAGAGAAAATATGATTAGGCTAAAAAAACTCCCTACTAAACCTGTTACAGCAAAATATTTACAGTAATAAACATACTACATCACTGTATTCCTTTCAGTGGCATACACAAATGAGTAAGGGATGTATCCCTGGTTTCCTCAGTTCTGAATATTACCTAAGAGCAGGAGCAGAGTTCACAGGCTTAGCCAACACAACCAACATGCCTGAGATGGGCCTGAGGCTCAATGGTCACTGAAGAATGTGCACCGTGGCTGTCTAGTCCATGAATGACACTGTAGACACACGAATTACATCTTTGGAGTGTTAGAAATACGAGCTCTTGGACAGAATTTCAGCAGGAGGATGGGGTAAGGATCTGGAAAGGAAATTGCTGGGCAGAAACAGAGGATGAATCCTGAGCTGGGGCTACAAACGCACAGCAGGCCAGTAATGCCAAACAGTGTTGCTAGTCAGGCTGGGCAGCTGCATTTCAGGCTGGGGGAGACTCCTTCACTGCTAGCACAAATCAGAAGGAGTACAGCATGAAAACATGCTCACTCCTGTCCCTGGGCCTGCAGCAATATGAGATGTTCCTCCAAAATTATATTCCTAAATTCTGTCCTACCTCCTTGATTAAAGGCAAAACTGGTTTGCCAAAGTCCTATTTGCATCACCCTTGATAGGGGATTCTGTGCAAGTCATTGTGATACAGATCTATGGCCTAAGTGAAGAACAGATGCAGAGTATTTAATGTTGCAGCAGAAGTATAAATTTTAGGTAGTAAGAAATACTAGTTTATCCTATATGTGGATAGTATTTCAGTAGAGTAAATAAGAAAATATCCTGGAAAGCCAAGACTAGAATAAAAGATGCCAAAAGCAGGGTCTCAAAAAATTGTTAGCAAACTCTTTATTTCAAAGCAGTAATGGGGAAACTACTAGAAATCATCCCTCTGCCACTGCATACAAAGAGTCCCTGTGTGGGATCAATGAGTAGACAAGTGCAGCCAACCTTCTTGCAATTGCCTGCGGGTTAAGAACTTGGAAGTTGGTGGAAAATTTGAGGTTGAGCCTGAACATTGACTAGCATCTGGACTTTAACGTAACAGCCTAAAGGAAGCTTTGCTCTAAGTTTTAAATCACAGTGAACTCAATGAAGGGCTTGAGATGATCTATAGGAAAAGGTCAGAAAACCTGTAAGTGTTTATTTCAATGAGCTTAAATGAGTGCTTTAAACCCTGCTTTTACATTTTCATCTATGTTTTCACTCAGAGCCTCTGCAGAACCCTTGTAGGGCTTTTCTGTCCTAGGAAATCTTTAGCATGCATGCACTGAAAGGCAATGTATATGGCACATAGCCCATAAGGGACCAGGGCAGTGGAATCTGCAGGCAACTGCATCGAAACTGCTAACTCCAGCATAACAGCAGAAAAACCAGCTGGGCAAGAAAGAGGAAGCTTGGACCCATTCAGAAACATTAACTCTTTTGGCAGGAAGGCTAGCAGCTATCCTGCTTTCAGCAACACATAATGAGATATACCTCAACTGCTGAGAGACTATGAAGAATATAATGGACAACATAACTCCATGTGGATCATGTTAAAGACTGTGCAAAGGGGACGTGCACACGTGAAGTCATCACACTGCATTGCAAGTGCCTATAATTTGGGGAAGAAAAAAGTTAGAGGAGAAAATGAGAATAACAACCCAAGCCAAACCATTATACTCTTCTCACAGGAAAGAGATGTTAGTAGGTTCTGAGTCACTTGTGAGGGGTGGCAGAGACTTCAGTGGCAATGGGTAAAAGGGAACATTTTATCAGTCATTTGGGCTAGTTGGCTGCACACACTGCAAAACACAGATGTGCCTGCCCTGCAGCATGAGTAGGAATAACTCACTAGGCATGCCTGAGCTTCAGCTGTGCTGACTCTGGGCTATAAGCAGCATTGCCAAGCTGTGTTTGAACTCTGCTTAAATGGTTGGTGACTTCTACGGCCAAGCTGCCAGAACGGGAACTCAGCACCACGTCCTATGAGGAATTTGGAACTGTGTGTCTAAAGCCAGCTGAAGTGTGCACCCTCATTCTTGAAGCTAGCTGCTAAAATCATCTGGTATGGGAGAAAAATAATGACAGTGGTGTGATGGTAAGATTTAATATTAATAATGACCTGTTCTTGGACCTCTGAGAAAGAAACATTTAAAAGATAAAAGAATTTTGTGTTTAAACTGGAAGAGGATGACAAAAAAACCTCACAAAACCTGGTTTTAACCCTGGTTTGTTTGACCCAACCATTTTACAACTGTATGGAGCTACTTCATGATGACATGTAGTTCTTGTTCTCCTTACAGCACTATTCCATATTAGTTGCTGTTTGCAGTTTCTTGACTGTTTTGGAATAGTTTTATAACATACAGCCCCAAGCTACCTCTCCAGTGACAACCACTTTTGTCCGAACCCAACTATTCCTGGTGGCCTGAGTGCTATTTAAAAGACCATAGCAAGCATACTTGGAGAGCATGTGCGTTCTGGGGTTTAGACCCATGACAGGTGAATTCTTGGTTTAGTTTTCTCTAAACCCTCTTCCTCTTTTTTCCATCCATGCTCTAACACATGGAATTCCTGGTCTACAGAGCAAAGCAAGTAACCTGCAATGCAGCAGGAGGGAGAAAACAGTGAGTGTTCATGCCGTGAACGTCAGGTTGAACAGGATCAAGTCCAGGCACGACTGGCTGCATACTTATCATTTGTTAAAGTGATGCTGCCTCTCAGGAGTATTTGCCATTTCCAGTTTAGGAAGTTACACGTTTGCTTCTTCAGGCTTGCATGCAGAAATGAAGTTATTAGGTAATATTTGGAAAACCACTACTCAGATTGGCCCACTACATTTCCACAATAACTACTGAATATAGGTAACAACCGCTCTTTTAAGTCATTGAGTATTTTGTTCCATCTGGCCGGTTTCTATGAAATGCTTGTTTATAGTGGCTACTGAAAGTGGATGATGGCAGTATTCTCCCAGGCCAAAAGCAAACCCCTCTCTCAATTAAAGGGGCTCCTCTGCTGCACCAACAGGTCCACAAAGCCAGGGTGCTGTGGCTAATGCTACTCATAATCTGGAGCATCTCCAGTAAAAAAAGGATGGGTGTAGGGCGAAAGAGAATTTGAATGATTTTAAAATAAAGGTAGCAGTTTCTAGTATTATGGTGCTGGACAAGACTGAAGTCTCTTGACTTCAAAGAATGAAGAGTTTCATATCTCAAGCATTTAAGGTCAAATATTTGCCAGGATTTTCATCTTAGTACAACTATTTATAGTGTTCCTAATGCTATGTAAAAGACTGTAGCAAGACATCCACAGGGGTTTATATTACTATTTGGCTTTATAGTTCTTTCACTACCTCAAACATATCATTAACTTCTTCAGATGTGTCAGAGGCATTGCATTTCCTCAACTGCAAATGACAAATGATGAATAATACACATTGTTGACTTTTTTCCCACTCCAAATTCCTATGTATCTCTCCAGTGACTCCAACTGTTGCATTAGGTCTGGTTTTCTGCATTTGTCCTGCACAATGACCATGAATTGCTCGAATTTCATGTATGAAAATCATTGTATTTCAGTGCTACACCTAGATACACATTGTATTCAGCTCATTTACTGTCAGTGTGAATTTATTGGTTCTTCCTTCCCATTTGAACATATAGAAACATGTGAAAATAAAGGAAACATTATATGGAAATAATTCTTCATTGTTCTGTTGAACTTAGGCACCAAAGTAATCATGTGAGTAAGCATGGAGCAAGCCCACTTTGTTGGTAGTTTGTGCTGAAGAGTATGATTTCACTCTTGCTCTCCAAGCTAAATAAAGCTAATTGCAAATATGCAATCACTCGTTCAAAAAATTTGCAAGCTATGTTTGTGGCAGTTATAAATGAAATATTTTCACTCATGCTGCATATTAAAAGAACATCAGTGGAGAAGTTGCTTGCGTTTTGAGTAGGACTGGCTGGATAACTGGAGACGTACATCAAAACAATCAAAGAGAGGAGCTATTCATTCTCTTGCACTCAGTGGTAGCTACCATGCACAAATGAGTGATGAAGTCAGTTAGACTGCCCCAATCACACATAATACAAGTTTCAGCAGCTTGTGTTGACTTTGGTCTTTCTGAGCGCAGTTCACATCACTCATGAATTAGAGTAAGAAGGCACAACTACATGTTCTTCCAGTCACACAGCCTAGGGGTCTTTGGATGTGGCTCTTTTGTTGACTTCCTGCTGCGGGAGAAATCTCTTGGGTGAAATTAACCTCCTTTCCCTGTAAGACCTTGGCTGTTTTGTCATGTATGGGTGGGCATAACACCCGTGAGTGACAGAGACACCCCTTCGTCCCATCCTGGAAACTCTTAGGAGCTGAAGGTCATGCTGATGGTTCTCTATCTAAAAAAACAAAACTCTGAAAGGATCACCTAGGAACTGATTATGCTTCAGCAAAAAGGGCATTAAATAACCTATAGCAATCCTCCAATCTGCCACCACCTGGCTCAGAAGGCATCACCAGGGCCAGACTCTGCTTGCTCTGGAGAGAATTGTGGCACTACCCTTGCAGTGCTCTTTGGGAAGAACAGAGGTCCCTGTGACGATAACTGTTGGGAACAGTCTCTTTTGCATGTGACTTTAACTGGAAAACTTTTGAATCAGGAATGACAGTACATGTTCCAGGTCAACAGATTTTAAAACATTTTGAGTTATCAGACAAGATTCCTCAGTTCCCCCTAGGTTTCTGGTTTACAATGCCATGTTTAGTAGTGAATATAACCAGCTTTACCTGCAAGAAATATGCCAAGAGACCATGTGATGAGGGAGAATTTCCATTCCAACCAATCTCTTTAGAAGCCATGCCAAGGTGTTTTTCTCATGTCTCAATCATACTGTCACCTAGAAGGCTCCTGTCAGCACTCAAGCCAGGGAAATTCCCAAAGATTTAACCTGAACATCTCACTGCCCTGGCTGGCTGCCTTCTGCTGCGTTTTGCAGATTACAGAGGGCTACCCTGGAAAAACAAAACATAACAAAACACCTGAGTAATTTGTGCTAATTAAAAAGTCTCTACCAAGCAAACTGTAGCATTTGTTTGCCATCATTTTCAGAAAATGCTGCTCAATAGCAGTCAATTCCCACAGTCACTTCTGGTATGAGCTGAGAGGAGCATACAAATTGCCATAGTTTAGGAGCAAGAGATTAAACTTGGTCTTTCTGGAAAGGCACACAGGAGAGGAAAGACTGGTCCAGATCAGTTGAAGAAGTTACCTCAGCTATGCCATATTTCAGGTAATGGACTGTAATGTGATCCCAGCAGAAAATTATTTAGAAGACCAACTAGTCACTCAGTACAGCTTCATCAGAAGCATCACTTATTTTTGCTGAGCTTAGGCTGTGTTTAAACTGAATTCCCAATCTGCATTTTAGCAACAGACCTCAGAGGGGCACAGTCTGGGAATGTGGTCATGGCAGAGGTCGTTCTTATCAATATTACCTGAGTCGTGTTGCAAACATGATAGGATACCAATGTTTTGTAACTATATCCATCATTAGAGCAGTTTCTACAGAGCAGATAAGATCAAAACAAAAGCTCACCGACCCTCTTGCATTTCAAGATTCCATTATCTTTATTACAGAAATCCCTGAATGCAGCTAACTTCCCATTACATATTTAAGTCCGTGTTGTCTCTGACACTCTTTAATTCTCTCAAGATCTGAAAGCACTCTTTCTCTATGCTTATTAATTTTACATGGTATTTTGAGACAAGTTAATAATAGGATCCAACTCATCCATTGTCCCACTGTTGGGGAACCAAAATGCATGGATGGCAAACCTATTGCTAACAGCAATGCTATTCAGATAGAGCTCCCGATCCCTCCAGTTTTGTTCTGCTCTCTAGAAGACAGTAAACAAACTCACGAGTATTGCATACTTATAACTTAATTTTCCTTCCGACTTCTACATAAATTATGTTATTGTAATTTATATCTGAGGTTCATATGCTACTGCATTGAAACTATCTATGCAATGGAGACATAGATTGATTAGCAAGAATATACCGCACAGCAGCAGCCATTCTCCTTCCTTGAAAAGGTAACAGGCTCAGGAAGGAAAGGACCCACCAGGGAATTGCCATATAGTTTTGAAGAGGAGAATTCTTTTTCTTTCCACTTTCTGTGCCAATTTCAATACCTCCTCTGGAGGCATAAGTGATACAAGGAGACATGGGCCCATCCTGTGGTCTTTAGATACCAGTGTAATACAAACATTTACCCAACAACTTCAGTTCAGGTATTATTAATTATCACAGGGAACCACAAAGCAGCTTGCAATGAGTAATTTATTTGGGTAACACACCACTACTGTATTTGCAATTAATCTAAACCAAAAAAGTAAGTTTCTCCTATTATTTTCAGTTCTGAAGTTTACTGAGGTAAACTCCCACCATTCACAAAACTACAGCCATGTGTAAAAACTGGATTAATTGAACAGGTTTTGCTTTTTGTTTCCGCCTGAGTCACATGCTGTGAGTCCCCTTTGCGATAACACTATAACGAAGAATAGGGCCCCAGCTTGAGAAAGTCATCTCTTGCTGGGACAGATGCAGAAGGAAGGCAGGTTAGAGGGAAAACTAAAAAAAACCCCAAGTCTTTGGAAGGAAAACCTGATAAATAAGATTATGGAGCTTCAGGATTTTGAGTTAAATGTTCTCTTTTGGAGAAGAAACAATATTAGATCCCCATAAATGAACTACAGACTTAGGAAGCTGGTGAGCTTGTGGTGACTGTCTAGGTTATGCCCCAGACTACATGCTCTCACCTAACATTTGCCCCAGGACATTCCTCATGCACGTAGATGTGAAATCATAATTAGAAATACCGCAGATGAACCCCCATCTGGCTTATTGAAAGGGCAGGCTGCCACTGTCATGAGCTGAGGGCACTGGAGTTCGTCTTGCCCTGCGTTGTGCTGTCCCAGCCTGCAGCTCGTGTCCTTGGCCCGAGGTTCTGAAGGCAGCTTTGCTTCCCACTCTGCCCATCAACTGATTCAGCACGCACCCTCCCAAGCCTTCTGGGGCACGCTGAAAATGAGGAAGTTTCTGGGAGGTTGGCAGGAGAGATTTGCTAAAGATATTACAGGAATTGTGCAATACTGCACCTCCATCAGAGGGGAAAGCAGTCAATCTTCTACTTCTATCAGACTGTTTTCTGCTGTCCCAGCTGTAATAACCACTGGTCACACCACAGCTCAGAAGACACAAACAGTACAAGTAATTTTATTTTCTCTATCACAAGGATTTTTTTTAAATATTTTTTTTAAGCGGTTTGGTTTGGAAGGGGACCTTGAAAATCATATAATTTCAACCCTCCTGCTGTGGGCAAGGACATCTTCAACTACGCCAGGTTGCTCTGGCTTTGAACACGTTTGGGGATAGGGCATCCACAGCTTTCCTGGGTAGCCTGTTCTAGTGCTTCACCACCCTCACAGCTTTTTCTTAATATCTAATCTAAACTTACTTTTCTTTCAATTTGAAAGCATTTCTTCAGTATCTTCCCATCAGCAGCTGGTTGAGCATTTCACCCCAAAGCAACGTGGCCCCAGAGTCTGACCATGCAACACTCCCTGCCTTATATTTGAGCCTCCTCAGGCATACTGCAAAATTTTTCACCCTACAGTCAACATAGTTTCATCCCACATAGTTCGCTTGGGGTACCAGGCTGCAGTGGGCTGCTGGCACACACCAGGAGACTCTGTGCCAGAGAACACTGTGTTCCTTGGGGAACAATGAAACTCAACAACAGCAACAACCAACCACTGAAAAAAACACCTTGTTGCTAGACCTCATGCAAGAGAATGGAAAGACTGAGGTAGTGAGCCTGGAAAGGTTCAGCCATGTCCAACAGCACAGCAGCACTCCTGTGTTTAATGCTGCTATTTGCTGTTCATGCCGCTTTCCAGAGTGAGTATGTTATCCCTTGGGATCACAGCTCAGGTCCAAACTGCATCACTTCACTCAGGCTACAGATCTGCTTCGCCGTCTTGTGTGTGACAGACAAACTTCACACCCCTGAGCAGCTGTGAGGTGCTGCACAGCTTCCCTGCTCCAGTCTGGCTGCCTCTTGCCAGCAAAAGGGAAGGATCCACTCCAAAAGTGCTCAGAAGAGCTTGGGTAAAAGGTTTTAGCTACAGCCAAAGCCAAATGTCTACTGTTGCCTATAGGAAAGTCAGAAGCCCACAAAAATCTGTAAGAAAATGAGAAAGATTAAAGTTAATGAGAGAAAGATAGGTTTATCACGGGAGGAATTTTAACAAAGCAGGTGTAGTTATTGCACCTAGAACACAAAAGCATAGAACAGTTGGGACATATTGGGATTTATTTCAGGAAATAAAAAGTAGGGAGGGAGCTGGAAAAACTATGCACTGTATCGCACACACACACACGAAAAATTATGTCTTCTGAAAAGGGCTGCCGTTTCCATATTGCAATTGTAAAAGCTTTTAAATATCAAACACATTACTTTGCTACATACTGGCACCAACTGAAGTGTCAGATAAAACCCAGGGCTTCTTAGATGCCACTTAAGATTCAAATGGTTTGAAGAAGAGAAATGACAAGCTTCACTTCTGACAGAAGCCAGTATATCCTCTTCCAGAAAAAAAACAGATGTATCTTTTAAAACCTTTATGAGATTTATTATTGTGGTGCCTATTAGCATCAACATACTTAAGTACATTTTAGTATTTTCATTATAAACCCCTAGTTTAAAGTGTTTTATAACTCAGCTGTAAACATATGGCACTTTTAGGGACAGACACAATTCATCTGTTTCTGCACCAGGACTTCAAAGTGTCCATGCCCACACACATATAAAAGCAATGGTGGCATCCCAGTCTTTAATGCAGTTCTGTAGCCCAAAATCTAAACGAAAATATCTAAATGAAAAGAATTATTTGTCTTCACTCTCTGACATCATAACTCTTTACTTTCACTGCTCTCACGCTGTAGCCAGTAGCAATTTGTTTTACAAACTTTAAATGCATCTGCTGTTAGACAATAGCCCCTTCTTCTGGGGGTTCTAATGCTACTGCCACGGGAGCTTCACCTAAGAAGGGACTCTCCCTCATCCTCCATATGCACATTTCTGCAGCCGGCCTGTAGTGAGCTATTTAGTAAGCAAGCAGTAGTCTGAAAACCTACTTTAGCAGGCACTTGCAACAGCTACCTCTAAACAGGAGATTTTTTTAAGCGCTAAGCTGAAAAGAGCTTTGATACATTTGCGGAATGTCAGTGAGTGAAACAGAGCTGCCAAGAAGCAGTTTGTTGACGTTTTATTTTTCACTCCTGTTCTGCTTCTTATTTTAAGCTCTTAAAATTAAAACAAAGGAAATTAAATGAAAAGCTTCTGCATTTAAGAAAGCCTGGAAGTTCCCTCTCTGGCTTCCCTAGCCTACTCCCTCATGTCCATTCTGAATGTCCGAGATGTGTTTTGTCTCACAGGGGCACAGGTCTTCAGGCAGAGCAGGACAGGCTCCTCCCAGGATCCATTGGTGGAGCTTTGCAGCAAGGGGTGGAAGTGGGGATCACTCCAGCAGCCCTGGGCACATGTTCCCTAGGATGATACACTTTGGTCCAATGACCCACCTCCCACTAGCTGCTGAAGGAACAGGCTGTGCACTCCACTGAGCTTCTAAATCCTCTTGTCAGTGAAGTACTTTGTGGAAGTTAACCACTGGCCTCACAGCAATGATTCACACATGCAAGCTCAGCTGTCTCATCCCATATCTTACTAAACCAGAGCTAAATAGAAAGACAGTTCCAGACTTACATCTGATCATCATGTTAGGGATTCCTGCCACAGGACTTCTACTTGTCCAGTGCATAGGATAAGAATTTGTGGAAAAATCCCCAGAAACCAGATGTATTTAGTCTTTTGGAATTATATCTTCCAGAGATCTGTGTCTTTTTTGTGCTTTCTGTAACATGAAGAGGGCTCTGCAGCTGTGCTACTGAACATTAAATAAAAGTAGCAAGCTGAAAACCACCACTGTTTGGAAAAGCCAGACATCAAGGATGCACTGAACTAGCCAAGGAATATTCTTTACAGCAGAATTCCAAAACTCTGTAATTTCTGAATTTATTCACAAATTCACAGTGTCGCAATTCAATAACCGTTTTAATTCCTCCCAATTCTTACATGCAGAAAATCACCAGAACTGCTGGCAAGCTGAAACATCTGTAGAAAGCCAACAACTGCACAGAAGAGTGTTCCCTTCAAACAAACGCAGC
>VZRJ01007108.1:487-43464 GCA_013397565.1 Ptilonorhynchus violaceus
AGGTGGCAATAAGAACTCTTAATCATAAGATCAGAATCTCATGTTTATGTCCTTTGCATGATCAGAGAGAAGGATTGGAATGTGTAAGGGGAAAATGATATTTGTATATTATCCCTTAATATTTTTATTAATTTTTATTCCAGTAGAGTTAGTAAATAAATCATTTAATCATTTTCCCAAGTTTGCAGCCTGGTTTTGCTGTCTCTTCTCCTCTAAAGAACTAAGTGTGAGGATCTGGAGTTTGCCTCCAGGTTAACCTGTGACAACGCTGCTGGAGACTTGGCCGGACACCTGCTGACCCCCGAGCCTCGTGTTCAAGCCAGCGTCCTGCTCTGCCACTTCCCTTGCCTGCTCCAGCCTTCGCCTGCCCTGCCTCTCCACGGTCCTGCCTGACACCCTGCCTGCCTTGCTCCTGCCTGCCTGGCCCCGGCTGAGTCACCTGCTTCCAACTGCTTCGCCGGTCCAGCCCACTGCCGTGATCCCACCACAACCCTGTCCAGGGTGCTGCACCCTCCTGCCCAAGTATCCACTCCCGTCATCTCTGGGCACCCATCACTGTGGGAGCTTCACCCCAACAGCTGCACTTCTCCGGAGCTGTGCAGGATCCCCCGGCAGGGAGAGCACACTCCACCTGCCAGCTGGACTGCAACAGCACACCCCAAAGGCTCTAGTGGTAATGCCTGCTTTTCCTCCCTGTCTCCCCCATCTCCCCCATCTCTCTCTCTCCCTCATTCCTTTCACTTTTCCTTCCTCGTTTTCTGTCCTTTCTTTTGCTCTTTAGTATGCAGTTTTTGTTTCCCACAAATGGTTCTCAGTTATAGTATTTGTCTCAGTTGACTTAATTTTGTCCTGGACGATCCGTTTTAAAAGAACTCCCCGCGTTCCCACAGCGGGATGCGACAACGGGTTTGATTAAAAGTTCATTTTTTAACATTAAAATGTACCAAATTGAATTTTGTTGCATGACTTTATATCTTACTAATATTTATATTTAAAATTTCTATTGTTATTGCTATGTACTTTAATAGCCTTTGTATTCCTTTTCTAGAACATGGTTGACAGGGACTGAAAGCCACTCTCAATAAACTTAGCCATATATATTAAAATATTTAATAACATTTTGCTTACTAGTTGTCCGAGGAAGTACTGTTTTCTGAATCATCTATATTGTGGCATCTGGCTCACTTTAAAATTCATTTTTATGTGAGTCATTCTTTTTGCAACTTGACAGAAGAGCTTGACTTATTTTTAAAGACACAAAATGTGTTTTTAACTTCTTAGCATATGAAAAGCTCCTTGCCTGATAATAAGGTTTTCCCTCATTCATTTCTTCCAATATTAAAAGTTATCTTGTTTTCACTGCACTAGTGTCTACACACTTACTTAAAAAAAACCCAACCAGATTTAGAGCTCTTAGAAAAGAAAAAAAATCCCTGACTTCTGCATTTATCATGCCTCTTTCTTATAGGTAGCCTTTGTGCTGTTCCCTTTCTGAATTACAACTTACTTCATGGATCAACAAGAGGAGAAAACTTTCTTTGCATAAAGATGGAGCGGAAGCAGACATCAACTGCACTCTGAAAACTAATGGATGGAAGGATCCTTCCTCGGTTTCATGACTATGCAAAAGATTTGCATATCTTTAGAATAGAAATCATCACCAGTCAGCCAAAAAGTTTTGGAAAAAAAAGTTTATTCTGAAGAGGGTTATGCAACATCCTTGGGCTGGGGTGATATTCTGCCAGAGTGATTCTCCAGAGTGACGTGAATACTGACAACTTTTATCCTATTCCAGGGAAGAAACTTGCAGGCTTGGCACAGCTTTTGCATTTAACAGCATTCCTGAAATTCCACCTTTTATCTCAACTCGATGCCTTAGGATTTTGGCTTTTATATTTTTCATGTACTTGTAACTCTGCAATTCTTAGTGTGTAACTCTAAAGCCCATATAAAAGTGTTAGCTACTGCCTTTTAGACAAAATCCATCTTGAGGCCTGGACTTCAAGGACACCTTACTGCTTAGGCCCAAGATATGTAAACAACCATTGATGAAGGGGGGAAAAACCTGGGGGGAATTACTTCATTACCTGGGGCTGTAATTGGAAGAGCTAGCCCCGATATGCTAATGGACCAAACTTATTAAAGTATGGACAACTTGTGACCAGTTGTCCATCTTGGGTGGTCTATCTTAGGGAGAGGACCTCAGGGGGTCCACCTGGGATGTAAGCACCGCCCCAAGCGAGCTTTGACTGCCCTGGATGTACCTGAAGGCCTTCAAATAAACACCACTGCTTTTAACCTTTTAATCTTTGTCAAGTCTCTCTCTTTTAAGTAGTCCCGATAAGGCATCAGATTTATTCCAAAGATGGTGTCATTCATGGACAAATTGTTCTTTTATCTTAAAATACATACTTAACTGGAAAGCTGGCAGCCGAAGAAAGAATAGGCAAAAGTCAAAAAGCAAAATAAAAAAGAGTGGTTTTCATACATTTTTATAAACTGAGTCTCATAAATATACTTTTTAATACACATGGTTTTCCTTTGGAAAAAAATGGAATTTTCCCCATCCCAGTGGCAAGTAGATCACTGATTACACACCTCTGCTTAGGAATCAGGTCTTGTTTCTGGACATAGGGATTAAGGATGCTGTAACCCTACGAAGTTTTTCCTGCCACCAAAGATTAGACAAAGATGACCTCCACGACATCCTTTCTGACATAACATCTCTGACATTTTGTCTGTCCTCTCAGGACTAAAATTAATCTTTACTATTTCTGAAATGGGTAGGGCAACCATTCGCAAAAATATAGGTATATATGGAGCACTAAGTCGATTTTCTTCTAGCACTGTAAATGCTTTGCGTATTTCCATATTTTATTCAAATGTAGGAAAAAAGTTTTGATCCCACTGAAACCAGAAAATTATGTTTCATTAGGTTCAAAGAGAGAAGAAACAGCAGGAGACAAGACAAGGCAAGGGGAAGAGAAGGGAAATGATCGTCACTATTCAGACACAAATATTAAATGAAAACTATGAACATTCCAGAGGGAAGCTACTGCTGGGAAATCATAAACTATGCAGATTAAAACGCATTTGTTTAAATTGCCTACCTTCCTTGACACTTTTTGAAGAACTAAATCTTATTCTGAGAACACAAAAACTGGACAGCCCTTGAGGATGTAATAATGAAGTATACTTTCCCCTTCAATGTTTTGAGTCACATGTTAAAAATTTGCAATAATGCAAAATGTATATTTGGATAAGTTTTAAGAAATTGTGAATAGGAATGACAGAAATGCCAAAATCTGCAAACACAAAAGGGTTATTCCTTTACTGGAAAGAGTCCTCTGTAGATCAAAGATGAAGAAGATAATCCGTTTGGAAACCAGCTTGCCCCTTTTCATTAACATCATGTATTGAGTCTGAGGTAGAGGTCAGCAGCCCCTCCCAGTGCTGTGCTTTGCATTGGGAGCTGGAAGGGTGTTGATAACACAGCAGTGTTCTGGCTACTGCTGAGCAGAGCTGTCCCTCTAACATTCCTTCCCACATCAAGGGGTTGGGAGTGGGCAAGATCCTGGGAGGGGACACAACCAGGCCAGCTGACCCAAATTAACCAAAGGGATATTCCATACCATATGACATCAGCTCAGACATAAAAGCTAAGGGACAGACGAGGAACGGAGGGGGGGCACCCATTATTCTGTAACGTTTGCCTTCCGGAGCAACCACTACGCGTGCTGAGACCCTGCTTTCAGGGAAGTATCCGAACTTCGTTTGCTGATGGGAAGTAGAGATTGAACTTTTTTTTTCCTTTTTGCTCATGCGTGCACAGATCTTTGCTTGTTTCTGTCTGTCACTTTAATAAACTCACTTTATCACAACCCACTGGTTATTTTTCATCTTATTCTCGCCCCTGTCCCACTGGGAAAGGGAGTGATAGAGCAGCTTAGTGGGCACCTGGCACCCAGCCAAGGTCAAACCACTACACATCAGCAAGGTCAAGGAATGGTAATATGGATAAGAAAACATATCATATATTTCTCTTCTCTTCTCCTGTCTGGGAAGTAATAGGTCCTTGCAAATATTTTTGAAAGGAATCACACAATAGCTATTACAGCTATGACCATTAGTCTGATTATTGCCCTTTCACCCAAATGATTGTTTCATAGTTCTGTGCCTTTACTTAGCCAGAGAAATTCTTTTGTAAGACCAAAGCTACCTGGCAGTGACCTTAAAATTTAAGAAATCTTAATAGCTCTGAAGACAGCCCCCAGACTCCCAAGGAAATGGAAGAACAGTGGTCACCAGAGAACTGTACTATTAAAGTGTTCAAAGAAGATGTATAGATGTACGGTTGTAGAGCAGGAGAATCACTGAATGGTTTGAGTAGGAAGGGAGCATAAAGATCATCTAGTTACAAACTCCCTGAGATGGCCAGGGACATCTCTCACTAGAACAGGCTACTCAAAGCCCCATTCAACCTGGCCTTGAACACTTCCTGGGACAGGGCATCCACAACTATAAATATCTCAAGGGTGGGTGCCAAGAGGATGTTGCCGGACTCTTTTCAGTAATGCCCAGTGACAGGACAAGGAATAATGGTCATAAACAAAAATATAGGAAGTTCCACCTCAACATAACAAAGAACTTTACATTGAGGGTGGCAGAGCACTGGAACAGGCTGCCCATGGAGGTCATGTAGATTCTCTCTCTGGAGATATTCAAAATCTACCTGGACACATTCCCATGTCATCTGCTCAAAACCCATCTGTCCCCTTCCTTGGCAGGAGAGTTGTACCAGATGATTTCTGTAAGTCCCTTCCATCAATAATGATTCTGTGATTCTCTGAGCAACCTGTTCCAGTACCTCACCACCCTCACAGTAAAGAGTTTCTTCTTAATATCTCATCTAAACCTACTCTCTGAGTTTGAAGCTATTCGTCTTGTCACTATGTACTCTTGTAAACAGTCCCTCCTCAGCTTTCTTGTAAGCTCCCTGGAAGGCAGCTGCAAAGTCTTTCCAGAGAGCTTTCTCCTTTTCAGGCTGAACAACCCCAATTCTCTCAGCCTTTCCTCACAGGAGAGATGCTCCATCTCTCTGACCATCTTCCTGGCCCTCCTTTGCACTCACTCCAACAGGTTGTTCCATCCCGATACAGGGGGATTCGAGAGGAATTTTTTTTGATAGATTTCTCAGAAAATCAAGCACACATGCAGCAACATTATATCTGAGAACTGTTTATTAATAAATGTCCCTGCCAAAAGGGGATAGAAAAGGGAGAAAGAGAGGGGAAAAACGGACAGAACGTCACCACCAGAATCCCGGGGGCCCTGCCAGCATCTGCTCGAAGCGCACTGCAAGCTGTGGCGTCCACGTGGCTCGGCGTGGCTTTCAACCCGCGGCGGGCTGCGTGTCTCTGCCGTCGGCGTGGGGCGGGGCGCGGGCGGCGGCCGCGGGCTGCTGTGGGCTGCTCCGTNTTCTTAGCTGCCTCTTGCACATGGTAATCTTATAATGTTGAGGCATACATACAAACTGAATTGGTTCCTCTCACAGGTCCACATCCTTCTTATATCAAGAGCCCCAGATCTGGATGCAATATTCCAGACAATGTGTCATATGAGTGGAGGGGAAGAATCACCTTCCTCGACCTGCTGGCCACATTTTTTTTTGATGCAGCCCAGAATACAGTTGGCTTTCTGGGCTGCAAGTACACGTTTCTGGGTCATGTTAAGCTGCTTGACAATCAACAAGGCCAAATCCTTTTCCTCAGGGTTGTTCTTGATGTATTTTCTGCCTAGCCTGTATTTGTGCTTGGGACTGCTCTGACCTATGAGCAGGACCTTGCACTTGGCCTTGTTGAACTTCATGAGGTTTGCATGGGCACAAATTCCAAGCCCATCACAGTCCCCCTGGATGCCACCCCTCCCCTCTAGCCTGTCGACTGCACAACACAGCTTGGTGTTGTCAGGAAACCTGCTGCAGGTGCACTCAATCCCACTGTTATGTGGGAGGAGGTATGTCATGAGGGAGAAAGTAAGTCATGAGAACGATGCAGAGACATGAGTTGAGCAGTTGACAGCCTTAAGAAGTGTTCAAACCACTGGATTATTATGTATTTTGATGTGAGACTTTCTTAACTCCTCTTTCAAAACGGTTCTGCTAATAAAATACATAATGATTCTTTCTTACTAGTACTTAACCAGACCAGGGGAGTACACTAAGTATTATAGATTTTCATTGAATCTGTATAACGAGCTGAATAGACCTTTTACAGATTTGTGCCTAAAATTCATATCTTCCATCTAAACCAGACTTCTTCCCCTGAGTGCTATTAAAACAACAACAACAAAAAAGCTTGGGATACTGAGTGGAGAAAAGCAACCATAGTGAGAAATTGTGTCTATTCTTGCATTTTTCAACCAGAAAAGCAACCAAACCCTAATCCTTATTTTTGGCTTTAATCCAGCTTTATAAGCTTCCCACTCAACAGATCCCTGATGAGCCCATTCCAACGTGCTTCGTCTCCTTATAGGCAGTATAGTAAGCTTAAATACTTAATTTTGTCCTGAGTGTTCAACTAAAAGGTGAAGCACCCCACTCAAATTTTACATAAATATTACCTATGCTTTAGGTATTGCACTGCACAGGAAGGTTTATGCATACCTCCCAATTCACTTAAAATCCCAAATCAGAGTTTTGGTGTGATGTAAGCTATTAATGCACCTCTTCTTTGCACAACACCAACTCTTTGATAGTGAGTACAAATACAAGTATTTAAAAGAAAATGTCAAGAGGAGTATAAAGAATGAATCACTGAATATATCACATGATATAGAGAACAAACCTGTTTTTTTTAAAAGGTATATTGGGAGCAATTTGGTAATATTTCATCACACGTGTCAGGTATAACACCTCTAAAACCATCAGCCATGTAGATCAGTTCTTCACATTCGTTATGCATAGTGCCTTAAAGTTATATTCTATGTCTTTTAAGTTGTAGAGTATGAGATGGTTGGAGGTTAATATCAGGTTTCCTATGTACACTATCTTTGAAACCAGCATGCCATATCCATTTAGGATTCAAGCAAACTGAACAGAGCACAAAAGTGCTTTACATATATTAACTCAGCAATTCTACAACAGAATTCACTTGTAATCTAAGAGGAGACAAATATCTGCATAACGTTTCAAGTGAAAGCTGATGCAGGCTTTAAATCTGAAAGCAGGAAGGATGGTTTAAGGCATGGAGTCTAAAGAAGAAAGGATTTAAGGAGGATAAAGTGTGCTGACAAATGAAAAGTAGTTCAAGTGAGACTGAAAGGAGAACATGCTACAGGAATTGTCAAGCAAAAAGCAGAGTGAACCAAAGTAGACAACGGCAAAGAAGGAACATTAAATTTGCATATAATGCAGATATATCTGTATATTTGTAAATACCCATGTGATCTGTGTGTGGTACATCCAGCACTGGCCTTCATAACAAGAGATCACAGTTCCTCCTCCCAGACATGGCACAGATGCCTTCAAAAGCCTAATATCCTGAATTTCCAGCTCCTTCAAAGCTTATGTATATTCCAACCACAGGATGTTCCCATCTGTGTTCTGTGATCCCTGGAACAGGCATGCCAATGAGTTTCACAAAGACAGAAAATGGTGAAGGATGCCTTGATGGAAGAGAACCGTCTAGGACCAGAAATAGGCGGGAATTGAATGCAACCACAAGGTCAGGTTGGGAGGAAATAAGTATATTTACAGTGCACTTGGCTGTAGTTTGAAGTGAGGTATCTAAGTGGGAGAGGTGTGAGGCAAGAAAGTTCCTGAAATCCCTCTCTTCATCCAGCCACACTATGCCTGACTGGGGGTAGGAGTTTCCATGAAGGACTGAGAAGGCATGCAGAATATATCCAGGTGTGAACAGGAAGAAGCCTAAATTATTTCAGAAAAGATAAAGGCAGAAAATACTCTAAAAAATTAGAACTTCCATTGAACAGTGTTTCTTTACAAGCAAAACCACTCCAGTCTAGTAGAGCATGTATTTTTTACCAAATCCAATACACTTTAGTGTCTCTCAGTCCCTCAGATGGACTATTAGATAACATCTATATATTTGGTGATTATAACTGATTTATAACATTGCTCATCATGAGTATTAGAGGAAAGTTGGGGGTTTTTTGTATTTTCTAAAATACAGTAGTAACAGAAACATTTTTAAAATGTGATTAAGTTTAACAGTACTTTTAAAAAAGGATACTCTTAGATAGAGTATCAGACATACAGTCCTGCAGCACATGGCAGATTAAATATTTTGAAATTATTTTAAAAAAATTCTTTCACTCACCCAGAGCAATATTTTTGACTTTTTTTTGCAGATCAACACAATTTAGTCTTTAATTCATTTTATTTTTTATCATCTCAAACACTTTCCCATGGAAAATTTGAATGATATGTAGTTGCCATTATTTAAATTATGATACAGTGCAATCACAGTTCAGCTGATACTTAAGTTCAGTTGCATCTACATTGCTATATGATCTAGAAAATTCACAGCCGTAAACAGTTTAAAAAACAGTAAATAATAAGGTATCACCATGTTTGTGAGGCATCAAAAATTTCGTATTCTCTTCTTACAGGCAAGATTTTCTGTGAATTTTTGGTATATGTAATCATGAATATATTTCCCAAAATCCTACTCTGTTTCAGATGTTGAATCTTAACTAAATTGGAATGTGATATGGACAAATTGAAATGGTTTCCCTTTATACAACTACTTATTTCCTCAGTCTAAATAAAAAAATTTAGCTGACACCGGTTTGCATACTTCATATATGTCATTTATATGAAACCACATAGAAATTCCCTAACAGATTTTTCAGTAAACTGGAGACAAGATTACCCCAAGATACACAAGGGAAGCATAATACATGAGAAAAGAACTTATCATTAATGTTAAAGAGATTATCTCAAAGCAGAAAGCAGAATACTATAAAATGAAGTTGAAATGTGTTTTTTATGATTATTAAAATACATGCTTACCTTAAAATGCTCAAGCAGATCAAATGAAAATCGAGGATAATAAAAAAGGAAATGAGACACTTCATAACATATCTATAGGATGGATTAGACTTGAATTTAAATGATGCATTCATATTCGTTTGTCATGAATGTAAAATAAAACAAGTAGAATATGAATGCAGAGCAGATTTTATTTAGACTGACTAATTGACTTGTACAAAGTGAAGCAATAGTGAAGATTATAATGATACTGCATGTATGAACACCCTGAAAGAAATTTGGACACCACTTTCCTGGAATAAAAATGCACATCCTTTTCCTACTCGCTTTCTCCATGTCAGATCAGTAAAGTTCCATGTAAAACTGCAAAAAGTGTGAAAGGCTGTTTATGCTTTCACCTTTGAAAATCCAATGACCTAGAATAAGACCATCTGGAGCACACATACATATACTAATGCTGATTTCCTTATGAAATAAATTCATTCTTTCTATTAAAATATTTTTACAGAGAATATACTAATGTTATTTCAGAATAATAACTTTATTATGCCAATTCCCAACTTCAGTATGTATTCAACATAGTTGTCAGGAGAGTCATTTAATCCCTGCTGTCAGGAGGCCGGGTTTATTAATAACAATGAAAATGATAATATGTGATATAAACTTGAGCAATATCACAATACCAAGGGGTTTCCTTGACAAAACAGAGAGGAACAAAGAGGCTGTAAAACATTATTACCTTTGAATGAGAAATATGTGTCAGGATGAAAGGATGAATCTTTTAGATCGGACATTATATCAAGTTTACTGAAAATAAAAAAAAATACTGATTAGTAAGGAGAAACCTCTAGCACATGTTACAAAAGCTTAATGCTGGGGTATAAAGGAGAAAAAGGATACATAGTTTTCAGAATCGGACACATTCAACCAATATAAACATCTTTCCTTGCATAAGTTTTTCACAGAATTCATTGGAACTTTCATATTCAGAGACAGTTTTAGATTTAGATTCTATTGCATTCACATTTACATTTCACAGACAGTAAAAGAACTAAACCAAGCAAAATTATATACCCAATCCTGCACCAAAATTAGCCTAAAAATTAAATAATGTTCCTCTTCTTTAGCCAATATCTTAAAAGGAAAAAAAAAAATTTCTCTGGTGGTTCTAGTAATTCAGCTTTAGGTAGATCTTGCCGAAAGCAGCATCACTTTCTGCCTCATAAAACATCAGTATAGTATTATGAAGCTAGTAGGATAGCTGGACTTGGTTCATTTTTTTAAATAGATAGATAATTGCTTTCCTATTGAAACTCTCTTTGGACTTCGCATGTGTTCCCACCTTTCACTGAAGGCAGAAGTAAATCAAGGAAAGAGATGGAAGACAGTGTCAGCAGTGACTCTCCTTTTTCTCAATTCTTAATTAAGATTGAGCAGTGAATGAAGAAGATAGAAAAAAAATCAGGACAGCATAAGGATTCTTCTGAATTACCTGCAAACATGGGAGAAATCCAAAACCAAACCAAAACAAACTAAAAAATAATATGAGTAAATGAAACAACAAAATCATCCAAAGAAATCCCCCAAATAAGCAAACCAAAAAAAGAAGGTTCAAAAACCAAAAGCCCAAATTGCTCTAATTTTTTTTTAATAATCGCATTGTTTCTTTTTCCATTGGTAAAGTTTTTGCTTGTTTCTGTAACTGTTTACTGAAAATTACATTATTGTCTATATTCAGCTGGACACTGACAGATTTATTTCTTCAATTCTATTGCAAAGTATTTCAAAAGTGGTAGATTATTAAGGAACAAATAGATGAAAGTGCATGAAGTTGCAGACACAAGAATCCTTCAAACATGCAAATCCCCAAGGGCTCTTTAATACACAGTAAAAAAAACCGAGTAGGAACACAGAAATTAATGGTCTTGTCTTTCAGGTATTTAATTTCTGTGAACTGCTGCAGCTCAGAATTCTACCTGTGACCCATTGCTTATCCAAAACAAACCAAACAATTTTTCTGGAAATATCTGCAGTTTTCAATAAATTGTGATTCTTGTTAGTAAATTCAAATATGCCTTCAAGTTCTCTGTCTCAAAAATACTTTATAAAATCACAGAGCTGTGAGAAACTATTACCAATTTGGTTTAAAACAAGAGAACTGACAAAATATAGTGTGACTTTTTTAATTCTATGATTTTTCATGATTTATCTATGCATCATTTTAAGAACATGAAAATCACAGAATGGGTAAGGTTGGAAGGGACAACTGAAGGTCATGTAGTCCACCCTCTCTGCTCAAGAAGAGTCATCATAGAGCTTGTTACTCAGGTTCGTGTCCAGGCAGCTTTTGAATACCTCCAGTGAGGAAGACCCCACCACCTGTCTGGGCAATCTGTTCTAGTGCTCAGTCACCCACAGTAAAGTTCTTCCTCATGTTCAGTGGGAACTTCCTGTATTTCAGTTTCTGCCCGTGGTCTCCTGTCCTCGGCACAAATAAATAGATCCTGACTCCATCCTCTTGACACTCTCCCTTCAAATACAGACATTGATGAGTTCCCACTCTCAGTCATCTCTTCTTGAGGCTGAGCAGGCCCAACTCTCTCAGCCTTTCCTCATAAGAGAGATGCTCCAATCCCCTCGTCTTTGTTGCCTTCCCCTGGGCCTGCTCCAGGAGCTTCATATCTCTCTTGTCCTGAGGAACCCAGAACTGGACACAGCACTCCAGGTGCAATCTCTCAGGCTGAGTAGAGAGGCAGGATCACCCTTGACCTGCCGGCACTGCTCTTCCTAACGCACCCTGGGAAATCAATGGCGTTCCTGGACACCAGGACACACTGCTGGCTCATGGACAGCTTGTTACCTGCAAGGACCCCCAGATCTTTCTCTGCAGAACTGCTTTCCAGAATAATAAAGCAATGTACATTCCTAAATCAGTAGTTTTAATATTGAGTCTTCCTTTACATATTTCCAAACTTTTGAATTATCTTTTGTTATTACGATATAATGACAAATATAAATAATGACATATTCAAAATATAATGTGGCAGCAAGGCACCACATTCAGCAGTGCCAAGATCAGCATGAAATTTATGCTGGTCTGTAAGTAGAAGTATACGTATCCAGTCTTACTTCAGTTTACTTGGTAACAAAGCATACTTCAGATTTTCAGTCCTGAAGTCAAAAGGCCCAGAGAGGCTTTTATTGCTGCTTTTTGAAAAATTAAAAGTACTGCCCCACAGAATTTAATTTGTGTAATTTGTCCAGGGAGATTTTAACTATAAAATGTAAAAGGCTAAAAGAGACCCCCAGAGTTCTGTTAGTCTGGGCAAGAGCTCTATTCTTGTGCAAAAGTCTTTATTTTCAAGTAGTAAGATTTTTCTCAGAGGCCCTAAACACTCTTCTCTCCAAACGTACTCAGTGCCAGAACCCTCCATAAAGGTTTCTCATGTGAGGTATTTGCTGAAAGCGCTATCATAAAAATCATGTGAGAAATAACACAATGGGCAGTGGAAGAGGTAGAGGACTTCCTGAGACCCACTTTTAATGCTGATCTGTTTTAAAAGCCAATCAGTAAGCATAATTGAACAAAGCTCTTCCCAATGGCATTTGGCAAGTGATTTCTTGAAGTCTAGATACTGACCAACATCAGAATACTTGATAGTGCTTAATTCAAACTGAGAGTCAGGTCTAGTTACGTGACATGGAATGTGTAACTTTTTTCTCCCATGTTTATGATGGTGTTATCTCACCTTTATATCGATTTCCATCTTTATATTCAGTCTTTTTTCGGGACTTTGTGAGTGGGAAATTTGTGCCTCTTAAGAGACCTAATGAATTCACACTCAAACTTTTAAACTGGAAATACCTTTGCTATTTGTGAAGAAAGCATTAATTATATTGACCTTTTATGCTGAAAATCAGCAAATGGTAATAACCTGGTACTATTTCCTCCTATGTTCAGATTGCCCGTTTACTTCTTAAACTGAATTGTCTCTTTTCTGTAACATCTCTCACAAAAAAAAAAAAATTGTTTTAAAAGTGGTTTATCTGCTTCTTTAATCTCCTCACCCACAATTTCTGTTAACCCTCCATTAGCAGTGATATTTCTTCAAGGTTTTATATTTGCTCTATGTAGTGGGTTGACCTTGGCTGGATGTCAGGTGCCCTCCAAACCATTCTATCACTTCCCTTCCCAGCAGGACAGGGGAGAGAAAACAAGATGGAAAACAACTCTTAGGCTGAGATAAGGCAGTTTACTAAAGCAAAAAATAAAAGCAAAATCTTGCACATGCATAAGCAAAGAGAAAAAAAGTTTAATCTCTACTTCCCATCCCATCCGTGANGACATATGGTATGGAATAGCCCTTTGGTTAATTTGGGTCAGCTGGCCTGGCTGTGCCCCCTCCCAGGATCTTGCCCACTTCCAGCCCCTTGATGGGAGGGGAAGTGAGACAGTGCTGAAGCTGTGCCAGCCCTGCCAAGCAGCAGTCAAAACACTGCTGTGTTATCANTTTAATCTCTACTTCCCATCCGTGAGCAATGTTTACCCCCTTCCTGGGAAGCAGGGCTTCAGCACATGGAGCAGTTGCTCCAGAAGGCAGACACTAAAAAATAACTAAAAAAGGTGAACCTGAACCAGAACCTGAACCTGAACCTCAACCTCAACCTCATCCTCAANGACAAAGAGACTCCCATTGTTTGAGCGTGGCCTTATAAAAAAAATAAAATATTCAGGTCAAGAAGTTTGTCTAATCTCATATTTTGTTACATAACAGCACAAAGCTGTGACAGTACCATAGGTATTGCCTACAAATTAGACATTCAAACATGATTTTTTCAAACTATTTCCACGAATACCCAATCTGTGCATAGGGAACAAAACTGAAAATTCCATAGCCATGGTAATGGTTAGTGGTGCCAATTTTTAATGACTAGATTTCTCTGACCAGCATTTATAATAATATAAACTTCTTGACAGCGTAAAAACCAATATATTCCTTAAAGATTTGAATTATTTTTCGACCTTAAAAAGAAATCATACCTTCTCCCATAGAAAGTGATTCTTTGAAATATCTTGGCATGTAATCAAATCTGGCTCATACATATATGAAATAGGCTGCACCATGATAGACCTTTGATGATAGTGATAAATTTGATGGAATTCCTCTCATTCACCTTAGACTTGTACATCTGCTAAACACTGGAGATCAAAAGGCTTCTTATGGCAACATTTCTCACATGTAACTTAAATATTTTCTCTGGGAGGATAGGAACCATGGAAGGTTTCTAAAGGGAATCTGGACAACTATCTCTGATGTATAATAAAGAGGTGAGTCTTTTCATTTAATCCAAAAAGCCTCTTAGAAACTTGCATCCATTTTTTTTCCTCAGTAAGTTTTTTTTATATTAATACCCTAACAAAGCTATGTAAACTTAGCATCATTTAGCTTTGACAGCCATCTATCACAACAACTCAACACATCTGGAAATTCATGCTTTCAGCTTTACACTTTTTTTTTCTTTTGTGCTGTAACACAAGAACATTAACAGATAAATCTTGGATATAGTTTAAAGTTTACTGATGACTACAAATATCTTCCGCTGCTTCACAAGGTTCTTATTACATAGCCATGAATAGTCATTCCCAATAGAAGCAAAAGGAGCAGACACTATATCAAGAAAAAGCTTAAGATTTGGGATGTTGTTTTTTTTTCCTTTCTTTTACTTTAAAATAGTAGGTTTTCTTTTCTTTTACTTTAAAATACAAATACAGAATAATTTGATTTCAAATCATGGTATATCCAGGAAATAATATTGTACACATAGAATTAAACCCCTAAATTATTTTTGAAGTATACGTACATTAAAATTTAAAACTTCTCATTGTACACACCAAACTTTCCTCAGCCAGCTGGCAGTTTATCTGTTTGTTTCTCTTATCACTGTGAGAGACTGCAATGTTGATGGTCAATGTCCCAAACAATCAGCCATTTCCCAATGCAGTGGGTGCTTGGCTGATGATGTTCAAGGTCACAGCCCAGGTGCAGAGGGGGTGGACACCCACCACCAGAGGCTACAAGCTGGGTTTTGGGCCAGATCAGGAAAGAGGCAGCTCCTGCGAGGCTGGGTAATGATTTTTATTATGCTGATTTCTGCCCTTACGCAACTGGCTCAGGTGTGAAAACTCCTCTCTGGGGGAGATACTAGGACATTCACCTGAAGGTATTCAGCCCTTCTGATGAGGCATAATTGGCTCAACTGCTCTGACCTAAGAGGCAGCTTATCTTGTCTTAGAAGGTGTCATAAACCATCGAAGACCTCGAAGTGTCTCGTGATCCACAGTGTTACATCTGTAAAACTCACAACCTTGGGGAAGGCACCTGGGTGTTCTCACCTAACCTGAGCGTATATTAAATCATTGAACTCTGTGTCTTGTGGGCTTTTTCCACTCCTGATAGATCAAGGCTGTGACCACCTCTTTGACCAACAGACATTGAAACTGCAACAGTTAAATTTCATTGCTAGATCATGGGTGGTGACTATATACCTTTCTCTCTCCTTTTCCTTTCTCTCTCTCTTTCTTCTCCTAACTTCTTCTTGAAATATATTGTAAGCAAGACTAAAAAATGCCAGTCAGTGCCTTAGTAAGTGCTATGTTGTTTGGATAAGTTAAAGTTGGCTAAGTTTAAGTTTGCTAAGTTAAAATTTGTGAAGTGCCTTACTTTGTCTGGATGTTTTAAAATTTGCCAAGTACCTTATTCTACCATAATGTTCTAAAGTTTGCAAGTAAAAGTGTGTTTTCGAACCTCCTGAGAATTTTGTTGTTTCTTCTGTGCACAGCCCAGACTAAATCAAACAATCTTCCCCTAAACCCGCCAAGCAGACTGGGGCATAATATTCACCCAGAAGTCTATACCTTTTTACAAATTGTTTGCCAGTGACTTTTTATGTTTTCCAGATAATTTCTTTCCCATCTCAGCTGTAATCATTAGCAAGTAAATTATGTTATCACAAAGTTTGTTTGGAATAAAATTCCAGATTTTTCCTGTCAACTTCATATGTGTGAGTAAAATTGGTATAGAAAGAGAAGCTGTGCTGGATGAATTGTAAGTCATTTTCTCCCTTCTTGATAGGATCTTGGCTGTATTCTTAAGTTTCTATAACAGAGTAATGTGACACTGCGTGGAGAGGCTGGCAAGAGAATCCTCGCGGGAGAATGCTCAGTGTCACCTTCTGCCTGCCTTGCCGGAGAGGGCAAGTG
This sequence comes from Ptilonorhynchus violaceus, assembly GCA_013397565.1. Classification (NCBI taxonomy): domain Eukaryota; kingdom Metazoa; phylum Chordata; class Aves; order Passeriformes; family Ptilonorhynchidae; genus Ptilonorhynchus; species Ptilonorhynchus violaceus. The sequence continues at coordinate 16,762 of VZRJ01007108.1, forward strand.
CCCTTTGCAGGATCGGGGCTGGTGTTCAGCCGATGCTGGCTCCTCTCAAAGGATAGAGCTCCTTAGCCTGCCTGTGATGGTTATATTGCGTCGCCAAGAATAAAGGAGTGAGAGGGATTCTTCACTTGGGTTCCAGATAGGTTTATTATCTGAAGGGTCCAGAGGTGAAGAACACAGATCTGAGGGTTGCAAGGGTTTTTATATGGAGGGAAAAGAGGGAGGAGTAGAGGGAAACAACCAATAGGAGAAGGACAAAGGGGCGGTAACAGAGTACATTCAACCAATAGGAAAAACAGGGAGGCGGGAGCGGGAACAGGGAACCAACCAGGGATCGAACTGAACAGAACTTTCCAGACCAGGGGGATGTGGTCTAGACCTAGGTGCTGCCCTCGGATCCGCCCACGGATCCTCCTTCATCCATCCATTGGAGGGCGAGCACCTGATGGGCATTGGTCTGCCACAGCCCACGAGGGGGCTGGGCCACCACTACATCTCCCCTGTTTTTGTTTGTTAAGTTTAAAACATACGTTTTAAAACAACAAAGAGACATAAAGATTAGAGTAATAACTGAAAGGATCCAAAGAAGGGTTTTTAAAATAGATCCTACCCACCCAGATATTCCCCAGCCGGAGAAAATTCCCCCCAACCAGTCCTCTCCTCGCCGAAGTTGGTGTACTTGGTCCTTGATCTTCTGAATAGTGGTGTGGATGCTCTCTGTGTGTGATGACAGATTGAAGCAGCATAAGCCTTCAAATTCTTCACATCCATGCCCATGGGCGAGAAGGAGGAAGTCGATGGCAGCGCGGTTTTGTAAAGTGGCACGCGTGGTTGTGTCCTTGTCTGCGAGAAGTTTACTGAGAGCCTTGGAGGTGAGGTTGGCGTGTTTGCCAAGCCAGCACTCGATATGTTTTATCTCCCCCAAGGCCCTGGCCGCCGCAGCCCAAGGGAGTAGCACTGACATCGCAACTGTTTTTGTTCTTGGCCAGGAGGTGATTTCCAAATTACAATTTTCATCGAACTCTCCAATTGACCTTTTTGTTTTTTGGGGCCGAATGGATCTTTTTCCACTCTAACAGGTGTTTCTTGTCTGGCGTCAGTAGTGCTAACTTCCCAAGGGTGCAGGGCCCTCCACGCAGATGGGACGGGATCCCTGCCCAAGCCCGGTTACCACAAATGAAGAACACTCCTTTTGGGAGCATCCTGGGACTTTTCGTGGACTTAGCTGGTGTGGGTGCTGTAATATTGCACCAGAAAAGTGAAATGTAAGCTTTGTCATGCGGGGTGACATCTAGGATGTATGGTGTTCTCATCTGCCCTTGTCCTAGCCACTCTGCTGATTTTAATTTATAATCGAAATTCACGCAATAGACCGCTTGTGAGGACCCCAGCAGGTCGAATTCCTGAGGTTCCTCCTGCATGGATGGGTATAGCTTCGTCCACTCATCCCAGGAGAGAACCGGGTCGGGCCGTTTACCTGTGAACGGATACTCGTTTGGTTGTAGTGGGATCCCTACCAAGCATGTGGACATGGGATTGTCCGCGCCGCTCATTGGTAGACATAGTCCATCCTGGTTGAGGGACTTAGCTGAGATGGTCCATACATTTGCTCTCGGCTGAGGAATTATCCATCCTGCCGCAGATAGAATAGCGAGCAGGAAGATGCCCATTTGCAGTTGTTTGGACATCATGCTTCGCAGGTGGGTAGGTTGGATCTAAAATGAAAGAAAAACAGAAATGTAAAGCATAACATCAACATGATTGGTTCCTTCTGCTCCCCCGTTTTTCAAATAAATAAAATGCAATTAGGAATCTTAAGGTTCTGTATTGGGGAAAGGGGTATTAAGATCAGAAGAAGGGAAATTATCTGCCAACGGAGCTGAATTTTCTCTTGTCTTGCGCCGTCGCCTCCAGGCAGCTGTAGTGACATCAGCTGGACTGCACTGCTGTTCCTCCAGGGTTTTTGATTGCAGAAATGGTTTTACCCATTTCCCCGGGATCCACCTCAGTCCCTGTGGGGTTTGGACACAAGCATATCCTGTGCCCCATGTCACCAGGGGAAATGGGCCCTGTGTTTGTAAAGTTTCTGGGTGTTTAATTAACACAGGTGGACGTCCTTTGAACTTGGCCCTCTTGGAATTTGTAAAGTGGCATAAAACCGGTGGGTTAGGTTCTTCAAACGAACAATTTAAAAAATTGATTGTAAACAGAACTTTAGAAAGTCTCACAACCGGGACGTTGACCATGTCCTCTCCTCGTTGTAGCTCCAGCAGCCTCTTGATGGTTCGGTGAGTCCTTTCCACCACCGACTGGCCCGTTGGGGAGTGTGGGATGCCAGTAGCGTGGTTTATTCCTCACAGCTGGAAAAAGTTCTGAAGGCTCTTAGAGATGTATGCAGGCCCGTTGTCCGTCTGAATTTCTCTGGGTACCCCCAGGGTGGCGAAAGCTTGCACGAGGTGGTTCACCACATCCTTGGTCTTTTCTCCCATGTGGGCTGATGCAAAAACTGCGCCTGAAAAGGTGTCTACTGAGACATGAACGTACTTCAGTCTGTCAAATTGAGGATAGTGAGTGACATCCATTTGCCGTACCTTACAACTGCCTAGGCCCTGAGGGTTAACCCCCGCGCCCAACGATGGCATCTGAAATCTTTGGCAGTTGGGGCATGTAGCCACAATAGCCTTTGCCTGATCCCGGGTTATACGGAACCGGTGAACAAGGGCTGGAGCATTTTGATGGAACATTGAATGACTTAGCTTAGCTTGCTGAAACAGATCAGGTATCGTAGAGAGCTTCGCTGGCATTGCTAATGCATCTGCCCTCCGGTTACCCTCGGCAATAAATCCTGGAAGTACAGAGTGCAATCTTATGTGCATAACGTAGAAGAGTTGCTCTCGGTGGGAGATAAGGTAAATGAGCCTCGAGAGCAAGCTATATATTTTCAGATTGGATACCTCTTTGAGTAAAGCTGACTCTGCTCTGGCAGTTAAACCCGCTACATAGGCCGAATCAGTGATCAAATTGAAAGGCTCTTTGAATTTCTCAAATGCTCTAACCACGGCCACTAACTCTGCAACTTGAGATGATCCCTGTACCACCTCGACGTCAGACTCCCACTTCTGCGTCTGCGGATCCTGAAGCCAGGTGATAACTGACTTGCAGGATGCTCCTGAGCCGTCTGTAAAAAGAGTTAGAGCATTGAGTGGCTTTTTGCTCTGTATCTGTTTTGGAAGTATTTTTAGGGCCAAATGTAAGAGATTGTGTTTGGGATAATGGATAGAAATCTGTCCTGTGTAACTGCCCTGGGCATATTGGAGGCTTTCGCTGGTTTGATGTAGGTTGTCCAATTCATCTAATTTTAGTGGCACGTATATGGACACGAAATTGCACCCTGTGACGGTACGGAGTCGCGCTCTCGCTTTCATGATAAGCTTAGCCATCAGCTCCTGTGGCTGAGTGATACTCTTGGATGGCTGGTGCGAGAGAAAAACCCACTCGATCAGCAACAAGGGGTCCTTCTGCACCTCATCCAACTGGAACAACAGCCCATAGAGGTATGGCAAGGATGGCAAACCTGTACGGTAAGTTTTCTCGACAGCGATGTATCTGCTTCGATGATATGGATTGCTGCACCTTTTCGATGGATTTCCTTGCTTTGGTCGTCAGCGTTCTTGGCGCATTCAGCTCAGTCTCCCCTCAGGAGGTTGAACAAGGGGGCAGGGTCCTCTGTGGTGAGGCCAAGGAGTGGTCTAATCCAATTTATAGTTCCGCACAGTTGATGGAGTTCCTGTAAAGTCTTAGGATTTTCATTAATCACCACGCGCTGGTGCCACGACGAGAGATGTTAGCTGTCGCAGCCTTCCAAAAGCGTCCCCAGAATGGAGCCGCCTCAGTCGTCGGCCTGGACAGCACTCCTGTCTGCTGGTAGATGAGGCTCACAGAAATAAAGAGGTCGGAACGGGTCTTCCGTATGGTTCCATGTTTATTAGTGGAGGGTCAGGGACAAAAGACAAGATGGGGCTGAGGGTCAGGGTGGAAATAGGGTGCCTGGAGGGCGGAGAGAGCATCGGGACCAATCACCGGAGGGCCCGGGGGTGGAGCAAGGGTAACGGTCCAATTGGGTTGAGAGGAAGGAGGGATTTAGGGAAGGAAACCAATAGGGAGTACAATTCGAAAGAAAATTCTGGATCCATAACCGTATAAGAACTAGATAAGGCGGGGTTACAAACCACTCCCTTGGGGGAGAGACCTTCTGGGTGTTGTGGGTGGTTCAAACCCTAGAAACCACCCACCATTGGGGCTGGGTGGAGTTTCCTCTTCTAATCACCGTCACATCCCCCCCTTCTTTACATTTAAAAAGAGTGGTCATAAATTTAAAAGTGAGTTTCTTTAAACGGCTGAGTATAAACAAAATTAGGAAAACGACGAACACAACCCAAAGAATAGTCTTAATAGTTGAGATGGCCCAATCAGAGAGTCTTGTGTCCTTAAACAAGTCCTCAAACTACCCGCTGGCTTCCTTTTTCAAGTTATTAATCTGATCCTTGATTTCCTTTATAGTAGAATGGATGCTCCGGCTGTTGGAGGTGAGGTTCATGCAGCACAGCCCCTCAAACTCTTCACATCCGTGCCCGTGTGCCAAGAGTAGAAAGTCGATGGCAGCCCTATTCTGTAGGGTTGCTTGCCTGGTAGTTTCCTCGTCTTCGAGGAGCTGGCTCAGAGCTCGGGATGTAAGATTTGCTTGCCTCCCTATCCAACATTCTAGGTGGCCAATATCTCCTAAGGCCTTAGCAGCCGCCACCCACGGCAAGAAGATGGAAACCGCCGTTTTCTTTGTGTGACTCCAATCGATAATTTGGCTATCGCAATTTTCATCCAGATTGTGTACATTTCTTTTTTGGCAAGCCAATTGTTTATCTTTCTTCCAATTGATAATTTGGGTCTTATCTGGCGTGAGGAGAGCAAGCTGACCAAGCGAGCAGGGGCCTCCTCGAAGACGGGAAGGGATCCCATTCCAAACCCTGTCGCCACAGATGAAGAAGACTCCTTTAGGGAGTTGCCTGGGACGATTAGTGGACGCAGATAAGGTGTTGGATGTATAATTGCACCAAACCGCTGATTGGTACTCTATTTTTACTGGATTTACATCTTTTGTGTAACTTTTTCGAATTCTATCAGATTCTAACCATTCCGAATTAGACAATTTATAGCCAAATTTTATGCAATATGTTGCCTTGGATGACCCCAGTAATGTCAATTCCTGGGGTTCCTGTGGTGCATGTGGCAGAATCCTTGTCCACTCATCCCAGCTGTCGACAGGATTTGGTTTTTTACCTGCAAAAGGGTATTCATTCAGACGCAGGGGAATCCCGACCAGGCAGGTGGACATAGGGTCATCTACTCCTGACATCTGCAGGCACATATTCTCTTGGCCAATGGTTTTGGCCAGGGTCACCCAAATGTTCTGTCGAGGTTGCAGAACCAGCCAGGCATCCACTTGGCAAAAGATCGTCATGTGAAGGAGCCACAGGTAGTTGAGGGGTGTTGTGATCTGAAGTTTTCGGGCCTTAAAATAAATTTCAAAAAAAGATATAATTATTTGTGTATGTGTAAGTATATAACAAAAAGGGATATCATCCCTGCCTTCCTTCAATCCTCCCAACTCCCCCTTCTTTACATTTAAAAAGAGTATGGGAAGGTAGGTAGGATAGGAGTAAGGTAAGTTTAGGGTAGGGTCACACATGAGGAAAGATTTAGGATGGGGTAAGACAAAGGAAAATTTCCAGTGATCTGTGTGTTGGAGAGAAGGAGGGGAGTCCCTCTTCAAGGCGCATCAGTGTGATGTTCATGCCGCCTTCTCCTCCTCTTCCAGGCTTCTGTGGTGTCTTTTTCAGTGTCCTCTTCTTGGGCTGGATGGGTATCTGTTTGCTTCCTTGTATCTCCAAGATATGGCCCGATGTTTCTCCCGGGGATCCATTTCGGTCCTGCTGGGGTTGAAACACAGGCATACCTCCTCCCCCACGTGATCAGCTTGAAGGGCCCCTGTACTTGGTGTGTCTCTGGGTCCTTGACCAGCACCGGTGGTTTCTCTTTTAGTTTGGCTCTGGTTGTGTTGGAGAAATGCCTATACACCGGGGGCTCTGGCTCTTCAAAAGAATTGTTTAGGAAATTGATTGTAAAAAGAGCCTTACAGAGTCTTTCTATAGGGGAGGTAGTCTCTGCCCCTCCTTTTTGCTGGTCAAGGACTCTCTTAATATTTTGATGGGCCCTCTCAACGATGGATTGTCCTGTAGGGGAGTGTGGGATACCTGTGCTATGCCTGATCCCCCATAGTTGGAAAAACTGCTGTAATTTTCGGGAGATATAGGCAGGACCATTATCTGTCTTTATTTCCGCTGGGATCCCCAGGGTGGAGAACGCTAGGAGATAATGTTTAATTACGTCTCGGGCCTTTTCTCCCGTGTGGGAGGAAGCAAACACTGCGCCCGAAAAAGTGTCGATGGACACATGTATATATTTATTTCGTCCAAAGGGCGCGTAATGGGTTACATCAGTCTGCCAAAGCTGGCAGCTCTGCAGACCTCTAGGATTAGTGCCCTGAAACCCAAGGGATGGCAGTTGATACAATTGACAGCTAGGGCAGGTGGCGACAATGGCTCTAGCTTGATCCCTGGGCAATTTAAACATTCTTACCAACGCTGGTGTATTCTGGTGGAAGAAGCTATGGCTTAACTTAGCTTGGGCAAAGATATCCGGTGTGTTTGGAGTTGTTACAACCATTGCCGTCGCGTCCGCCCTCGCATTCCCTTCCGATATAAATCCCAGAAGGTTGGTATGCGATCTCACATGCATTATATGAAATGGTTGCTTCCGGTGGGACAGCAACCTAACAAGGTTCGAAAGCAATTGATGTAATTTTGGATTCTGGACCTCTTTAAGCCAACCATGTTCAGCCCAGGCAACTACTCTGGCCACATAGGCCGAATCTGTGACCAGATTAATAGGGACAGTGTTAAATTTTTCAAAGGCTCTCACGACGGCCGTGAGTTCGGCAAGTTGAGGAGAACCCTCAACCTGCTCCGACTCAGTGACCCACTCCTGAGTCTGGGGGTCCCTCCAGGCCAAAGCGGCCTTTTGGGAACTCCCGGAGCCGTCGGTGAAAATAGTGAGGCCCTTGACGGGGGTCCGACTTTGCATGAAATTTGGGGCCAAATCAAGGTCTGAATTAAGTAACTTGTGACTCTGTTTATGTATTGAAATTTGGCCTGAGTAGTTATCCAGTGCGAACTGGAGGTCCTCGTTGGTCTGGAGTAAATGGTCCAAGTACCCAATCGTGCCCAATTTCATTCTGATGCATGTGAAATCGCACCCCGTGAGAACGCGGAGGCAAACCCTAGCCTTTATAATAAGTTGCACCATAACTTCTTGCGGCGTTCTCAGGGTCTTTTTGGGCTGATGGGGAAGGAAGATCCATTCTATAATAAGGAGTGGGTCTTTTAACTCCTGGTCCCACTGATAAATCAATGCGTAAAGGTGGAGGGACTTAGCCAGTAGAACCAACTTGTATGGTAGGAGTGGGTTTACCCTGTGGGCTTGCAGGGATGATAACACCTCCTGGACCCTCGTGATCGCCTGCCTGGCCTCCGTTGTTAAGGAGCGGGGCGCGTCCAGCTCCTCACTGCCGCTCAGGAGCGTGAAGAGAGGAGCGAGGTCCTCTGTGGTGATCCCCAGAAGGGGGCGAATCCAGTTGATCGCTCCACAGAGTTCCTGGAGCTCCCGGAGGGCTTCGGGTCGTTTTTGATGACCAGGTGTGGGGGCGTGGTGGTTCGCTCTCTAATAGAATGTCCCAGATAAGCCCACGGGCTGGTGCTTTGGATCTTCTCCTCTTGGATGGTGAAGCCCTCTTCTGAAATAATCTTAATAGTCTCTTTAAAAAGTTTTTCTAAATAATCCTGATTTGCTGCACAGAGTAGAATATCGTCCATGTAATGGAGTATAGTGGCTTTCGGGAACTTTCTCCTGATTGGAGAGAGGATGTGAGCCACGTACCACTGGCAAATTGTAGGTGAATTTTTCATCCCCTGTGGGAGAACTCGCCAGAGAACCACCTTAAGGGAGCTTGCCAATTCAGAGATGGTATTGAGAAGGCAAAGCGGGGCGCATCTTGAGGATGGAGGGGGATGCTAAAAAAGCAATCCTTGATATCAATTACCACCAAGGGCCAATCTCGTGGTAACATAGGAGAGGGAAGGCCTGGCTGCAGGGGACCCATGTCCTCAATGACCTCATTGATCTTTCTGAGGTCGTGGAGGAGCCTCCACCTGTCCTTGCCTGGCTTTCGCAAGACAAAGACAGGTGAATTCCAGGGGCTGTTTGTGGGGACTATATGTGCCTTGGCCAACTGCTCCTCCACTAGGGCATTGAGCGCGCTTAATTTTTCTTTGCGCAGGGGCCACTGATCAACCTACACTGGTGTATCTGTTTTCCAATTTAAGTGTGGGGTGGCGCACCTCGCAGTGGCCCCTACTAGAAACCCCGGGATGGTGAGGCCGGGATCTCTAGTCGGGTGCCCCACTGAGATAACAGGTCCCTGCCTCAAAGTGTGAGGCCAGCCGCGATGACGAATGGTCTAATCGTCGCTACCTTACCCTCAGGTCCCTCTACGATGATAGGTTTTACGCTCCTCATTGAGCTGGTGGTTCCTCCTATCCCCGATAAACGTCCGCCTGCCGGTCTCGATTTCCAATTACTGGGCCACTCGGAGCGGGCGATGATGGTGACGTCCGCTCCGGTGTCAACCATCCCTGCCAAGTAGCACTCCGACCAATCGTTTCGGAGTCGGCACTCCAACAACGGCTTGTTGGGGCCCACAACCTCTGCCCAGTAAATACATTCTACTCTTTTATTCGGGTCCCACCCTTCTGGCAACACCAGTGCATGAGCTACTGGTGTCCCCTTGGTGATTGGGAAGGGTGGGGCTGTACAGCATATTGTAAGATATAATGTCGAGTCTGGTAGTACCTCTATGGTCTCTGGCATTACCATGATGTTGTGTGGCGCCCAGACCGAGATAAATAAGTATGTGCCTTGATGTATCAAACGGATTTCTAAAATCCATAGGTAACTGATATGTGTCCATGTCCGTAAAATCAACGGTAATCGCCATGCAGAGAGTTAAATTGGTACCTGCTCGTTGGTTTTGCGGTACCTTCCCTGTCTGGAGCTCTAGATAGTCTTCTGATGGAGAGTAGCAGGGGTCGCAGGAGCTGGCGGCCTCGGATTTGTTGTCATTGCACGTGGCCGCCACGCGCTCCATCTCTCGTTTTTTGGCTTTTGTTGTACGCGGCAGCCCTGCCATCCTTTCCAGCTCCGGCGATCTGGGGAATAAGGCTCTGAAGATCTGTTAGAGACCATTCGATTTTGCAGGCAGTCGTTCATAAAATGCCCTAACTCTCCACAGTTAAAGCATCTGGCGTTTTGGAGGTTAACTATCATAACTTCTGGCACTTCTTTGGCAACTACCTGAGCAATTATCGCGCTTTGAGAAGCCTTATATGTACATGCTTCCAGCATCATGTCTAAGGTAGGGGGAGGGTCGAGAGGCAACGTGGATAAGATTTTCTTACAAGTTTCATTTGCATTGGATTTGGCCATGACAGTAACTAAGGCCTTTTGTGCCTCTTTATTCTCTACTTGTTTCTCTATGGAGTCTTTTAATCGATCTATAAATTGTATAAACGACTCCTCCGCCCCTTGTTTGATGGCTGAAAAAGTTTGGGTAGGTGTCGTGTCAGAGGGGGTTAAGAGGAAGGCCCTCTCTGCTGCGGCTTTGATGTCTTGCAGTACCCCCTCCGGCATGGCATCGGCCTGTTCCTGTGGCCTATCAAAAGCTCCCTCGCCACTTAGATGGCCCATTGTTAAGTGTGTCGTTTCATCCTCTCCCCTATACCGGGTCAAAAGGTCTCTCAATGCCCGTTTCCAGGTCCTCTCCCAGAGGAGGAATTCCGCTGGGGAGAGGAGGCAGGAGAAAAGATTGCGAATGTCATGAGGCGTCATGACATTCGCTGCTAAAGTGGCATTCAGTAGGTTTTTGAAATAGGGAGATTCTCTGCCATGTGTTTTAGCCCCCTTACAAAGTTCTTTTAAATGGGCGTACGGTAGGGGGGCCCACGTAGGGTGACCACCCCTCCGGTAAGTAGCTGGTGCTGCCGTGATTTTTCCGAATAGTTCCCACTCCCCATCTGGTGTTGCCTCCCTCTGTATGTCCCTCCAATAGTCCTCTACATCGCTATCTGACTCCTCCGGTAAGGCCATGAGTGTAGTAGGCCTCGACCGGGCCAAAATGGCCGACTTCCAAGTGGGCCTCCGCCCACTTCCGGCCCCACCACCGTGGGAACCGGATGTCATGATATTCCCAGGGGCGGAGCTACCCACAGAGGTAGGAGGAGTCGAGTCGCGGGGGAGGCACCCGATGGAAGGGGAGGGGCCCGACGCAGTTACATCACCCAATGACGCACTGGGCGGAGTTGGGGCGGGCATGGGGGAGTGATTGACATGGCGCCATTTTGTGTCAGGTCCGGTTGAAAGGTAGACAAAATGGCGGAGCCAGCCACGCGGCTGGCGCCATTTTGTGCAATACTATCTACTAGGGAAGACGAAACTGAGGGATGAGTGGATGTAAAGTGGGTTAGGGCAGAGCTCTGAGGGAGCGGCGCCTTCTCCCCCGGAGAAAGGATCAGGCTGAGCTGAGAGGCAGCAGGGAGTAGGCGACAACCCTGTGCCGTTTGGCAAGCTCCGGCTGCCAGCTCAGTCTGTGTTAGGGAAAGAGGAGTAGGAGCAGGGAGGGGGGACGACATAACTAAGGGATTTTCTACATTTCCCAAACTATCCTCCATGTCCTGAACTGAAATATAAATTAAAGGTAAAAGGGAAAAGAACTTCAAAACCGACTTATCCCCGTTATCTCTACACTCTGTCAAACGCTCCCCAACACGATCCCAAAACTGACTCGAGCTAACATTTTCAACTGAAACCTCCTTAAAATTAATAAAAATCCAGCGAACAAAAGCCTTAAGTTTCCTCTTAGAAAAACCAAAGTTTTTCCCCACAAGGGCATTTTTAACTTGGGAATAAACGTTCCTCTGAGGGCGAGTCAATTTTACTCCCATCTCAGTCCTCAGAAACCTCACCCAACTCCCGAGAGGAAAGAAATAAAATAAAAGACAAAGGGCGACCCCTCAGTCGTGGAGTTTCCTCTTCTAACCACCGCCACACGCTGGGGGGTAATGGTTCTTTCCGAAATAATTAAACCCAGATACTTCCACGGGCAGGTTTTTTGGACCTTCTCCATCTGTATCTTGAAACCTTCAGTCCCTAGGGCCTTTATCACTTGATTTAGTGTCCAGTCTAGGTATGTTTGTGTTGGTGCGCACACCAGTACGTCATCCATGTAATGAAAGATTATCGCTTTGCTGGCCAACTTTCTTACGGGGGACAGAATGCGAGCCACATACCACTGGCAAACGGTGGTGCTGTTCTTCATGCCTTGAGGCAACACCCGCCAGTGGTAGCGCCGCATGGGAGCCTCTCAGTTGATAGAGGGAACTGAGAAGGCAAACCGGGAGGCATCTTTGGGATGTAGAGGGACTTGGAAAAAATAGTCTCTGATGTCGATAACTGCCAATTTCCACTTCTGGGGTAGCATTGCAGGTGATGGCATTCCGGGCTGCAGAGGTCCCATGTCCTCAATGACCTCATTTATTTTACGCAGGTCGTGGAGGAGGCGCCACCAATCCTTCCCCGGCTTTCGAATAACAAAAACCGGAGAATTCCAGGGGCTATTGGATGGTTTGATGTTGCCTTTTCTTAACTGCTCCTCCACGAGCGCATCGAGCGCTTCTAATTTCTGTCCGGCTAGGGGCCACTGATCCACCCACACTGGAGAATCGGTCTTCCAATTCAGTGCCTTGGTGGCGCGCTCTGCAGTGGCCCTTCCTAAAAATCCCGGGGTCGAGATGGTATTTCGACCCGGGCTCCCCACTGGGACATGAGATCTCTGCCCCACAGTGTGAACCCAGAATCTGCAATGAAAGGTCTGATGGTGGCAACTCTACCCTCAGGTCCCTCTATTTGGATCAGGTCTTTTGATCTTTCTGCAGTTAATGATCCTCCTATCCCTGTAACTACGCCCTCGTCCGGTCACCGCTCCCATTGTGATGGCCACTCTATGGAGCTGATGACCGTCACATCTGCCCCCGTATCCATCATCCCAGTCAGGGTGATGTTCGCGCCCTGACAGTGTAATCTACAGCTGACCATCGGTTTATCCCGCCCAACCACCTCCGCCCAAAAAACCGCTGGCCTACGGAAATCTCCCATTCTCTCTGTGGGCAAAAGGATGGCTTGGGCTATGGTAGAACCTGTAGGTAGAAAATAAGGTGGATGATGGCACTTAACATATAACAGAAAGTCTCCTTCTGGGCCAATGTGGACGACGACTGGTGTTATCTCCAGCTCCTGTGGAGTGCGCGTGGCATCCCCTAACATGAATATGGCTGTGTTGGGTAAGGTGGTGGAAAGACTCACGGCAAGCAATCTTCGCTGACTGGAGTCGAGGTTTTCTGGTCCCGTTGTGATAACGTCCAACCGGTTTTTGAACGAAGTCTGTTTGACGGCTGCCCCATTTTTGTCTTGGCGTGGGGCCATCTCGCCACGCTCTTTCACTGGTTTCCCGCTGGCGTTATCGCGGGTAGCTGTGGATCTTTTGGAGGGCCACCTGGAGGAAACTTCTTAAAAGGTCGGTTATTTCTAATCCTGCAATCCTTGGCCCAATGGCCTCTTCTCCCACAGTTCCTACATGCCCCAGGGAAATTAGGGTTTTGTTTTTGCCACGGTTTGTGTGATGTGTCAACTGCTCCTATACCTATCGCTCCCTGTTTTCTTTGTTGATTGTCCAGTTCTATTACGGCCAGCCTTGTGCATGCTTCTACCATTTGAGTAAGGGTAGGCGGTGGATCGAATGGCAGTGTTAAAATAACCCTTTTACAGGCTTCATTGCAATTTGCCTTTGCTAGTTCCCTAAGCAATTCTTCTTTCATTCCTGTGTTGTCTATTTGTTTGCTTACTGTTTGTCTGAGCCTGTCAATAAAGTCTATAAATGGCTCACTAGGCCCTTGTCTAATGGCCGTATAGCTGGCAGAAGGGGCTGACTTGGGAGGCATTAGGTGTAGTGCTTTTTCTGCTGCAGCTGTGATTAAATCTAGAACTGGTCTAGGGATATTTATCGCCTGGTCCTGGGCTTTAGATTGTTCGCCCTCACCTGTTAGGTGATCCATTGTGAGGTGCGCATTAGCCTCTTGGGTTAATAGAGTCGGGAGGGAGTCCCTCAACTGCCTTTTCCATGCTGCTTCCCATAAGAGATACTCAGATGGGGTAAGCAAGCATGATAAAACATTCTTAATATCATGAGGGACTAAGGTTTTTGAGGTAAAGGTTGCGTGAATTAAGCTTTTGAAATACTCGCCTTCCCTCCCAAATTCTTTCTGTGCTTTGCACAGTTCCTTTAGATGTTGGTAACTGAATGGCTCCCATCTCGGATTTAACCCCATGCGGCTATAATGGACCGGAGCTACTACCAGAGCTGCATTGCTTTCAATTGCGGAAGTGGCAATGGAACTACATCCGGTCCCGGTAGCGTGGGAACCAGATGTGGGGGCGTGGGAACCGGATGTTGCAGGGAGGTGGGAGTGACCAGAGGTTGGGTATGGAGGGGCGGAGTCCCAAGAGAGGAGTGGTTTCCCGACGCAAGGGGAGGGACCCAACGCAGGGGAGTGGCCCGCCGCGGACATTTCCGGAGGGAAGGAGGAACGGGCGTGACAACTGGGGTGAAAGGAATTCTGGGATGAAGAAGGCAAGATGGGAGGCTTCGCCACGTGGCCTCCACCATCTTGACTCCTAACCTCTAGTCCTCCATTTTGAAATTCAACTTGTGGATTGACAACTGGGAAAGAGGGAGCTGGAAAAGGGTTTAGGGACAGGTCCAAAGCAGCCTGGCCAGGGCCACCTTGGCAGGGAAGCTGAGAAGATCGAGGAGGGTCAGGGAGACGATAGCAGCCCTGCATCTGAAGATGGTCTACACCTCCTGATCTGCCCTGCAGCAGGGTAGAGGGTTGAGGAGCTCGGGGAATGGAACACGGGGAACGGGTAGAACTCTCCAACTGAGGGTTGGATTTTTGCTTCTCACCAACTTTCTTTCTGCCCACGATAACGTCCCTAATCTTCATTAAAAGAGGAAGGAACTTCTCAACAGAAGAGTCCCCTCTCCTCATGGACAGAACTAACATTTTCATCCACAGCTCTCCAAAATGAAATTTTCTGTACTTCCTCAGGAGATACTTGTGGAAAGTGGTGGAAAATCCATTTTACAAATTTTTTTAACAGACCCTTTGAGAACTTAACACCCTCCCCCCGTAGGGAGTCCCCAACTTGGATAAATACCTCTCTCTGAGCCCGGGAAAGTTTTGCACCCATTTTACCGCTTCCTGGCACCCAACTCCACCCTCAACCAAGAAAATGTGCAACAAAATTAAACGTCGGAGTCCGACTGAGACTCTGAAGTCTCCCCCTTTATCTCCCCTTTACGGGTATCTGAAATTCCGGCGGGGATGCCCTCTTGAAGACGGCTCTCCGAAAAAGAAATCCTCGGCTGAGGTCTCTCGGCAAAGTGGACTGCCTTCCCCTGCTGCCTCTGGTCCAGGAGCTGTCGTCCTCTTCAGGGTCAGGTCCGGGAAGATACAGTCCTCCCTCAGAGCACCGCTCTCTAAAACGAGGCGTGCTACCACGAGGGTTGGTGGCGCTGGAAAAGCGAACACTTGCCACTCTCAGTGGCAAGGACACAAGCAAGAACCCTCTGAGCGCAGGGTCCCTGTTTGGGCGCCACCTGTGACGCTGTGTGGAGAGGCTGGCAAGGGAATCCTCGCGGGAGAATGCTCAGCGTCACCTTCTGCCTGCCTTGCCGGAGAGGGCAAGTGCCCTTTGCAGGATCGGGGCTGGTGTTCAGCCGATGCTGGCTCCTCTCAAAGGATAGAGCTCCTTAGCCTGCCTGTGATGGTTATATTGCGTCGCCGAGAATAAAGGAGTGAGAGGGATTCTTCACTTGGGTTCCAGATAGGTTTATTATCTGAAGGGTCCAGAGGTGAAGAACACAGATCTGAGGGTTGCAAGGGTTTTTATATGGAGGGAAAAGAGGGAGGAGTAGAGGGAAACAACCAATAGGAGAAGGACAAAGGGGCGGTAACAGAGTACATTCAACCAATGGGAAAAACAGGGAGGCGGGAGCGGGAACAGGGAACCAACCAGGGATCGAACTGAACAGAACTTTCCAGACCAGGGGGATGTGGTCTAGACCTAGGTGCTGCCCTCGGATCCGCCCACGGATCCTCCTTCATCCATCCATTGGAGGGCGAGCACCTGATGGGCATTGGTCTGCCACAGCCCACGAGGGGGCTGGGCCACCACTACAGAGTAATAAGAGAGCTATCTTTACAGGCTACTAAGTGATAAACAATTTATAACAAATCTACATTCTAACTCTTTGCCATTAGCTATTTCAATTGCATTTTCTAATATTTCAAGAAAAATCCTTGCAGAGTGCTTAAAAAATGTAGGTTGATAACAAGCATAAGCTAAGTGTGGAATATGCATATATTTATGAGTTACCACTGTTAACACACACAGTGTTATCCACAAAACACACAGAGTTGTAGGCAAGCCACATTAACAGAAGGAATCTAGTTCTACATTCCTGCAGTTTCCACTCTGAATTCTCACTCTTTCTGAAACCAAATTTGGTTACCTTACCTACAGTTGTGCAATAGAATAGCTCAGTATATCCAGAGTTTTATACTGAACTGCTGAATTTCAAGGCAAAGGACTACATCTATTACATCACACCATAAACATTAGTGTTAAATTTATAGCAAAATTCAGATGCTTCTAACTGCCATTACTCATTCAAACACTCCTTCAGCTGCCTCCTTGCAGCTCATTCTGCAAGACTTCAAATTCATGTGTATATGCATTCATTTTATTTCCACCACCTACTTTCACAGATTCAAACTATTCAAGGTACAGGAATCTCTTGAGTTAAAAGTAATTTCTTTGTATTTTGTAACTCTTAGTGTATTTTCCTTCCACACCCTTCCCCAAATGCAATAATAAAAACCAAAATTTGAGATATTGAGTATTTGTCCCTGTGATTACTCTGTATATAACAATATTTATTAATTTTAAAAGTAATTCTACACACTAGATTTCTACTAGAAGTCAAAGAACTCAGAAACATTCTTAGTAGTCACAGTAAAGAGTGCTGTCACAATCTTTTCTTTGGACTAATTGCATCATAAAGCAACTTTAAAGGGTCAGGCTGAAAATATGTTAATAAATGTGACAGATAAAATAAAAAATACAAGTTATCATTTAGAATAGATACTCAGGATCTTATGTTTTGCAGATCTTATTAAAATAAACATAAAATTATGGTTTTCACTGAGGAATTTGCATTCCACTGAAGTACAGGGAACTCAACAGATTTTCTTAATGAGGTTTTAATGCTTCAATGTAGTTTGAAATAACAAGATTGTACTGATTCCAGCAAAATTAAGACAGTGATCCCATTGAAAAAGGTAAGTAATCTGAGGCTCGGTATGATTGACCAAGCTTCCTACTCTCCTTCTGCAGTCTCCTCCAGAAGGCAATGAGTTTCTCTCTGGTGTTCCAAATTACCCTGTAGAGGTGCCAGTTTCTGAAATTGGAAAACTCAGAAAAGAACATCATAACAGTTGGGAAGCAACATCATAACATAAACACATAAATTAGATGACTTATTTTAAAAAGCCTCATACAAATGAATGCATTGCCAGAAAGCATTTTAAAAACAGGTAATCTTTTGAGGGAGGACAGCAAGAGAAAACACATGGTCACAAGTTTTATGCCATCAATCTTACAACTCTACATTAAAAAGTAAGTACAGTGAAATATTGGCACACATGACAGAGCAAGCAGGTAGCCTTTGTTCTAGGAAATGTGTTCATGTACACCCATGTCTACATATGGGGAGAGGAACAGAATATAAACACAGAAGGACTACTTGGAGCAGGTAGAAAGTAAGATAAATATCTCCACAGCAGGCTGCTATTGAAAAGGACAAGGATTACCAGAATGCAGTTTTTAATTGGGTTTGACAGACTTTTGAGAATAGGAAGCATGAGCACTATAGCTGTCACCATGTTCAGGGACCATAGCCAAGAAAGGATAATCTCTGAAATGCATTAGCATTTTCTGAGGCTCTCTAGTTTTGTGACTTTAGTTAGAACCGAGCATCTCTAGTTAGTCTGAGGAAATGCATCCACTCTGCTACATAATCATGAAAAGGAACCTGGAATGAAAGCCAGGGATGTGCTTTATTATTTGTATTTTAGGGAAGCTGTTGTTTTATCAAATATTGAAATACTGCAAATTCATTAGTCTCAGCATAATGAAGGACTGGGAATGCAATCACAAAACACACTCCTATAAGAAATCCCTGTTAAAAGGTCCACCTTAGTGGTGGGCATGTGTCAGAGACTGAAATAGTTCATCTCTTAAACATTGTTACGAAGTTTTGCCCATTATAGCAACAAACTGTATAAACAAGCTACAACCACTGAAGCTCACTCCTCCCTGGAGATGCCTGACTGGAACCTTGGACTGTGAGTTAAGCCACCTAGATTAGATAAAGGCAATGCTATTGTTCAATCACTTCAGGTCTAGGGAGGAGTAAACAAGGCTGAAGGAAAAGAATGAAAGCCAAACCCAGCAGCTGTGCTGAATCATCTCTGGCTGGATTTGGTGTGAGGGAGGCCATAGCCCACAAACCCCCAACCTTGGGAAGGCCACATCCACAGGACATTCACATGAGAGGCAGCTGAGGGGGTGCTGTAATCCATCACAGACCCCCTGAAGTGCTCCCTAGAGGCCCTACACCACAGGACTGTACGTGATGCAAAGTGATGCAGCAGATCCAGAGTCTGCTGCAAAAGACAATGGCAAGCTTGCCCCCCTCACCGGGGGACGTGCCTGGACATTCCCACATAGCCTGAGTGTATATTAATCCACGGGATTCTATGTTTCTTGGGGCATCCTCAGCACCACGAAGACCAGGTGGAGAGGATCAACGGAATGTCGTTGGGATCCACGGAGTGGTGATATTTTCTTTAATCTGTCGCTGTCTTTCTGTCCACTCACCCTTTTTTCTATTTCTTTCTCTTCCTTTTTTTCTCTCTCTCATATTTACTATAAAATAAAATCCATACTATTGACATTGGCATATGGTCTTGTTTGCACCTTAATTCAGGCAGAGAAATTTCTAAATGATTGTTAATAACTGGACCATAACTGCATGACATCTGGTTTTGCCTAGTATAACTCTAGCTTGATACTGAATTTGTATGGATATCTTCAGATGGTTGTTTATTTTATTTTATGAAACTGTAAATAGAGAACAACGTAATAAATTGAGTGAAAGCTCTGGAGAAAAAATATTTTTCCTGTCATTCTGAACATAGTACTTGAAAGAGCTGTTAGCTGGGTATAGTGTTAGAAGGGGAGAAGGTTTTGTGCCATGTCACTTGCAAGTATTGAGCCGGAGAAGCATTCTCAAATGAAAGACTAGATAGTTTGTAGGATAAAAATATTAATTCCCTTGATAATTAACTACTTAACACTTCTTCATCACTGGTCAAATTTGGAGGTCTTTATTCAGTTTCACTTGGTTTTGTGAACACTAAGAATGCAAGGCTTAGCTGGAAGTCATCAGCACATTATGTAGGAGCCAAGCAGTATAACCAAGTGCAGAATATAAGAGGAAAGGAAAAAAAATATGTCTTTATGTTATTTATACACTTTAGAGGGAGTATGAGGGGCCTTGTGGAAGGGACTAAAACTTTGCTGCTGTCATGACTGGTTGTTTGGTTTTTTTTCTCAGTATATGAAATTTTTGCATCTACTCGGTTAGGAAGATATCATGTAACTATCTATACAGACTTTTAATACCAAGTTCTTTTAATAATTCCGATTTTGCACAGCAAGTTCATATAGCCAGTTCCTCTGATAGTTAGGAAATACAAATTCATGAGAACAATGCAGCATCCTTTGTGATCTTCAACTGCCCCAAAAGCAAATGCTAGCTGTTTTAAATCATCTACTTCTTCTGACATAGCTGCAGTCTCTTGAAACTCTCTTTGTTGTGATTGGTTTAAAAGCAAACACTTCCAGAATCAAAATGTGAATAACACAGTCCATTCACCAAAAAGCAGAGACGAAACTGTCAAAAATTCAAGAAATATGTATTTTAATAGAATTTTCCCTTTATACTTTATTTTGAATCCACAAAAATATGTAAATAACACAAGGAACTTATTTTCTGTAGTTGAGCATATATCCTTAATGCTATCCTTTATAACCCCTCAGTCCCATCTTAAAAAAGGTCCACTGATTTGAAGGGCTGTGAGCCCTCAAGGCAGGAGCCTTTTACAATGCCCTGGAGGAGTCAGAGATAGCAACTTTCCTCTGGGTCATGGCGAGTTCCCAACATGCCTTGTTTCCTCATGGTAGTAGCCTGTACCCTGTTGGCTAATTGGTTTCCATCCCACCCCCTGTTTTCCCATATAAACCCATGCCTCTACCCCTGACACTGGGGAGCTCTTG
This sequence comes from Ptilonorhynchus violaceus, assembly GCA_013397565.1. Taxonomy (NCBI): domain Eukaryota; kingdom Metazoa; phylum Chordata; class Aves; order Passeriformes; family Ptilonorhynchidae; genus Ptilonorhynchus; species Ptilonorhynchus violaceus. The sequence goes on from VZRJ01007108.1 coordinate 36,502, forward strand.
TCTCTGGCCTCCTCTTCGCAGGGTGATTTGGAGAATAAAGCTACGTCTGCGGAACTGCCATAAGGGACTACTGTCTCTCTTTCCCTGAGTCTGCTTGGGGTGATTTCATAAAGAGCTGAATCACTTGTAGCTGAGATATTGCTACACTTGCTGAAATCACCTGTCGCCTAGGAAGGCTTGCCAGTGCCCCTGGAAGAGTTGTTCTCTGCGAGACACTCTCTAGGAAGGTCGCAGGCATACCGGAGCTGGATATCAGCACCGGACCCTTCTTGTGACACACTGAGTTTAATATTGCAGCAGTGAAGCAGCAGGGCATCTTCACAAAATCATGTGACTATCCTTGCAAAAGTTCTGTGTTCATTCTCAGGCAGTGAAGAGAATCATTATTATTGTTACTGGTGCTGAGAAAAAGGTATTTCAAAGTAAAAAGAAAATTACTTTATTAATATAAAATGCCTCATTTCCCGCTGCTGGTTATTAGTGTTCTTTTGCTCTCGCCTATAGCTTGTCTTCATTCACTTTCACTACAGAAATTTTATCACCCTTTCTTCCTACTCTGATTTTCCTTCCTAATGCTCATCTTCAGGAGATTGTAGTCAGACCACACTATGTTTTAAGAGGCAAATAACAGACATTTAACGCAGAACAGACAGAAAGATTGTTTGGCAAAGAAAGCACACACAAACACACAAAATTATAAAGGTATTTCTTGCTTTCATTTACTTTTCTCATAAACGTTGTGAGACACATGAGCTATGTGTTAATAGCTCATTTTTCAAAATTTTAATCCAGTAAATTGCTGGAAATTTTGTCTCTAATCCAGCGAAATATATAAGCACATGCTTAGCTAGAAATTTACACATCTATTGTAGTGGTGCAAGCGGTGGACACTGCTTGGACCATAGGCAGGAGGATGTGGGCATCCAGCCTTGGTACGGTGATGCAGGTACCAAAATCTAACTGATGGACCACTACCGCTACTGACAAGGGCATTATTCCCCCAGTTCAGCACCCTGCGAGCCTCCCTGTTGCCATAGAAACCTATTTCCCCCTCCCTGTTCTATGGTTTGTTCATGAATATTTATTTTCCCTTGTTAGTATGTAATATGTTGTGGAAGGTTCAACTGTTCTCGACACTCTATTGGTCCTCTCATGAAGCACCTCCCTCACCCTGTTTGCATTGGTTGTGTTGTTTCCCTGCCTTCTCTCCTCTCCCTAACCCTCTGGTAATTGGTCCCTGATGCTTTCTCCGCCCCTATCCGGTTTGGCATAAAACCCCTTGTAACCCCTCTCCCGGGGCTTTTCGTCCCTGAACCTTTCGTGGATAATAAACCCTGTCTGCGGAAACCATACGGAGAGTCCTCCTTCCCTCTTCACCTCTGCTTGCACGGACTAAACATCAGCCCAGGAAAGCTTCTTAGAGAGGGGAGTCCTGCCCCAGCTGTTGCCAGGAGGGCAGGGGAGTCTGCGGCGTCTGGTTGGTGACCAGACGGGGACTTCTAAGCGGGGCAGGACGTGAACCCCCAAGCTATCCTCAAGGGGTTTCCTGCTATGGCTCCCGAGCAGGAGTAGCCACAATCTATTTCTTTGAAGTCAGTAACCCCACAGAATTCTAAACTGAAACAGTCTTAAATACTTTAACGAACAAGGAGCAGAAATAGTTCTGATTTCTAGAAGAGAGAAGACAAAAGTACCTTCTAATGTCGTAACTCTTCTCTTGCTAGTATATACATATGATCCTATTAACCCTGGTAGCTTGATACAAAGAAAAATCAATGACATATGATTTTAAAGTGATTTCGTTTTGTTGTTTTCAGGGTTTCTTGGTTGGATGTTTGTTTGGTTTTTTACATGTGATAACTGTACTTACAATATCGATTGTCTTTCTTTAGAATCTCCTCAACATCATTTCTCATCATGTGAAAATTTACCCATGATTTCACAGAGTATGTAAGGCAAGAAGTGTATTGTGGAGGGTTTCTGCATTATGCTGATTTGGGCTGATATGTAAAGCAAGGCATAACATTATTTTTTATGTATTCCCATAGAACAATAGGAGCAAACAGCGCTGTAGATTTCAAACATTGTATTTTCAATGAGTCAGGAATATTCATAATGTGTACAGTTGTTTTCCTCTTCAGTCTGAAAGACATACAAGAAAAAGACTTTGTGCATAGGCTAGGTTTTCATGCAAGACATTGGCAGATATATTTGTTAAGGATATACAACAGTAACTACTGAAAATACAAGACTCAAAATTATGGCTCTTAGTAATGGAACCAGGGATAACAAAATGATGTTTCTCACTGCACACTTGCTTATGCTTTGGTTTCTAAATCATAAGCATTTTATTAAGGCTGCATCTAGATGTTTGTCAGCATACACCTATTGAAGAAAAAATTACTTTTCTTTAGCTACTCTTACTTCTTTCTTACACTTTCTTCCTCAGTTAGCTTTTCAGAAAGATCCTAATAAAATACACATACCAAACAACAGGCAAGTAATTTTCACAACTAACTAGTATTTTATATAAATATAAACACACATATATATAAAATTCTAGGGATTCTACGAATTCTAAGGACAAATTCTCAGTCTTTAAATATGAATTTTGAAGAAAGCATTGTTTAAATCCAAGGTAGCAATTTCCTTTTATGGTAGGGCTGTTGGCAACATCCCTGTTATTCTAGTACACACTAGAACCCTAGAATCAATTTGTTATATCAGGTGCCTTTGAAGAAACAGGTTCCCTAGGAGAAAGTCTCATCCTACATAATTTTAACCCTTTACCTATTTTATGTGTCTAACCCACATTAGAATGAATTGCCTCATGCAGTCAAATGATCACATAAGTATCTTGGAGTAGATATCTGATATCCAGGAAAGTCAGTTATTCTGAGCTGGATCTTAAGACAAAGGAAAGATCTGGAAAGCATGGTGTATTTCTCTTACTTCTACCCCCTAGCCTGTCTTGTTGGTTGTAATGATGGGAATCTTGGCCAGCAATAAACACACAAACAATAATAAACACACCTACATGAAGTTTTCAAGTCTAGAAAGACATTTAAGCTAAGTGACAAGCTCATTCATTTTCTGTCATTTGTATAATGCCTGCCCACATGAAAAGTCAACTCTAATCCATTTTCAGACATGTCAACTTTTCAGTCTAAGTTGTGTTATACCAATACAGTACACTGTAGAAATTAACATTAGTTAATTTCTGTTAAGTCTGTTAAGTCAGTTAAGTCTGTTAAATTCATAATAGTCTTTGTATGGTCTATAGAAGTATCACAGTTTTCCACTATGAAATGAAATTCCCCTTCCAAATTAATATAATCTGCCATAAGCTTCAAATCACAACAGGGAAAAAAGAAGAAACATATTTGAAATTTCAGTTCAGCGGTGCTTGGTGTTTCAAAACAAAAGCCAAATGTCCAAAAATCAGTCAGAAGTGTACAGAACAAACATAAAGCTTTTCTTTCTCATTGTATGTGAGTTCTTTCAGTTGAATCTCACATTCCTGTAACCATTTTTGATCACAATGAGACAAGTCACACTTTTTAAAGCTTAATTTATGCATGTGCCATCCAAAAGTTTTATAAAGCATTTGTGGCTTTCATCTTTTGTCCTTTTAATACACAACAGCAATAATGCAAACAAATATAAACCTTTTCCTCTGAGCTCATGCAAGCATGCCCAGCTTTAAACCAAAAAAAAGGTGTCATTACAGACTAGTAATATTTCCAGAGAGGATGCATTAGCATTAAAAATAAATGCTATGCATTCACATAAAAGCAGAGTTAAGTCTACACAGTAAATCACACTTTTAGATTCATGATATTCAGCAATGTGCAAGAAAATGGTAAGAAAAAAGCTTTTACCATATATATATGTATGAGTACACAGTGCACTTAGTACTTTTAGGAAAAAAAGATGTTAATGCTCTTTAGCAAACCTGGGTGCAATTAATTTCAAGGCATGTAGTTCTCTCACTAATGTGGAGGGTGGCTAACAGACCACCAGTTAATTTACTAAATAAAGTCCATGAGAAAAACAGCTTAGTATTATGTGTTCATCTGTTCCAGGAAACTCTTCATTAAGATATATTTAAATAGAAACTATCATGTTGTTGAAAGCTTTTTTATAATAGGACTTCTTGCAAGAGTGTAACATGTGACTTTGAACATATTTGTTATAAAAATAGATGAGGGAAAAAAAACCCAAACCCAAGTAACAGCAGCATCTGTGGCCAGAATTGTAACACAGTAAATACTATTTTTTGCCTTTTCTAGTAGAAGGCTTTAGGCTCTTCCCTTAGCTGAGAGCACCAGTCTCAGGACTGGCCTGGGTTCACCTTGGCAGGAGCTGAGCTGCGCTGGACGGGTTTCAGCTCCTACCTCGGTTCCAAGGGCCTGTTGCCTCCCCTGCCCAAGCCTCAGCTGTGCCAGTGTCTCCATGGGAAGAGTCAGGCAACCCCAGGGGGTTCCCATGTCTGAGCACAGGGAAATGGTGAGGGTTATGTTCATCCCTCAGCTGGGATCAGCCAGAAAGCAACAGCCTGAGGTAAGGATGCATTTAAAAATAAATCCAAGTGGATCAAACTGAAGAGGCAAGACACACCCCACTCCACACATGAATCTCCCATGCACTTCATAAATAACCTGTTCTTCCTGGTGAGACTTTGTGATATTCCAAACCCAGCAAAACCTTTCCATCCTGCAGCTCATGAGGCATACTGAAGTGCTGACCACAGACCCCAGAGGGATATTGTAGGGATGAGAATAAGGCCAGGTAAAAGGGGTAGATTCTAGCTAGCTCACATACAAGGATTTTAAGAGCAATATTACTATTTGTTTAGACTCTTGGACTGTTAAGTAGTTAATTGGACTAACAATAAGTTCATAGCTGAATGTATATTAAATTACTTTTTGCTTACAAGGTTTTGAGTATAATGGAACATAGTGAACAGGCAATAAACTGCTTGAGAACAAAGCTGATTTTTTACTGTTTTCACACTTTGATTAAAAAAAAATCTGCAGCCATCACATGAAAATTGAAAAATTAAAATCTTGTAAGGGAAAAATTAATTAAAGTCATAGTTAGGTAATAGCCCAGGTGTTTTCCTTACCTCTGCTCTCATGCACTCTCTACACCTGAAGATTTAGCAAATTTTTTTTTTTTCCTCCAAGAATGGCTGTCTTCCCGACACATATTGACCACTGAAATACAAAGTTAGGAAGGAAGGTAGCTAAGACATCTAGGTCAACAGAATACGCATGTGGCATCACAGGAGAAAATGTGTACCTGTGAATGAACTTGGCTGACTGCTTATCCTTTAGTCCACGGTAGAGGAGTCTCTCTGTCATTACCCTTAATAGCTTTGCAGGGATTTCTTTCACGTGGAAGGAAAGAAGGGAGTTTTACATAGTCCTGTGCAGCATGTGATGATTGGCACCCATAGCATTTGGAGCTGTGATTTTATATATCACAAACTAAGGAGAGTTTGTCTGGGTCAATGCTGTGTTGAAAAAGACTTTTAAGGAGCAACCAGAGGTTGTGGGACCATAGGTGTTCTTCTCCAGTAATATACCAAATAGCACAACCAGGCACCAGAGGCAGCTTTCAGCTGAAGCACAACAAATATCATAAGAAATTTTCAATGTTAAAAATTATGTGTAATGTTGGTGAATGAGCTAAACATATAGTAGGTGAACTAAATGATGAGTATTACTCAAAAGGGAGAAGTGAATACCTCATTTCTTTCCTGAAGTACACAAGATCCCTTTGCACAAAAAACCACTTCGGAAATAAGCTGCATTCCAGCAGTGAGCAATGTGATCTTCCTCTTTATAATGCACAAGTAATTTGGAAACTTTCAACGTGTTTTTTGTGTTGGGACTGCTTTACTGTGAGCTTTAGAGGCGAAAACCAATTTAACAGAAGACTACATTATGCTCATATTTTTAAACTTTCAAAATACATTTATGTACATTACAGACAAGCTAAAAACAACGACAAGAAAGATAAACAATTAGCACATTTGCTACTCATATTCAACTGAGTATTTTTCACTTCCCTTGTTGTGATATGCTTTTTATATCAGCTGCCAAGAGACAAAAGACCTGTTTATGAAGAGATAGATAGATAGCTCAGTTTTTCAGGTATACAAAGCATAATTACATAGACATCAGTAGAGTAATTAAAAGACATATTAATATAGTTGAATGAGAATTAAAAGATCCCTAAATTCTAAATCTGGTAACATATTTGGATAGTCAATTTAATCTGAAGTGATGTTCTCCTTTATCTGTCTGCATAATGCACTGAAGAAGAATTAGAAGACACACTGAGTTTTTATGTAACCGGTATAAAATTTGTTTCTGAACACATATATTTGTTGATAACATAACAGTGGAATTATAAATAGTGAATTTCACTGTTGACACATCTTTCTGTTTAAGTAAATGTCATGGTTTGACACTGGCCAAATGCCAGGCACCCACGAAAAGCCCCCTCACTCACTCTCCTCTGCTCTGCAACTGGACAGAGGAGAGGAAATCTAACAAAGGGTTAATGAGTTGAGATAAGGACCGGGAGAAAACACTTCAAGGACAAAACAGGCTCGACTTAATGATATAAGGCAAATTTATTACTAATAAGATCAGAGTAGGAGAACGAGAAGTAAAATAAGCCCTTCAGAACATCCTTGTCTCCCCCCAACCCTTCTCTCCTTCCCACCGATGGTGCAGGAAGATGGGGTGGGGGTTTTGGTCAGTTCACACCCAAGATCTTTCCACTGCTCAGGGAAGTCGTTTCCCTGCAGCACCGTGGGGTCTGTCCCACAGGAGACAGTTCTCCATGAACTTCCCCAGCGTGGGTCCACTCTCAGGAGCAGCAGCACTCCCAAAACTGCTGCAGTGAGTCCATCCCACGGGCAGACAGTCCTCCCAAAACTGCTGCGGC